>VWYP01007387.1:18894-71814 GCA_013400435.1 Pycnonotus jocosus | reverse complement strand
CTTTTTTTTTTTTTTTTTTCATGAGAAAGCAATAATCTCCCCAGCATTAGGAAGTATAAAGGAAGAATTCTATAAATTGCAGCTGGCCAAGGTCAGCATTAACTTAAGTACTGGAGCTGATGGTTGGCATTTACCCTTATCCACAGAAGGAGGAGCGGTTTCAGGGTCTTTTGGAGTTCCTGTATAAATCCATCTTTCTACTCTTTAAAAGCAAACAGCCAGGACTACATTTGTAGAGAGTCTCTAAATAAATTTTCTCAGCTTGACAATTCCTCTGCCCACATTACCACTGCTGAAATTTGAGGGCAAGGGAGAAAGAAAATGGTGACAATTTTTATCTTGCCAATTTTAAAAAGAAAATTTGTCTCCATTTTGCAGCCAGCTCCAATCTGACATTCCAGGGATCTCAGTCCAGATTAAAGCCAAGACAAATTCTCCTTTTCTGCCTGTATGAGCTTGGCTGGAGCCTCTCTAGTAACTCTCTGCAGACAAGCAGTTCAGCCAGTGAGCCTGTGAGCCTCACCTGTCTGTTAGCTGAGCCTAATAAAAATATGAAAAATATAACCAGAAGTCGCATAAATACAGGAAGATTCTAAATATTAGATAGGCATTGAATATTTGGTATTTTAGGGTAGGGCTCTAAACAATGGATTTTTTAAAAGATTTTTTTTTCTATTTTTACATATTTTGACAGCATTCTTTTAATTACAAAATAGCTTGAAAAGTGTAAATCACAAAATAGAAAGCATATATTTTGTTATAAAAATATTTGAAACAACTACTCCTGGCCAGATTTTTGACAATAGTTTTCCATCTCCCGCGTTCTTTTCTCCCGCCAGCTTCTCATATAGCATTATCTGATTTCCTTTTCCAATCATAAATGTGGAGATAGATTGTAACCTATACATTTGCACATGTAGATTTGTTCAGAAATGTTAGCAAAAATTAAAAATTAAATTCTAATACATTAATTTCTCATTGCTTCTTTTTTTTCTTTTTTTTTTCTCAAAGTAGTTTGACATATTGGCATGAAAAAGAAGGATTTCAATATTTTGTAAAATCCCTCTAGTGTCCTAATTTCCAGGATATTCTTTAAAAGCAATAGAGAAAATTCTCTGATTTTTTTTTCTACAAGTAAGATAATACACCTGTCAAAATTATGATAACTCTGCATTTATTCTTGTACTTTTGACCTTAGAATAGATACACTGATATTCTTTTTTTCCTTTCCTGAAGAAAGAAACATTGCCTTCATTTTTGACAGAAATCTTCTCATGGTTTTGGAGTGATAAAGACACATGTGGAAGAGAAATAGGATTTATTCTAGCTAGATGAACAGATTTGACACCCATGTCAAACATTATTATAACCTATATGCTTCAAGTGTAGACTGTAAGTTAAATGCTGCACACTCTCAAGCCAAGCATTACAAAAACAAAATGTTTCTCAGCCCACATACTCCTTCCTATATGTTCTGCATGATTCGGTAATGAACAACATGCTGAGACAACATTTGAAGCACTGCAATGATGCACAAAGTGCACAAAACAAAAATTAATATATTTATAAGCTGAAATTTGCTGCAGCCATATGAACCTTTCAAAATCAGGTTCTGCATGAGGGGAGGGGATGTTTGCAGGAGTGAAACAAATTCACAAGCCAGACTACATTTCTGCTTGCTCTCTCACTCTCTCCCCCAGCATGCAGCAAATACATTCCCAAATCAGCTTTTTAAAACCCTGAGATTATTGGATCTTTGCAAATATAAATCCATGGCTTTATGTGCCCTTGCCTTACTCCAGCAAGAAATTTAAGGAGGAAACCCTTCTGCTTGGTGTTCTTGAGGTATTTCAGTGGTGTTTTCCAACCTATTTTCCCCAGGGAATTAATAAAGGGGTACAAGTTTTTTCAGCTCCTTGACACCAGCAAGTTTTTTCCCACATTTAGTCTCCACTGCAGATTTCTTGTGGTTTTCACTCTCTGGGGCAATCCTTTCCAAAGAGAGATTCTCCACTGGCCAAAGTATAAAATGAGGCTATTCTGGGGAGCCACCACAATTGCACAGTGACACTGAATTGAGCAGGGTTCAGGATGTGGCAGGACTCTTCTCCACAGCAAAGACCCCCATCAGCACTGAAGAAGAATGGCACAGGTCTGTAGAAATCCATGTGGTGCAAGTTTCAGAATCCATGTTCAACCTCGGGCAGTGCCTGCTGCAGGGCTCAGCCTGGGAGTCCCAGTAACAGGAGCCACACATTTCACTGGAGACCAGGGCCTCAGTCAAGAACAGCCATATTAAGAACGGAACATTTTGGGCCCAACAAAGCAGAGCAACAAGATGAATGCTTAAAATTAATGAAGTTTTCTTTTTCCCCAGTAGATCAGGGTCTGCAATGTGTTTCTCCCTCCTTCTGTGTGTGTGTATGTGTGTATGTATGCAACTCTTTCCCTGCTCGTAAAGTACCCACACACATACATTTGCTTCAATATCCCACCTACACACTACACAAGCAAAGCATCAGCACTTCATGGATGTCTTACAGGCATAAAACACAGCAGCACTGAAGGTTTTCAGGCCCTGTTAATGCAAGCACTGTGCAGGGGGCTGCATGACATGGCAGCACAGAGCTTTTGGATTCACATCTCAACTCTGTTCCAACTTTACCACTAAGCTTTGCCTCAGTCTTTCCACCTGTAAAAGTGTATATAATCTCACTGCTCCCATCTCAGGACTGCTTTGATGCAGCTCACTGTATGAAACATTATAGAGAGTTTATAATGAGACATTATAAAGAGTAGATGCACAGTTCCTGCTCATTTCCCCCCATATTTACACAGAGGAAAGCAGGAATTCTGTTTAAATTTTTCAAAAGAGCAGATGCTTACAGGTCTGGTGTTGATAAAATATGGCCTGCTAGCTTAGCAAAACCACAGGAACAAAATGAAAAATCTGCTCATTTTGTTTCCTGAGAACAAACACACAAAATTAATGTCAAGCATTTCAATAACAATTGGCATCTATGTAGTTCAGAGAAAAACTTCTTGTCCAAGGAGACAACAGATTTTATTATACAAATTAGGAGTAGCAATCATCTGCCAAGACAAAGCAGCGTTCATCAGAACACGACACACAAAGAAGGAAGGAAGGAACTCTGATTTAACCTGCAGAATACTAAAATTATTTCTGGTTGACTTGTGTGTTGGGGACTTAAACTGAAATCCTCCCTGCCTGCCTGGCTCTGTGTGACAAGATGCCCCATGTGGTCAGCTCTGCAGTGACAGTGCTGGGGAAGCTGTGCCCACCTGTCCTGGAAGGAAGGAGTGGGCAGCACACCTCAGCAGCAGCAGCAGCAGTCCCTTGGCTGCCCACACTCCCCAGAACCACCCCGGTCCCGTTTTCATGGGACACCTCTAAAATGTCAATAAAAACTGTCTGTTGTCCAATCTTTTTTTTTCTAAATGTTATCAGTTCTGGAGAAAGAAAAGGTCAGGTGATCTGCAGGGAGGTGACTAGCAGCAGGAGAAGCTGCCCTGTGTGGGGCCTCAGCTCCAAAGGAAAGAAATCAGTTGGGAATGAGGTCAACAGAGGGGAAACTTGCTAAATCTCCTTCCTTGCTGAATCCCTCCTCAGCTAAATCTTCTATCAAGCCTGCTTCATCTAACCATTGCCTAGTCCTCTATGCTTGACTGGGAAAGGAAATTCCTTGAAGGAGCTTGAATGAATGGAAGAATGGAAGCACCGGATGTGCTTCTGATGGTATGGGAAAATGCTGGGGACACTCTAATAGATGCTCCACTGCAGCATCAGGGGCTGTTTAAACCTGCTGAGTTGTCCCATCCCTGCTCTGATTTGTACCCAAACCAGCAACACCTGAAAAAAAAAAGAGCTTAATGAGTATATTTGCCCCAAATATCTTCATCATCCCCTTCCTTCTTCCCAGGTACCTGGACAAAGTAATGTTCACACTGAGTCTTTGCTGAACAGGTCTGAACACTCAGCACCATCCAGGCCCAAAGAGAGGTAAAGAGATAGTCATAAGTCTACTTTATCTCACTCTACTGCAAATCTAAAGTAGAATCATTTGTCTAGTTCAAGTTAAATAATGCACAGTTTTTACATTAAAATATAACCATGTATTTTTTGAATAATAGAGAATTCATTAGGCCAGTTTGTGTTTCAGATGTTTTTCAGATGTTTTCTCTGCTACTTTGTCCAAACCTGATGCATGAAGACCAGATGCAAATGGTGTTTGGGAACTCAGCTCCCCCAATGTAAGTGGATCCTTTTTTAGAGACCATTCAGCAGCTGTCCACACACCATCCAGCTCCTGTCACAGGCCTTGCACGGGTGTAGTACAGAGTAACAGAATATGGGTAATAGTGTCACCATAGCACACACAGTTCTGGTTTTAAAGGCAAGAGCCAATTTTCCACTTACTTCTTTGCAGGAAACAGCTGGGGAGCAAGACAGGGTGCTAAAGAGCCAGCATGAAATCCCTTTCTCCCTGGAATATATAGAAAAATATTACTTTTTAAATACAACATGTTTCCACCATCTTGCAGTCTTTGCCTCCAAATGAAATTCCTCTTCTCTTGTGGTCATACAGGTATGGCATGTCTTTCCCTAACAGGCTTGGTATCTTAGGACAATTTAGCCCACCATTCTGGTGGAACACATTTGGAAGGAATTTCCTTCTGTTTCCTAACACTGAGCAATAGAGACCTTAAAATGCTGAGAGAGAGGACATTTTCCTTGGGCTGCAGGGAATGAGTCACACCAGGCAAATGCCACATCAAATACAGCAAATGATCAGGGAGCTGGCACTGGCAGGCCTAAGAAAACAACATTTCCTTTGTCAGTCTTGCTGTACCTACCTAATGCAATCATTTTCAGGGTGCTCTTCAGCAAGGGGATAGACTGTCCCATGCTGTCTTCCTGCTTCAAAGTCTCTCAAATGAGCATGACATTCATTGCTGCACTTTGGAAGATGATTCCATAGCTGTGCATTCTGGGATCATGGCACTCACCTCTGGCTCAAGGCCATGCTGTGGCTTAAGCACCAAGTGCTCCACTGGCCTCGGTGGGGACCAGTGGGAGTCAGTGCCTTGGAACGTAGGGCCTCAAGGATTCATCTTTTAAATACCATTTAATAGGCATTTAGGTGCCTAACTGGATTCTGAAGATTTAATTACTGCATATATCACATCTGTGCAGTAACCTCAGAGTGCTGGGATCAGCAGGAAGGTCCCTCAGCTCCAAAACAGAAAAAAGCCCTTTACTTCTGTGTTTTGCCTGTGGTTGCTGGAAGGGGTGAGACATGAACTCTTGGAAACGGTGTTCAACTTGGTGCCCAGCTCTGCCATCCACACAGAATGGGTCACTCTAAGGTTTAGAGAAGCAATTTAATGACTCTGTTCCTATGACCCTATCTGCCAAAATTAGTCGTTCCAAGGTTGCACCATCCCTTCTGCTGGAAAGAAGTCCATTAATAGTGTGTGTGGCTCTGAATGCAGAAAGTGATGATGAAAAGCAAAACCAAAGCAACAGTTTGGGATCTTTTTGTAGAAGTCTGGTTTTCACTCATTTTTTTTGTTTGAAGATTGAGTTTTTTCTCAATGTACTTGGAACAGAATTCATTTTTGTAATTTATAATGCCAATTCTGCACATCTCAAACATGCTGGCCACTCTTGGCTGAACACTGCCTAGGGAGAGAAGAGGACAAAGAGGGAAGTTGTTTTTTTCTTGATAACAGTAAGAGCAGTATAACTCAAAAAAGATCTGCACCAGGCAATAAAGTCCTTTTTCCCAAACTTCTTTGTCAGCCATGCTGAAAGCATGGCAATTTTTCCTTTTCCCTTCTGGTCAATAATTATGGAACTTTGATGTGTTTTGGTTCATATTCATCTTCTGAAATAGGGAAAGAATATAAATACAAAAATAATTCTGTTCTAATTTTAAAAAAAACCCCAGAAATAATTATTTTTTATCTTTAAATTGCCTGTATTAAATTTACCTCAAGGTCCCTTACAAAGGTGTAGTAATTATTAGCTTAATTATTAACATCTCTCAGCAAGCTAATTAGCTGGGCACCAAATTAAAACCATTTTTGCCTGAGGTCTAAAGGGGCTAAACCAGATGATTATTTTAATATTTCAAGTTAAATATTCAAGGTGGCAGAATTTCTGTCTCTGGGAACAATGAGCTATTTCATGGTTGAAAATGAAATCAGAAAATGGAAAAAAAAATTAAACAAAAATTATAAAAAATTTTCCACTAACTTTAGCAATCCTAACTTTAGGCATTGCTGGAAGAAGGATGTATCACCTTTTCCTCTTGGCCATGATGATGGCAATGCTTGTTTAGCAGGCTGCAGCCTGATTTTTCCACCTAGAGGCCCCACCAGCACAACTATTTGGACTGTTGTGTCACTGTCTAAATGGACAGACCACCACCAGAGGGGACAAATCATCCAGATTTCTTACCATTGCACCTTCACTGGAGACATACTGAACCCTGCAGCAGAGGACACAATCTCCTACAGCATGAAGCTGCTGGGGATTCATCTGTAATCATCAGCAGGACTTAGATGGGCTGGGCTGTGGTGAAGCAGCCTTTGGAGTTGGTGGGCTGCTTTGTCCTGGGCAGGAAGGTGATCTCACAGCAACCATCAGCCAGTCTCATGTGTCAAAGAGACCATGAGTAACTCCCCAGACCAGCTGAGCCCTCTGCACAGTGAGGGGCAGAAGTGCCTCTATTTCCAGTTCTCACCTTCTCCTACTCAGCAGTGCTGCCTCTCCCACACCATGACCCCAAGCGTCACACACTGCCCCACTCACTCTCTTTGGGCCCTTCAGCCATGTCCTGCATGAGGGTTCAAAGCTGCAAGATTGTCACCCACCCTCACCATTGCTGTGGGGCCAGTGGAACAGCCACAACCACACACATCCAGCAGGACCAGCTCATCCCTGTCTCCTCACTGGAAAATAGGGTAATGAGGAGATTTGCTCACTGGTCCTGGAAGAGAAACCCTATTGTGATGGCAGGAATAGCCCTGGGAAAAGCAAAGAGGCAAAGGGTTTTATCAGGCAAATCTCTACATGTTACCCCTTTTGTTAAAAGAAATTCATACCCATAGGTCTGGTATTGTCATTTTGGTAAAATGAGGAAAGCCCATGTTACTTAATCCTTGTTTTACACACCTGCCTGAGCAGCTCAGAAAGGCTCTGCCTCGCTGCCACAGCAGCCAGCCTTGAGGGATGGTGGCAGTCCTGCAATAGCAGGGGACACCACAGGGCAGGCTGGGCCCTGCAGCCCCATCCATCACTATCTCAGGCACCAGTCACAGCCATTTGTCTCAGAAAGGTGCCTGGCACCATCCCTCAAACCCCATGTCACAGCCACTGCTCCGTACACACTCAGTGGGAGGCTGACAGAGAACCCTCTCATGTTTATCCAGCACAAAATTCTTTTCAAGGCTGCTGTTTTCCTTGTTGTGCTATGAAAGATAACAGCTTCATACAAAAATACAGGTTTGCAAACTCTTCCTGGGCGTTAACATCGTGCTGGTGTAATATATTGGGGGCTGATGCAAAGCGGCTTTTGAACAAAGAGATACACTCTGCTCATGCCTTCCCCTGATGTAAATGCTTTTTCATGGAAAAAAGCTAAACTGATTTTCTTTTTAACAACTCATAATAACTAAGTTTAAAAATGAACCTCTAATCAAAAGCTAAAACATCCAAATCTTTAGTTGAAATACAGCAAAAAATCACTTTCTTACCAGCTGTTGATGACTGAAATGAATCAGAAACTGCAAATGGCTTTAAGGAAAGAACCTGATAATTTCATAAAACAACACATACTGAGGTAATAGAACCTGCATGAAGTATAAATTGAAGCAATCAGAGAGTATTTCTCCCCTTCTCCTCTCCAGTATCAAACAAGGACAGCCACAAACTTTTGGGGCCAAGGAATGAGAAAATGAGGAGATTTGCACAGCAGCTCCCCATCCCCTCTGCCCTCCTGCAGCCCTGAGCCCCACATGCCCACTCCCTGCAGGGTGCTCAAGCTGCCAGCACAGCTCCTGCTGGGTACCAGGTGCCAGACCTGCATTGGGACAATGGGAGGCAGCGGTGCTTCAGCTGCAGTTTGTGCTGAGGATGCTCTCGCCCATGTTGGGACAAGACAGGTAGTTTGTTAAGGGAGTGTTTCCCCTTCCTTTGGGGCTCTGATCCTGTACCAGGATATCAGAACTTGAAAAGCCATTAGTTCACACTGAGGATGATTAATCAGAATGATCAAGGCAAAGTAGTAGAAAAATGGCCACACTAAAAATTAGGATGCAGGAGAGAGTCTGTGCACAGACCAAATCTCTGGCCTCTTTTAATCCAGAGAGTTCTTTCTGTTCAAAACAGTCCTGCAGACTGTCTCCAAGGTGGGTCTCACAGCCTGATTATTGCCCATTCCAACTGAAAGGACTGACTGAGGACTCTGGATATTCAGTTTCACTTGCAGCATGATAATGCTTTATCCACAGAGATCACCTATCCTGTTTCCAAGTATCTCTTACAGAGTTACAATGGTATTCAAACAGGTACATGCAAGACTACAACAGTTGTGTGTTTATAATTTTTTTTTACTGATTAGGATTAGTCCCTTCTTTCTTGAAGAGACAAAACATAATTATGATGAGATATAACAAAAGTCCAGATAAAATTCTGAATAAAACTTGGTCTATCAGTTGGTCAATTAGTGTTCCTTTTAAATAAAGTTCATAAAGAAAAAACAACAAAACTCACTTTTAACCAAATATGAAAATAAAATAAAATTTAAAAAAAATGGTGTGGCTTCTTACATACAGCTTTTACAGCATGCAAGCATTTTTCCCATACTGCTTTAAAGGAGAAACAAAGTACACCTTAAAGAGAAGCAAAGATCATTTTTTAGCTAGATTTGTGAATTGCAAGGAAGACTATCATAAGAATTCCTTTTGAGCTATGTGTGTTTTAGCAAGACCATCTGGACATTGCCAAGTTGGTTCTGAATGGGAATACATACCCATGAAGCAGAAACTTATAAATAGCAACCTGCTTCCTGTCCAAGGCTGCATGTCAGGGCTCCCTTGTTTGCTGCACACCTGTTTCAGACCATACAGGGTAAGCATTAGTCAGGCTGCATCTGCACACCCAGCAAAATAAGGGTTAGCAGGTTAGGTGTGGGAACCAGAGCTGGGAGTGGGGTGGTTGAAGAGCAGGGAGAGTGACCTGAGCATTTTGCTTTGGAAGCAGAGGGAAGGGCTTTGGACAGAGTTATCAGAGAGCTGGGGAGGAGGGAGGGAAAAAGGCCAACATTGCCCAGCTTCCTCACACATCTGGTGTCTCTCAGTCACATGCACATTTTTATAGGTGGCAAGGTAAGGCAATAGCATTTGGCCATGCCTAAAACCCCAGAGGATTAGCAGTGTAAGAGGACTTTAATCTCCCAACATATCTGAGTAACATTTCAGTTTATGCCTTTTGCTGTTGGCAGCCCAGCAGCAGTGAGAGGCCCCGAGTGAGCTTCCCAGATGGGAAGAGTTAAACCAGAGGGATTAACTTTGGCTCCAAAGACATTGCAAGCTAGTGGATAGAAGAGTCATACAGCAGAGCATTGACTGGCACAGATACAGGTTGTTCAGCCCTAGAGCAGTCCCTACCTGACTACCCATTTCTCTTATAAATACTCACACCTGTGCTGGAGCAGGACCTCTCTTCAGTAATTTGAGCAGTATTGTTCTCCACCATTCACACAGGCTTAGGAAGAGAAGAGCATTAAATCTCAATCATCTTCTTTATCCAGAGATAATGGACATTGCTAAAGCTTTTCCAGTTAAGTATCTTTGATCTGTCTGTGACATCTGCCTTCTATTTCATAAGCCTTTGGTATGCAAGAAGATAGACTAATTGTGTGTATTTGTGTATATGTGGACATCCATACATAGACAGCCATGCACACACTAAATCTTTGTCTTTCAGTGTCTAACAGGCAAGAAAAACCACCTGACTACTGTGTCTGGCACACTGCTTATCTGTTCCCAAAGCAAAAATAAATGAGGGAATTCTTCATTGTCATTACCAGTCATTGAGTTACCAAATCTGAATTCACACAGCCAGGCAGCCTTTCTCACTAAGCACAAAGTGGGAGTGAGTGGATATTAAACACAATTTGCTTTTCTCAGGGGTCCTCTGGGCCTGTTCCACCCTCTGGACAGAGCTCCTAACTTTTCCTGTTACTGTATGACAGTGTACTGAGAAACCACAGGGTAAAGATTGTAAGACAGCTGTTGAGTGAAAAACGATCAAATTTCCAGGTGAATAAGGGGATTTCTGCTCAGGTCATATCTCACTCCCTTTTTTCTTTTTTTTTTTCCTTTCTTTTTTTTTTTTTCGTGTTGAGTTTAATCTGTAGGAGTCAGTAGCAATAGGAATTTTTCAGCAAAGCAATTTGAAGTCTCTCACAAAGTGATGGGGGAAAGGAGAAGCATTAAGTTTCTTTCTCCTGACTTAGGGTCTAAAGCTGTGCCAAGAGAAGTTAATAACTATTCCACTTATTTCAGGAGCAGAAACATCCTCATGCATTTAAATCACTAAAAACCTGAAGTATCAAGTATGTTTCCACCATGTAGACCATTCTAGAAGCATAACAGACTCTGTCAGGTGGGTAGAAGTGCAATTTATTCTGTTCACATGCACAAATGACTTTTCATCATCAGAGATATGTAAGATTTAACAGAAACCCAAACCATCCAAAAAAGTAGCTGCCTCCTTGAATATTTGAGAGCAGAAAGAGAATAAAAAGAATGACAAAGCAAACTCCTTAGCCATTATTTCAATAAATATTGCAGAAATTAATTAGAAATCTCAAGTGCTTGTATAAGAAAAAAAATTGTTCCCCCTCGATTAAGCATGCATTACTGCTGGAGGTATCTGAGAGGTCTTCCTGTCATTGCATTGGAATTCAGTGTTTGATCTTCCTACCTGAGCATGGACTCACATGCTGGCAATTCCTTGTCTTTCCAGTTTGTAAGTGTGTCTGCTGTTCACTTTTCTAAAGAAAAGGTCAGTGTTCTTCACTTAAGTAATTTCATTAAGAAAGCAACCCTCATTGTTTTCAGCTTGTGCAACCAAGCAATTGAAAGGCCCAGCCTCCATTTACCTCACTTCCACATTTTGAATGCGAGGGGAAAAAAAATGTGACTGCTGATAATCACAGGCAATGAAGAATAATTTCTAGTAGTCTGTCTCCAGGATGCTTCCCTACAGCATATTTTCCAACTTTTTTTTCTGATCCTATTAAATGACTCATTTAATAAGATAACTGTTCCTTCTTATCCTAGGGGAGACTATTTTGCAGTGCAAGATGTTCATGTTATGAGGGTCTCTCTGTTTAATTTATCCTATTACTCCTAGTTATATATTCTAATATCAGTCAACTTGCCTACCTTTTCACAACCTTGCAGCCTTTTTCTTTATGTGTTTGTCAATATAATAAACTGATTTTGCACCAAGCAAAGAACTTAAATTGTTACTAATTTCTCCACCTCTCTAACTGTTCCATCCAGAAAGTGTTATTTAATGTCATGTGCAGCACCAGCTTATTCTCATGATAAAAACGTGACTGGTTTTTTTAACTACATGAAGGCAATACTGTCTGCAAAATCAATGTCAATTTACTATATTGTGCTGCTCTCTGGTTAGCAGGTGGCTCCCTCTCTTTAAAAAGAGAGACAGCTTTTCCTCCAGTCATGAAATTAGGAAATTTTGCACCAATACGTAATATTCAAATTGAGCAATGATTCTGAAAGAGGGAGGGCTGCTTCAGTTAGGCTTTATAGCTCTTTGTTCAGCTCAGATGTGTAGTCAAAAGCCAAGATTAAATGCAAACATTTTTAGTTATGATACAATGACTTTTTGGAGTATAAATCCCATAGAAAATTTGAAAGTGGGGTAAGACATTAGTGCAGTTTGGGGTTAATTGTTCTTAGTTACACCTTTAGCCTGTGGTTAATCCAAGATCCCCAAAATCTGTCCATAATATTTGCACTGATGCTCCCTTTCACGAGCAGAGCCAGATTTGGACCTACAGTATAAACTACATTGAGCTATGCCATATTCTGGCTGCTTCACACCCCCTTCACTCATGTTTTATGTGCGTTTATACGATGCTGAGGGCATTATTTTAGCTATGGCCAGTTGCCTGTTGATAGCACGACCACATCCGAGTGAAAAATTGTCGCCTTCTGGGAAATATCTCAGGATGTTCCTGTTTAGTTCAGCAAACAGCATCAAAATGTACAGAAGCTGAATTTCTGTCGACTTCAGTAATGTGATATTCTACTGCTGACAGCCTCCCTGGATGGCTTGTAGTCAACTTTCCAATCCAATAAACCCACGATATGGGCATAAAAATGAAGCAGAGTCAGATAACCATAAATGAGAGAGCTCTGCCAAGGAAACTGATAAAGCCCTGTGCAGGACCTAACAGTATAAAACAGAGAGGCCAAAAAGAAATTAAATAGGCCTGGGATATAGAAATTTTCCTAATCAATACCGCTACAACATTTCACCTCCCTGAAAGCACTACTTGCATCTTTTTGGTTCCTCCAGGCTTAGAAAAATCTGGAATATGAAGCAAATCTTTTCTATGAAATTTAATGGTTCTTATCCCATCATCTGATCCATCTGAAGTTGCACCTGTTTCTTAAATCATTCAAGGGCAGATTTGGAGGGCAGAACTCTGTCATCATACAAAAAGTTGAAAATGTTCATGATATCCAGCAAAACATTTTCCCTCTCTTTCTGAGTGCTGGCCCCACCTATGCTTCCTTCTGCTGCCATCTGTAATTCTTATTTTGGTGAAGAGCTGAAGGGCTGACTGGTGCCCAAGATTTGCACAAGTCTCTGTGTGAACAGAAAGTGCTTGTAGCACAGGAACCTCCCCTGAGACCAGCACACATAAAGTCCACAGGTGTGTGGAGAGAAAGGCTACTGCCCTCATCAGAGAATGGAAATAAAAACATAACTTACACGAAAAATTAGCTCTCATATTTTCTTCTTAGCACAGGTTCTGCATTTGAGGTCTCCTGAGATACCCCTGCTGTGCACTGATGATATATATCATGCAGATAAACTATGGCAATTGAATGATTTTTTTTTCCAATTGAATTATTTTCCTGGGCTGAAAAGAAATATGTTGCTTTCTGACAAATACTGATTAGCACAAATCCATGAAGACTTGATAAACCAGCCCTGAAATGGCTATTGTTTGACAAAGTAGTACTCAGAAAGCAGGAAAGTACGGCACAAATACAAAAAACCTCCACCACTACTTGAAACCAGAAATTCCATGTTTCTGCCAAGTGTGTCACCCAGTCTGATTTCAGCTGGTATAAATCCCTGCCATGCTGCCAACAATAAATGGAAACAATCTCAGTTACTCAATTTGCACAGGACTGTGCCCCTACTTCACATCACATTGGATTACTTGTAGTGAAAAGACTAGCACTGATTTACCTTGAATTTTAATATAGCCTAAGATCTGGCTTTAAAGATCAGCTAGAACATGATTACCCTGATGTCACTCTATAACCTCACACACAAATTCACAAGTATGATGAGACCCAGATCCCTCCCCTCCACAAACACAGACAAACATTATACTTATTTATGGCGCAAGCCACACTCACACAATTAGGACTGCAGCAAAACTAAACACAATGACAAGCTGTGAAAGTTGCTGTGAGGAGTCTCTGTATAAAAAGAAGTTGCTTTAGGATCCCAGTTCCTTCCTGAACTATAGAGGCAGTCAGATACCTTTTCAGATGCATAAAGAGTTGAGCACTGAGTTTAAAATGGCCACACTATATGAATTTTAGTTTCCATTGAATCTAAAGGTTGGCCTTTATCACCTCAAGCTTGCTCCATCCACTCTAGATTTCCCATAAAACACTTTCTGAAGAAAGCACTATGCAACAAAATGTAGCTCTTCACAGAGAGAACTGGCAAGCAAGAGAAAAATCCTTCACTTAATGTTGAGTTTGAACTTTTCCATCTCTCTCAGTACATCTTTCCAACTCCACTCCTGCTGATCAGGAGTTAAACAAAAATAAAAGAAATCCACTCTGCAGTCTCTGCTGCAAACCTACCTCATCTCCTACAAAAACATAATACACATAGACTCAGTTTTGTCTTAACTGAAACCTGTTCCCTTTAAGCCAAATTCTCCAGAAAGGCTCTGAGTGAAAGTGTAAACTGATGTAAATTTTAGGTGTTCTGAGTCTTTCAATTTGGGCAGTTCACAGACCAGCCACAAGGAGCAGCAGGGAAGTAGCTCATGTTCCCCAGCCAACACAGCACTTGTGTGCCCCATTCTCACCTTGCATAGCACAAACAGGAGCAGCTCCAGGAGACTCAGTGGAAGGACTCTGACAGCATAAAAGACTCTCATAGAGTTAAATATGCCGTCATTTTCATAATCATTCACATTACAGATAAGAAACCTCAGCAAAGTGGGAAGCAGAGGCCTGAAACAAGGCATATGGCCATTAAAATACTCCAGCCTCACAACTCCTCCAGGTATCTCGGGTCTTTGGTGGATCAGAGGACCTCATACCTTGGTATCCACTGTGAGCAAGTGACATCAGCAATGCATTTCATTTGCAGAAGTGTTGATTTTGCATGGGGTTTTTCTGTTTTCTACTCACATTTAGTCAAATAAGAATCATAATATGTTAATAATGTTTAGTTCCCTTAGACTTTGATGCGTATCTTTCTTTTGCAAATAGTTGATGTTTACTGTGAACTGATATAAATATGCTTTTTGTATATATGCTGTATAAAAGCTGTGTAAAGACCAGCCTGCTTTGAAGAACTTGCACTCAAAGGACCCAAGAGCTAAAAAGAGGACAGATATAACAGTAAGTAAACAACAAACCACAATAGACTTGCTGAAACTGGAAGGTGACATATTTTGTCTTTGTCCACTGAAACAAGGACACAGTGCTTCACACCAATTTCGATTCACCTGTCCTTGGCACAGTATATCATCATGGCCAAGAGCTTCACAGCAGTCAAAAAGATCCAAGATTTTATACAGGTATCAAGAATGGACAGAATTATAGTAGCAAACTCTAAAGAAAAAGGAGGGAAAAAAGAGGGGAATAAGAAAAGCAAGACCTACAAACCTTCTTGCCTCCAGGCATAAATGAATTTTCCACCCATGGAAGCTGGGAGAATATTTCTCAAAGGTTAATTTTCAAATTGCCACTAGCTGTGAAACTTCTTGTCTGCTCTTTTGAAGCAGCTGGTGCTGTCTGCTGCCAGCTGCAGAAGACTGGCCTTCATCAACCTTGGGTCGGACCTGCTCTGGCGATTTTCCTTGTCCTATATATATCAAAGTGGAAAAAAGAGTCTGCTGTCACACAAGTAACCACAGACAAATATGTTTTAAAGGACAAGGTTATCCTTTTCTCCTTCCTTGGTGAAGGCTTGGAAATAGAGCTGCTGATATCTGGGATTTTCAAACATCCCAAATGTTTAGAAGGTAATGTATGACACTGAGAAGCCTTATAAAAAAAAGTTCTATTCATCTTGTACATAACAGCACAACAAGGGGATATTTAATAAAAAAATATGAGTGCAATGAACAGAATTTGAAATTGCCTTAAAATCTCATCTCCACTTCAACGATTAATCAATTTCAAGAGCCGCTTATTGCTTAATACACAACATATCAACAGAGATCATTGCTGAAACAACCATTCCTCTTAGTCAATCCTAGCAGGGGCTGAAATTTTCCAGAGCAAAACAAATTATTCACACTGACGGGCCAATGATTGTCTGCAGAGAAAGACAGGTAATAGAATATTTTCCAAAGACAAACACAACACACATGTTGGACCACTAAATGTGTCAAATGTGTTATCTTTTTTCAACTTTACAAAACACCAATGCAGCAGTTTTTAAATGCACTGTGACTTGCTAATTCTCCTGAAACAGAGAATAATTTTATTAAACAAGCAACAGAAGAGATATTATTTCCCCAGATATGAGAAATGTGGCTCTAAGGCTCATAAATACACTTCTGAAATCTCCAGCTGAAATCCTTGCCTCATTACCCACAACTACTTTCTTTACAGGACTCTCTCATTCTGAATATGCATTTTAAACCCCAGATCTGCATCATTTGATGGAAATTGGGATAGTTTATCTGATTTCAACAGAACTATGCCAACCTATATTGCCCATAAATCCAGCCAGAAAAGTTTTTAAAAAAATTTAAAAAAAAAGAGACACAACCACTCTTTTAAATATTCAGAACAAAGTTTAAGGAACACTTCATATTATGAGAAGAAAAAAGGCAGAAGGAAGGATCTGAATACAAAGCTAATTTTTGTCAGTCAAGGCCTTATTTCATACAGTGGCAAATGGACAGCCCCAGGTCTGTACGTACCCATCTGCCTCAGCCTTTCCTAGGTGCAGCATTTTGCAGAAGGATGCCAGGGTCCTGCGGATGTGGAGGTCTGTCTTACATGCCCAGTCCAGAAATAAAGTGGATGAGTCAGAGTGCAGATGGAGACTTTGAGCAAATCAGTAGAAACTTCATTACAGAAAATGTCAGCAGCAAGTTTGGTCCATATCACAGAAATTAGGCTCCTTGACAAATGTTTGTTGAGACAAATTTATTTTCATTTATTCTCATCACTGTCTTTTTCTACCTTCTGTACTAAACACTGATTCTTCTCTGCAACGCTCACAACATCTGCTTCTGGCATCTCCTGTACTACCCACATGGTATTTAAAAAAATTTAATGAGAGCCCTTGAAGGGTTTAATAATTCTGAAGCTGTTTACTAAAGGAAAGACTTTTAAGTACCATAAAAGTGGTCCATGCTCTTTAGAGAGAAAGGTATAGCAATCTCTTAGTGTATATATATAAGAGAAACACTTTTCCTCCAAGAGAAGCAAAATAAATACCATCTCTCTCTTTGTTATGAGAAGAAGATGCTTGAAGAGACTGTTTCTGGTGAGTGTCCCTAGCTGTGAGTTTGTAGTCTGTAAAGAATGGGGCAGAGCACAGGTGTGTGTAAATGCAGTCAGTGCAGCCTCCTGACACTTATGGGGAATTCAGTCTCCCCCATTAGGTTTGCTCCTTTTGAGGACATGCTCTAAAACACAGGCTTCTCTGTGGTATAACTGCTATTTTTTATTCGTGCTTATTGTTATCAAAAGGAGTGAGAGTCAAAAAATGCCATGCAGAAAAATGCCTGTAGTATCTTCACGATGGACTCAGAACCCTGCAGGGTAATTATTCCAAGGGCTGTTAGCCAAGGGTCTCCCAAAGATAAAGGGTGGAAGCAGGTCACTGCACATACCAGGAATAAGATTCCTCCTCAGATTCTGACAAGGAGGACTGGGTACCTTCTGCAGCAGGTGTGGGGCTCTGGGACCAGATGCCCAGAGAACTGATGAGATGGGTGAAGGTCCTTCTGGGAGAGTGGAGCCCCCCAAAGCAACACCACCTGTACCTCACACCAAAACCTCCTTTGCTGAGAGGAAAAGAAGGGTGCTTGTAATAGGAGACTCCATTCCCAGGGGAACTGAGGATCCCATACACAGACTGGGCCCCACTCACAGAGAAGTCTTCTGTCTCCCAGGGGCACAGATAAGGGACGCACTGGAAAACTCTCCAGACTAGTAAGGCACTCCACTATTGGTTGCTCAAACTGGCAGCAATGAAACAATAACGTGAAGTCCAAGGGCAATCAAAAGAGACTTCAGGGCTCTGGGATGATTAATAGAGGGATCAGGAGCACAGGTAGTGATTTCCTCAATTCTTCTGGTAACAAAAACTGCTATTTATAGAAGTAGGCAGACCCATCAAGTCAATGCATGGCTCCAAGGTTGGTGACAGTGGAAAGATTTTGGGGCTGTTAACCATGGGAGGACCTACTCAACACCTGGTCTACTGACACCTCATGGGATTTCCCTTCTCAGAGGAGGGAAAGGTCTAGCACAGGGGCTAACAGGTCTCGTTGATAGAACTTTAAACTAGCTTGGAAGAGGGAAAGGGAAAATAGCAGGCTTGCCATAATGACTGCTGGGATGGTGTGCCAGAATTTGAGGAAATGAGCACTAATGGGATCCCTCAATCTGTTCTAAGAGCTCTTGGCTGCAAACTACCACACCTGAAATGCTTCTATACTAATAAGGCAAGGAACAAACAAGAGGAGCTTGAGGTTTTGTCCCAGTCCCAGCAATTTGACATCACTGGCATAAGTGAAACTGGAGGGGTGAGTCTTGTGACTGGGAATGCCCTGAAGCTGTGCCAGGGGAGGTTTGGGTTGAATATCAGAAGAAGTTTCTTAACCCAGAGGTTGGTTGGGTACACAGGCTCCCCAGGGAAGTGGTGACAGCACCAAGCCTGACAGTTCAAGAAGCATTTGGACAATGCTGTCAGGCACAGGGTGTGACTCTTGGTGGTCCTGTGCTGGGCTTGGAGTGGGACTCAGTGATCCTTGTGGGTCCCTTCCAGCTTGGCATATTCTGTGATTCTGTGATCATGAGTAATTGGCTTGTGTAAGGTCCATGGTGAGTATTGCCCCCACATCATGCAGTATGTATCTTACACATATACATGTGCTCAGCACACATTTGAAAAATCCAAAACACTGTACACATATCCACCCCACCTCTATCGTTTAAAACTGTTCAGTAACAGCTTAAAAAATGATCCTGGGAACTGACTTGCTGAAGAAGACCCCACATAACTAAAATAGGACCAACAAAGACCCCACCTGCTCCCAAATGAGGCAGCCTTGTCTTGACTGAAGATCAAGGTAAGACTCTTGCAAATGCAATGCATACCTTGGTAAGCAATGGGAAACAGAGGTGTCCCTCCAAATTCAAGCATCGCTGCCAAAGACTCTGGATTTCTAGGGAAATATGACCCAATGGCACCAAAAAACAACAGTACAGCTCATGTTTAATCATGGCTGCAAGCAGAGTAAGGAGTGAGTGACACGTGCACTCTTCAGCATCCCTGCAAGTGTTCAGAGAGAGACAGATTGCACTGAGCACCCGTCTGACTCATCCTTCCCAGCACAACAGTGACTGATATTCCTGGATTGCTTTATCCTGACACATTTTCTGTTGAATAACATTAAGTACACTCATGGTTCATCATACTCAGTGCTCTAGCTGTTCCCGATATTCTTGCTTTGAAGTAACATTGTAGGAAACCAGCAGGAACATTTTGTCCCAGGAGGATGAGGGTTTACTTTGCCTTTTCTTTTATTCAAATCCTTTCCTGCAGCTCAGAGGAGCTATACAAATGAAAAAGGATAAGGAGCAGGTACTAAATTCTATTGAAATCATTGCTAGTATTTCCTAACAGCAGCCCTGGATTAATCTTTTCTTTTCAAAGACAGGGGATTATACTGGTGCTAACTAGGTTGGAGTCGATTTTCTTCACAGGAGCATGTATGGTGCTGTGACTTAGATTTATGACCAAAACAATGCCAGTAACAGACCAGTGTTTTACCTGCTGCTGAACACAGCCTTCTCTGTTTCTTACTCTGCTCCCCACCCTTGGTGAATAGATTGGGGCTGCACAATAGGTTGGGAGGGGACAAAACCAGGCCGATTCCATGAGGTTTATGGAGGTTACTTGTGTTTTCCTCAGGAGTTTTCTAGGCATTTTGTATCACTTGTTTTGTTTGCTTTCTTCTTCCATTTCTTATTTTTAAGTTTGCTTTTTGCTTGATTGTTTGGGGTTTATTTTTTTTATCTTTACCCACAAGTTTTCTCACTTCTCCTTTTCTCTCTCCTCCTTCCTGGTGGGACTTTGGTTTGGAAGGAGGTAGTGAACAGCTCTGTGGTTCTTAGCTGCCTGTCAAGGTTAACCTACAAGAAGGTTTGTAATTAAAAACTTCTTGTTTCATAGCATACAACCTTCTGCCATTGGGTAATGTGTCTGACCAGTGGACTACACTGTCACTGGCCCTCAGACGCTGTGCAAACTAATGTGGAAAGTGTACAGCAGTGGTGTCTTTCTCTCCAGGTGAGTTCCATTCCACAGCCCTTGCTTTCCCAAATTGCAACAGCAAGTTAGACAGGGAGGGTGACCCCTGGGCTCCAGCCCTTGAGCTGCAGACAGCTGAAGAAAGCCCCAGGCCTCTGGTTTCACACTCAGAGCAGTTGAGTATTCATGCCCAGAGCTGAGGAAAGCTCAGAGAAATGCTATACTGCTGGAAGCTCTGTTGAGTTTTCTGATTATGTCACCAGTGTATTTTGCCACAAACTCCAGCTCCCATTTAGTCCTGTGATTAAATGAGAGGGGGGTTTGTTTGTTTGTTTTTGTTTGTTTGTTTTAGGAGAAAGTTTCTAGTCCTCATGGTCAGGCAGGAAAGACAGAAAATGCAAGGCTCAAAAAAAACCCCCAAAGCCAACCAAGATCAGCCTTTCATTTCTTAAACACATATTAAGATGTGGGATTATCAATGTTAGAAAACACCAAAGCAGCTGAGAACAGTCACATACAAATTAGGGCCTCTGCCCCAAAAAAGGTGCTGGGCTCACTAGCCCAAGTGCACCTATACCAATGCAGCACAGACAACAAACAAGAGGAGCTAGAAGCCATTGTGCAGCAGGAAAACTGTGACACAGCTGCCATCACAGAAACATGCTGGGATGACTTTCACAACTGGAATGCTGCAATGGATGGCTACAAACTCTTCAGATTGGACAGGCAAGGAAAGAGAGTGATGGGTTTTCCCTGTATGTGAGGGAGTGTTTTGACTGTCTAGAGCTTGATGGTGATGATCACAAGGCAAATACCACGGTGGGATTCTGCTATAGACCACCCAACCAGAATGAAGAGGCAAATGAAATATTTTATAGCAGCTGGGAGAAGCCTCACAGTCTCTGGCCCTTGTTCTCATGGAGGACTTCAGCTTGCCAGGTCTGCTGGAAACACAGCCTAGGAGGGAGTAAACAGTCCAGGAGGTTCCCAGGGTATGTGGAAAGGAACTTCCTGACACAGTTGGCAAGGGAGGCAACTCGTGGGTATGGCCCTCTGGACCTGCTGTTTGTGAGCAGAGGGACTGGTGAGTGATGCAATTGTTGGACTCTGTCTTGAGAAAAGACACCATTAAATGATTGAATTTTCAGTTCTTGGAGAAGTAAGAAGGGGTGTCAGCAGAACTGCAGTTTGCAGTGGATATTGGTGAAAAAATCTTCACTACAAGTGTTGTCAAGCACTGGAACAGACTGCTCTAAGGACCATCCCTAGAAGTACTTAAAAGATGAGAAGTTGTGTGTAGGTGTAGATGTGGCTCCAGGGGACATGCTTTAGTGGTGGACTTGGCAGTGCTGAGTTAGTGGCAGGACTTCAAGATCTTAAAGGTCTTTTGTAACTTACACAATTCTGTGATTAACAACCTGATACACGAAAGGTCAGCATTGTGATGTTATTGGAGGAGAAGTGAGGAGAGCAGATTCACAGCTCCCAAGTGCTTTGAGCTGGGAATAAAGTTGGACACTTTGGTTCTTACTCCCATGCTGTGTCTTTGCTGGAGGACAGCATTGATCATCTGGCATTTTGTATAATGCAGAGCAAATATCTCCCAGTCACTCCTCCAGACATGATGAGGAGAGTAATTCACACTTCTCCTTGCAGACCTTTGAAGGTGTCTAATGTCACTGTGACCAAAGGTAGCAATACAAATTCTATGTAAAGCAAATAGAGCAAGGTAGGGCCCTAAGCAGAGGAAATAATCTATAAATTGTCTATTTAACATGTATTATACAAGTGAGTTACACACACACACACACACACATATACACAGTCAGTATATAAGATGTAAAAATTTACCAGCTGGGAATTCCATCATCTGGAACAGAGCAAGAGACTGTTACTACCTAGAGTTCCTTGCATTTGCTTAAGGTGAACTATTTATATTGAAATTCATGGATCACATTCTGCATTTGGTTGCTTCAGTGTAAAGTGGAGTAACTGAAACAAATATATATATATATATATAAAATATATGTATCTATTATAATTAGAAATACTACTGATCCATACAATTGTGAGAGCTGAGTCCCTGCTCTTCCCCACCCACCACATGCAAAGATCACAGCTTCAAATGAACCAACATCAATTTCTTGTGTGAGAGCTGCTGGTCATAGAATTTGGATCTGCTGAAGTTTGGAAAAGAAAGAAAAACCTACGCAAACACCTACTCCTAAACTTCTAATGAGTCAGTCTAATCTGATGCTGCAGATTTTAAGATGAAATTTAATTGACCAGTAGAGTCCCAGAACTTGACATTGTAAATGAAGGTAAACAGCAACATATTAAAAACAAGGTTAATTACAGTGATGAGTTTTTAATATGTTGCTATTTAGCTTCATTTACAAAGACCCATAGAAAATTCTGGGTTATTTATGCCATTGATTTCATTAGTGTTGCATGGCAAAAAAAGAAAAGAAAAAAGTTCTTGAAAGCTTATAAGAGCCTTGAGGACAGAGTGACACTGCATTGAGTCCAGCTTTTACAATAAGAGCCATATTTGTCACACTTGCAGATCACAGGATATTCTGAGATGGAAGGGACCCACAAGGGTCATCAAGTCCAACTCTTAAGTGACTAGCCCACACAGATATTGAACTTGCTGCACATTCTTCAAAACAGAAATTTGAGGTTAATATTCCTACACAATGCTTACAATTGCGGGCTGCCCTTATCCTATAAGACTGCCTTCTGCACTAATTTTGGTATTTCTGCCCTTATGTTGTGAAATAACTTTGCTTATGTTTGCTTTCCAGCAATTAAACCAGACCTTAAAAAGGTTGCAGGGCTCAAATAGGAAGGAAATTAAGTGAATAGTAGTTAGAGTTTATATGAATCTTGCAGTGGTTTTCCTGCCTGTGTTTGCTTATACACTTCCGTTTGATTGTTTCAGTTTTTTAGTCAAAGACTTTTATTTAGTTTCCTGCTCAGATACCCTGAGTCCCCTTGCTCCTTGGGTTATTTGGTGGGAGAAAAGTTCAGGGCTGGAAGCAGAAAATCTTCCACATCAAGAAGAACTGGGCAGGTGAAATAAATACAGCATAGACTGCTTTAACCTTTACAGTGTCTCTGACATGTGCAGATGTTTAAGTAGAAAGACAGCAAAGAGAGATGCAAAGAAAAATGGAAAAGGAAAGGAATGCCTGAAGAACATCAATATGCCCATGACCTACAGATTTGCCTATGGCAAACACAAACCTCTGCCTTTCCAGGTTCTACCAGATTTGGAAACATTTCCCCACAAGCAAAGATTTCACTTTTCCCACACACTTGACCATCACCCTTCCTGCTGTGTCTTGGAGTCTGGCCCATGCACAGCAATAGGAATGTTCTGCACATGTCTTGGTATCTGTCCTCTCTCCTTTCCCATCAAGTGGCATAGCTTTAGCCATTTCACAGATATATTCATTACTATTAGCACAGTAACGTGGCACAGGCTACCCTTTACAATCAGCACTGAGGACAAATGGAGGACAAATTTATGCCACATTTATAGTAAAAAATAACAGGAGGCTTGGGATCCTGTTTGATTCAATTCTGCTTTATGGAGACAATAGATACTTTGTAGGATAAATCATCATGCAATTATTTGCATAATAAAATTATTCATCCTGTGTATAAGGGCTATAATGCAGAAAGCAAGGTTGACACTGGAATGAAAAATATAACCTTTCTTTTTAAACAAGATAGAAAGTTACTATATATTGTGCAGCTCCCTGTAAAGACCACTGTTTCTATTACAGCTGCTCACTGACTGAATTTTTGAATCAAGGCATGCATACAAGTGGAAGGATCTTTTTAATTAAATTTAATTGTATTTCTCTCAGAATATGTTAAACAAACCATATGAAATAGATGTGCTTCAGTCAGTATGTTTCAGGGAAAGTAATTCTAGATTCTTCTAAAGAAGTTAAATGATGCATTTTTAGGAAACGAAAAAAAACATTATATGGTTTTTGTTACATAGTAATTCTGTCCATGACTTTAATGTTATCCAAGAAAAAAAAAAAATCCAAACATGCAGGATTACATCAGCTTGTGTTTTGGAGTGTCTTCACACAAAGCATTTGCCTGTATGGATCATTCAGGTCTGGAGGTCAGCTCTTTCTTAGCTGGGACACCCTGTCATTGTCCCTGCAGGCCACCAGCCTCTCTTCCCTCCAGACAGGTCCCTCTGATGCTGGAGACCCAGCTGTTAAATGGGAATTCAGCCCTGGAGAGAAACATGCCTTCCAGCAGCTCAGGGCCAGGAGGGCTTTGCATGCTGACCATGAAGACACAAAATTTGTGAGCAGCATTTGTTAAACAAAGATTGATGTCTCAGACAGATAAAGCACAGGGGAGTGGGAAAGGTCAATGCTGGGTGTCAAGCAGACACCAGTGGTTGTACCAATTGCTTGGATTCAAAGTACTTCAAGCTGTAACAAACCTTGGATGTCCTGTGTTGGTTAAAGCAGGGTTCAGGTGCTGGATTTCAGTGTCCATTCAGATGTAAGGACTGACAGCCTGCAGGTTTGTCTCTCTTTTATTTCACTTAGACCAGGTTGTTTCCCCTCCCTCCTTACAAGCACACGTGCTCAGCCCTTTACACCTGAGTCAGGTCACAGTTAGACATTCTGTGAGCATCTATGGGTAAAATAACTGTTGAAGTGACGTTTTTAAGCACTGCATTTTGTAATTTCTTTGAATTCAGGTTTAAACAGGGTAAACAGACTCAACAGCATACAAAACACCTTTCTTACCCTTCTCTAAAACTGGAATTCAAGCCTAAACAAAGTTCTAAAATGGAGGACTCCAGTCCACTGTGTGTTTAATTTTCATTTTCCTTTATGTTCAAACTCCTAGCAGATCAGAATTCAGAGTCCCTAAATGTAGGGTTTGTGCTGTGCATTTGACCTTGGAAGCTAAGAAAAGATGGTATTTTGAAAAACAGTGAGTATGTGCCTCCTTGTATTGCCAGAAAAATAAAGGTTTTGCTGTTGCCCTTACCTTTACATCTCTATCACCCTGTCAGCTGGGTCAAAGCCTTCCCTAAAGTCCTGTACAAGACTTTTATATGTCCATACCCAAGATATGTAAATGCTGAGCATCTCTCTTACTAACAGCACCTCATAATCTAATAAAATAGTCCCAAAGAGCTGCATTATTACTGGAAAACAAAGAACTCAGACTTTCAGCAGTACTTTAAATCCTTTATAATGGAAATGACCTCTTAGATTTCCACTACGTAGCTGATCCTGCTTTGAATGGGAGGTGAAGCTAGGGGATCTGCAGAGATCTGTTCCAAGTTAAATTATTTTAAGAGTTCAGAAAAAGTATATCAGGTAATAAAAAGGGTGCTCTCAGAAGGATGCTGTCACCCTTTTGAACAAATCACACACATCTGAGCTGTCTTTTGCTGACCTGTTTTCCTTCCTCCCCATGCAGCTGGAGTCAAGATCATACACAGCCACAAAAGCTCATACTCTGGCAAGTGCTGGCTGTAACAACCCTTCCAGAGCAATCATTAGAGCACACCCAGTACCACACAGTATAAAGGCAGTTTAAAGATTCCTCTGTGCACATTTCAAGTTCATATCCTTCTTCTAATGTTCCTCACAGATAGCAACAAATTCTCTTGCTGGTTCTGTTATCGAGTCTGGAGAGTCTAAATTCTTCTGATTAGAAGTAAGGATCATTTCATCTCTCAAGCATTTCTGCCTTACTGACTCCCCTCCCTTCTGAAAGAATCAAAATTCCTCTAACCTCTGTAAATTGCATTGGCAGTGTGGGTGCAGGGGTTTTGTTGCCATGTGAAGATAAAAATAACTCCCACCCACTCTTATCTTTCCTAAGGTAAATCATGCATGTGTAATAGCAAGATATGTGATTGCTGTCTCCTGATTTTTACTAGGAGTGAGCAGCCAAATTATTAGAGGTCTTACATATGAGTACATGAAGCAACCTCTTTAGTTTTGGACTGGCTCCAACTTTATTAGGTAAATGCCATTCTTGCAAGTGAAAAAACACAGAGTCAGAAATGGGTCTGGTAAGTTTTCATTCCACAGATTTCTGGCCATTTTGGGGTTTTTTCAGTTTTAAAAAATAAAATTTATATGAAAAAACAGCTTCGCTTCAAATCTTTTGCTTTCAGCACAGTTAACAAAGCCTCATTTTCCCACCAAAATAAAGCAAGATAAACCTACAATCAAAATTTTAGTTCCTTGGCTTTCCATTTCTCATGGTCTCTTTTCTTTTTTTTTTTTTTTTTTTTTTTTTTTTTCTCTGAGAGATGCAATTTAAAAAACCAAAAACCTCATCTTTCTGCATCATTCTGATTTTTGTTTCTTCTCTTTTTGAAGCGTGCAATTAACTTTGCCAAACTGCATTGAATGCAATTTAATTGGAAGGATCAGAAATATGGAAAATTGAAACCTTTTATTTTAAGAATCTCAGGGTCTGTGGGAACCTCTGTCAGAGTTTTGAACTCCTGGGATTTTGCAGGGATTGAGAAATTAACAGGATTTGAACATGAGTAACTAGACTTAAAATAAATCACCTTGCAGTTAAAGTTGAAGAAAGTCAAGAATTCTCTTCCAAAAGCAAGAACAAATACACTAATTTGTAAGGATATTAGAGATGATACTTTCACAAGACTCAAAGTCTGGATCAGAGTTTATTCAAGCTGAATATTATTTATAACTGAGAAAGACCAAGTAGGTTCATTTCTTCCCAGTAGCTGTCACAGTGCAGTGTTTTGGATTTGCAATGGGAATGGTGTTGATAACACATGGATGTTTTGGGTTTCTGCTAAGGTGTGTTTATCCTGAGTCAAGGACATTTTTTCCTTTTCTCCTTGCTAGTGAGGAGGTACATGAACGGAACTGGGAGGGAGCACAGCTGGGACAGGTGACTCAAAGTGACCTCACCATAGAGTGCTGTGCCCAGCACAGGAACTGGGGGAGTTACACACAAGGGGCCAATCTGGGTTTGGGGAGGGGGGTCCAGCATCAGTCAGGGGTGGTGAGAAATTGCATTGTGCATAACATTTTTCCCTTTTATTATAACTATTATTTACCGTTGTTATTATTGCATTGTACTGTATTTTCAATTATTAAACTGGTTTTGTCTCAACACGTAAGTTTTACTTCAATTCTTTTCCGCATTCCACCAGTGTGGGGGGTGAAGAGGGAAGGGTTGAGTGAGAGGCTGTGCGGTGTTTCATCTCCATCTGGGCTTAAAACCACAACAGATTCAAGGTAAACTGGACCTTTCAATTTTCCCTTCAACTCTTTCCCAGCCACTAATTAACTTCCCTTTTTATGTGAAGCAGTGTTTGTGGAGGTTAGTTGCTCTTAATTAAAGCTACATACCAAGTACTAGAAATTACTAAGTTTAGGAAAAACAGGCTAGAGTCTTACTTCCAAACTAATGCTTTCTTTTTAAATTTGGGGTCTTAACACCACAAACATAGAAACAAGTCATTGAAACAGCTCCAAACTTGCTGCATGTGGGACAAAATTAAAAAGTAAAGATATATATGCTATGGAAAAAAAAAGCTTATAGCTCTTGACTTGAAAAGTTAGTGGAGGATTAACTTTTTCATATCATCTTTTAAGGCATGTTTTGTGCCATGGGGCAGAGGTGGTGGTATGATGATGCTTCTCCCTTCAGTCTCTAGCAGCATCTTGCTTCCAATAGGCACAGCGCCTTTGGAGCCAGGATAGCACAGCTATCATTGAGAGTAAGGCTGCAGAGCACACTTTGTTACATACTATAAGTACTGAATTGTCTCTATTCAGGGAGAAGAAAAGGGCTGTGACTGTCTGACATCTGTCTAGAGGTGTCGGTAACTAAGTAAAACTTATTCTCTTTTTTCCAAATGTTTGCCCATGCAATCACTATATTATTATTAATTACTAAATTATTATTATTATTATTACTATTACTGTTGTTGTTGTTCATTTTCCTCTCTGGAACTTATCAAATTGAAAAAAGCCCTCTTTGCAATCTCAAAGGTACCCATATTTTTTTGCTTCCCATTTAGTTTCCCACCCGCCTCCCACCTTTTTTAGCACATCCATATTCTTGGGGATGTTTGGAACTTTGACATCATTCCTGCACCAAGCCAGCCCTTTTCTGCCCTCTCCCCATGCAGCCCTCTCAGTTCACTTGTGTCATTCCACGAGTGGAAGGTTCTCCATAACAAATGGTAGCGAGCATCATCTGTATCAGGGGCTGCTCCAGTGCAGATGCAGGACTCCTCTCCAGGGCTGAGCTGAGCCTTGGCCTCCCTGCCCACAGCCTGGTGCAAGAGCTGTTGTGGAATTGGTCAGGAACACTGGGGCAGGCTCTGTGTATCTCAGCTGCTTCTTTCCTGAGCTGTCACACTGAGAGCAACCCTCAAGCAGGTAGTCTCCTGTTAAATACAGTGAAAATTTTGTATTGGCAAGAGGTTGGGAGCCTGCAGGGATTCAATTTCCATCCTAAGGACATATTTTATCAATTAATGTCTAAAAGCGTTAAGCATTTCTCACTTCTGGCAAGGCAATGGCTGAATTTATAGCACTGAAGTAGCCAATATTTCCATCAGTTTCATCAGAGCTTTTGCTAATAGATGATGCCCAAATAGAGCTATCCAAATACACTTGCAGGGGATTTTCTTGGGAGTTTTTGGAATATGTTTAATGCGATAGAAAATAAATAGTACCTTAATGAGTAGTCAGAATCAACAGTTGGTTATAAGTAACAATGAACAAACAAAATAGACTTTAAGAATGTGCAATGTCAATCATTTTGACATTAAAGCAATTTTATATCAGTTGGTGACAGCAGATGAGAGTATGATTACAAGGGGAGAGAATTGCACTGCCTATTTCTGTCTGGATAAAAAGAAGCATCTTAAATCTCTTAAGATTTGCCAGTGCAGAGACTGTCTAGTGTAAATGTACACATTGTGTCAACTACAACTGAGTTAAAGCAGCTGTAAATGCTGGGAACAAGCTCTATGCTAATCCTCAAAAAAATTAAAAACTCTTCAGAAACCTTTCTGAACTGGATATACTTGGTTTCTTTGCCCAAGCACTGTGCAATTTTTAACTTTCAATAAATCAAAAAATTTGCAATCAAACACAGGCAGTAAAAATATGCAGTCATCCTCTGAAGTAACATGTTTCTATTACTCTTCTATCACTGGCATATCAGCCATAAATTCAATGAATTACAGAAAAATGCTAATCTCTTCAGCTATTAAGCATAAACAATCTTTTCATTACAAATTCTTTCCAGTTACCTTGTCCAACTTTTCTGAAGTCATGTCAGTGTCACAGAACTCTTCATAATTCTTGAATTTTTCTGATCCACATAAAAACAAATTACAACATACTTCAGAGAGATACAGATTGAAAAATGACAAAGGAGAACAAGGTACTCCTTTCCTGTATCTCAGGGAATCCCTTTCATTACCGCATAACAGAGTTTCTCCTCTTGAAACAAAGTTAGGGCTGTGTTCTCACAATCCACAGATCTCTACTCATCTACATATGCCTAAGGAGTCACAAAATAGGGCATATGAAATTGGTCAGGAAGTAAAAAAAATTCAAACACCTAAAAATAATTCAGAATTCAGAAATAAGGAACAAGAATCAAAATGTTTGGAAGGGTATTTCTTCAATTTTCTGCTAAATTGTCTCGTATTATAGTAAGTTTGTAAGCATTCAGCTTCTTGTAGCTTAATCATTTGGAGCAAAAGTGAACCTCCAGACATACTAACATAAATTATATGTACAGCATTATTCAGTGCTCAGCCACCGTGGATGTATTATGGCAGAAGGAGTCAGCTAGGTACATCCCAGATACACAGTAAAAAACCTCTAATTTTTAATTTAAGGCAGTTTATTTACAAGACAACTAAATGAATACACTTTACCTTGTCAGATTTTCTTTTACAAGGGGACCCTCTTCAGCAGAAACCTGACTGATAACAGTTCAGAAAACTTCCCAGAGAATATAATAATATGAAGTCTTGGTGTACTTGGACTATGCTACTCAAATGTTCAGCCAGAATTAGAGTTTCTCCCTCTCCCAGTTAAACAAAAGAAAGGTCAGTATCTCCATCATTAGTTCATGCAGCAGAACTTGATAACTCTGCCATTCTCATCCAGTAACATGGAGAAGATCCTGGCTTACCCCAGGACAACAGGGCACACAGTATCAGGAGATCCTGGCTTAAGTTCCAGTCTGCTCCCAGTACCAAAAAACTTGCATGAATAAACAAAGATAAACACCTGTGGAACCTTTGTAATTCACAAGTTTTCAGATGTGAACACACCTAACAATCTCCTACACTTGGAAGAGTAGAAAACCCTGTTTCAACACAATAAGCAAGGGATATGACCAATTAGTGAGCCAATTAGCAAATTTTCTATTGCTGAAATATGGAAAAAAATTCAAATTTGGCTGCAGAACCAGCTCAGGAGAGCTGAGATGCTGAATGATCATGAATTGCATTAGTACTGAGAGTTGGTTTCTATCCAAGATGTTTTTGTCCACCAGGGTTTTATTCAGAGAAGAAATAAAACTGAGATAAGCAGTATTTCATCACTTTGTTTGTCAGCCTCGAGTCCATTACCACAGCAAATTGGAAGATGGAATGTCAAATAACACTAACAATAACTAGTGAAAAATGAGAGTGGAATTGCAAACAAATAATCTATGATTGCTGAAGATTTTTTTATGTATAACAATCAGTCACTTAGATATGCCTCATTCCCTCTGTGGCTGTTATAGGGGCCATAACTGTCAACCCTACACTGGTTTTGCTGCACTCACTCCCAAACTATACTCTTGGATTAGGAATGTGTCTGAGGGTAGTGGAAAAACAATACAGAGCCCTTGGATAATGGAAGAAGAGCACATACTGACAGTACAGAGGTCTCTACCAGCCAAAGCTGCAGGGGGGATCTTAAATGATGTTGCAGAATGAGACTCCATGGTTAAAAACATTCACTGGCATGCCTATGCAAGAATAATAAATTTACTATGAGAAATCACAGATGAAGATTAATCTGTAACTACAGGTCTCCCTCCAGGTTAGGAGGATGTAGTGACCTGTAAAATTATAGTATTTTTCCAAGGGCCTTTAGAGTTTAAAAAGTGTGGTCCAGTAAAGCAAATGCAGCAGTAAAATTTCTTAAGTTACAATATAAGAAAGGAACATAAAAAAAAATATATATATATCAGCACACTTCAAGGCACCAAGGTCGCCAGAACCAGACTGCAATCAGACAAGAAATTAGAGGAACTAATATAAGGTGTAGGACAAAGGGTGAGGGTGACTTTTGTAAAAGTAACCTCTGCAGTATTACATATTACTCACTCAGAGCAAAGGAGGGAGAGGACAGAATAGGGACTCCACTGAATAGGGACTGAAGAGCTAATATAAAGAAAAAAGAAGGAAGATTTTCCTTCTGTGATGTTAAATGTCATTTTGAGGTACAAAAGCCCTATCCAGGTGGGAGAGAATTCATCCAAACAATGATTTTGTTGAAACATAAAACTCCTGAGAAAGAGCTCAGAGGAGAACAGAACTACACAGAGGGTAAGAAAAGTGAAAAGCCTGAGGATGTGGCTGAAGAGAAAAACAAAAGAGATTACAGTGCTTGCAAATGAACTAACTCAGAGATTAAATTTGGGATTTGAGAGTACTAATATAAGAACAAGAACCAAAACTTCATGAAGGAGGTCATTAAAGGTTTAATGCCCAAATGCAAAAAGTTTAGCAAAATAGAAGAGAAAGCCAGGAGCACCAATATAAGGAGAAATGGCAACACAATGTCTGAAACCACAGCTATGAAATCATGAAGGCATGGATATGAAGTAGTCATGGATATTAAATGTTTGGAAGGTTTGTGAATGATTTATAACACAGGCCTCTGTGGTGGAGGCCATTCCACTGAGTTGAAGGTGGGCAGCATATCACCACATAATCTGCTGTTCTCTGATTTTTACATTGAAGAGAAGATGGTGGTGTTGTATCAACATTTGTAATTAAGGTATTTCCTTATCTTCACAAACCTGAGAAGTTTACATTTCCGTCCAGATTCTTCTCTTCTGATGACTAATGGATGAACAATCTGCAGTCCATGGGAAATAACTGATAATCAAGTAGAGGATAATTCCTCTAGTCTTTTCTCAGATACCATTTTTCACAGCAGAGCATTCCTGTGTCATGGGAGTCATACCAGGCTCCTGGGAGCAGAGAGGTCCTGGGAACCCAGATTAGGGCACTGCTGATAGTTGCCCATGCCCTGAGTGGCCAGGAGGTCGTATCCAAAGGGCCTTTGGAGGAGAAGGGAGTGAACCACAAGCCACCTGAGTTGCCTCAGCTGAACGCATGTGGGCAATGTGGCCACCTTCAACAGAGCATAGACACAAGGATGGGCAGCTAAATTTACTCTGTGGGCTACAAAGGACACTCATAGAGGATTTCTTTTTTCTCTGACTGAAAGTTTTCAAAATTGAAGGAGAAGGAGGACAAAGAGGGTTGTACGAGCACCATAATGGCAGCTAATGGACTTTTCCGTCTAAAATGTTGAGATATCTTCATTGAGACACAGAGCTCACCGGTAGCCACTTTGCTGGGCAGTTGTCATGAGTTGAACGAATAGCCCTGAAGGATTGACTTCAACTACCAGATGAAGAGGTAAAGTGGGGGATGTTGCAGAGACACAACATCCCTAGATGCACATGTATCCCTGTGGATACAGCAGGTAAGGTGTGCTGCCATTGCAGAATAGAAATATGAAAGCCCTGTAATGACTTCTACCCTGTTCTTGCAGTGCACAGCTGGCTTGCAGCTGGAGAATGTTCCTCGTAACCTTGGATGCCTAGGCTGGTTTAGGCTGAAAACAGAGGGTTTCCTTCAGAGCCTAGTTAGTTTCCTCTGTTTTTGTAACCATCTCTTTAAGCAATACAGAAGCAGCAAAAACAGAGAAGATGCAGATCCAAAACTGCAGGATGCTCATTTCTCTGTCTGACAACCTGGAGTAGAGGAAACATCTCTCAGTTTGTTTTCCAGTAAAGTCTTAGCAAGTTAATAGATGCTGACGTTTGCACTAAACTTCTCCATCAACAACCTCAGCTAAGAACCCCGCCAAGAAAAAAATGCTGTGAGGAAAAAGAAAAAGAAGCACATAGGATTCAGGATGCATAGGAAGTAGGTAAAATATGTGTATATTTACAAGAAGAGATAACTTTTATGTTCACGCTGTCTCATGAATGCTTCCAAAAACTCAATTTTCCTGCGATATCACAGACTCTGGATATATTTTAGGTTTCCAGAAACAAATTTCTTCTTCAAAGACCTTATAATACAAGTATTTTACACAGTGGATTATGAATCAAGCTCAGAGCTGATTGAATGGCAAAGTCCACAAACAGTATATGTGCACACGCCCCAAAAAACAGAACCAAACACTCTGCAAAATACATCTATTTCTACTTAATATTTGTAGGTCATTGTACCAAACTGACCTCAGTACCAGACCATGGTCCTGCACTGGACCCTCCAATGTCTTTAATTCCTTGAAAAACTAAAGCAAGTGCAGGAGCAGTTCTGTACATAAGCATGAGATGAACTACATGAAAGAAACATAACATTTTGTTGGATTAACCCCGTCTGAACTAAACTGGTATTAGAAAGCAATTTAAATCTTCACCTTAGAGATAAGCAAGAATCTTCATCGTGGCTCTTGCTAAATTGTACCTTGCTGCTGGTTACTCACTGCTTCACCATTGTGGTAAAACTTGCAGAAATATTACAAAATATTCACATATAGCAGCACTGAAATACATGGTACCTGCTTCCATAATATATGTCAAATGTATTATGGACATTTGACAGTATGTCCGTAATAGTGTCCCCACTGATTTACAGTGCTTTCATCTCACCCCTTACTCAAGCTTCTAACCTTTTTGGTTTGTTTTCATAAGTGGCAAAGTCTTATTTTCTTATTGTCAGAATGTAGCATTCAAGCATGCAGAGAAACATTTTGCAGCCTCTCTCAATCATAATTCATCAGTTTGTTGATAGTCTTTTTCACAGCTGATTTACCTCTTAATTGTTTTCATTTCTGTGGAACAGAAAGTTTTAAAACATCAACTATCTATTTTAGTCCATTGATCTTAGTGTTGTTATTTTGCTTGCAAATATAATCAAGCAAAAATCATTTGTACCTAAGCAACCGTATCTTTCAGGTTTGTGATCTATTTCTCAATCTTTCAAAACGATGTTTCAGTTAGAGTTCCCCAAGCTTAGATGCTAAAAAGAAAGTACTTTTATCTTCTTTCAGCACGAGAACTCAATTGTATCTCACAGTCTCCCACCCTACATGTTGGTACAGCTTTTCCTCGCTGTAGAGAGGTCAGTCATCCTGCTGTGTGTCTTGCCTTGGTGATCTGCTGCAGATGCTGTCAAGCTGTGATTGGTCTGGCAATTTGTAAGTGAACTTCAGAAGAATTTCTGTCTTTTTTGCATAGTCCACTCACACACCATAGGATTTTTTAAAATATTTTCAGTCTCACAAAGGTCTATCAGGCTTTATAAATGTCAAGCTTATTCATAAATTCTTACACAGAAATAATTTCAAATCCTTACTAATTTTCACTCCATCTCCCAGTTATTGGCATAAAGCTAATCAAAGATCTGCTTTCCACATCTTTTGATGCTTTGATTCATTTTATTCTCAAGACCTTTTTACATTATCCTGAGTTCTCACTTTAATTCATTTTGTTATTAATTTAACCTCCTCTGGTAGCATACTCCTTCTCCAGAAATCTGGCTGCTTTTCTGGTATTGAGGATTGAAACTTTATGATTCCCCTGCCCCCTCAGTAAGAGAATCAGTTTTCCACAGCAGAAAAAAACTACCCTTCTTACCAAGTGAGCTGCTCATTTGCAGAATGCTCTCTCTACTTTGGTTTCCCTTCTTCAGAAGTTTCTTGACTTCTCTTGGTTTTAACCCATTCCCCAATGTCCATACCCATCAGCAACAGATCTACTGCCTCCCAGAGCCAGAAGCCTTTCCAACTCTTGATTCCCATTTCCTATCACGATTCTGGAAAGTGCACAGCCCTTTTACTTGTTCATTGAAAATGTTTTCCCATGCTTTTTGGCACAGAATTGCTGACAGGAGCATCTTTTCTCTTTAGCCTGCTGGATATCTCCATTTAGACGCACTCACTTGTGTTGCAGCCTGGGCATAACTGTCTAGTTCAGGCAGCCAGCTGGGTCTTCAGCAACAGCTTCTGCTGTTTTCATATTGGAGGCATGAAAATAGCAGGGCTACCTCAAATTATGTTCTATTACTTTTCCTCTTTGCCAGGTTGAACTGAAGGCGCTATAAAGGAGAGTTTTACATGACATATCTTTACTGGCTGAGTTTTGATGCTAATTTCCTTAGACTTTTTCTGGAGTCAGAGGAAAATAATAAATCCCTTCAAGAAATTATTCAGGGACATAAGTAACAGTCGTTAGGAGAGCAGTTCTTAGAGGCACCCCCTTTCCAATGGCATTGGCTAGACAGACCAAAGGAAAGTGCCTCCATATCACACCAGTTGCACAAAGTGCCAGGCATCAGGAGATCTGGATATTTATTTCACAGCCACTGTCACCTGCCCTGAGCCATGTTGCATGCTTCGTTGACATACTGACACTTCAGCCTGTGTCAAGAAGTGGAAATGTCCTTATTGGAGTTTTGTAATTTCAAAACTGGTGCATCCTCCATTTTTTTATTCAGCAGCTCTTTAGTTATTTAATCATAGCATGTGATATGCTTGAAATCACACAGCATGTGATTTGTTCCTCCTTTTTTTTTCTTCCAGTATGGCCACTGATTTGTATTGTGGATAGAGAAAATTTTTGCTGGCTTCAGGCAGGAAAAAAGAAACCAAAGAAACAAACCCAGTTATAGACAGTCACTGCTCCATCTCAAGCCATTGTATACAGAATAATATGAGGGTCATTTAAAGCAAAGTATAAATGCTGTCATATAGTATTTTCTAAATAACACAAGCACCCCAATTAGCCATTTGCTATTGCTACTGTCCTGCTCCAGCAGCCTGTTGACAGGAGGGGACTGTCCCCTCCAAAATAGAGGATGACCTCCATCTCCAAAGTGTCATCTGCCAGGATTCTAATCATGGGAACAACAAGATGAAGGTAGGAAAAAAAACCCCTGTACACACCTACAAAGAGGAATCATTTTAATTAGTTATCCCTCTCCCAGAAGAAGTGCCTGAGACTAAAATTACAATTTTTATAAAGAACCCAACATAAACAGAACCAACTAAAGCAAAGTATGTAATCCTATGGTGCATATCTCACTTATCCCTGAGGATTCATAAGTAAACATGGAATAAGAGTAAGAGTAAGAGAAAGAGTAAGAATAGGAACAGGAATAGGAATAAGAATAAGAATAAGAATTAAGAATAAGAATAAGAAAGAATAAGTGATTGGATCTGTAGGAGTACCAAGAATCCACAGTTTTCAATAACTGACACCATTCCTCAAACAAAAAAAGACCAAGAATTTATCCCTGGTTCCATTGGCTTTATCTGAAGTTGCAAATACTGAAGCTTACTGAAGAAATCAAGAGTAGCAGGTTCAACACCTACTTTCAGTCACCAGATTTGACAGCCCCACAAATCTGTGTAATAACATTTTTGCCATAAAATACACTGCACTATTTTAACACTCAACATGTTTATGCTCGAAGCTGCCTCTTGAATTCCCAGGGAGGCATTAGAAGAAAATTAAAAAGCACAGCCAAAAAATATAACCACAGTCAGCCCCCACTCATAAAGTTTAATTGGAAAGCAGATATTAAGTATGTATCTTTATTACATTTTGAAACAATGAATAATATATATGTTGCTGGCAAAAGACTGAGCTCTGAAGAGTGAGTATATTGTTTTATTATTCAAACACAAGTGAAAGTGCATTGTATTTTCAATTCATATGGGCACCACTTTCTGTGAAATAAATAAATACATCCACCACCCTCAGATGGTGATTTACATACTCAAGTACCTCTAATCACAATCCTAAAAGCAAGGGTGGAAAGAACAGTAGCCAAAGCTGTTGCCAGGACAACTTATCCCTGGATTTAGCATTATCATGAAGGGAAAACCTACAAGGAATTTAATTAACCAATACCTCAAACTTGCAGCCTGCCAAACACTGCCTACACCCTTTTAAATCCCAATCCCTCAGGAATGACTGCACTACTGGTGGCTGCTCCCACTCAATAGAGAAGCAGCTTGGGATATGTCCACAGGATTCCTTATGAGCCAGCATGAGCCTGCCCCATGTCCTGGCCCTCAGCAGGAGACATGAGCCAGCAGTCATGCCAGACCAGCTGTCAACCTGAAGCCAAGCCCCAGCTAATGCATTCTAGAGTCTAAGAATTATTGGATTGTCTATGCTGGTAAACATCCTTAAGATTATCAAGCCCAACAATGCACTCAGCACTTCCAAGTCACCACTAAACCATGTCCTTAAGTGTTCCATCTACACATCCTTAAAATAATTCCAGAGATAGTGACTCCACCACTTCTCTGGGCAGCCTATTCCAAAGTTTGACAATGCTTTTGGTGATGGAATTTTTCCTAATAGCCTATCTAAATCCTGTCTCATTTTCTGTTAAAGATTATATTAACCCAAGTTTTATATTTCAGTGATGTGATCATGCTGCCCTTGGTGAGCTGAGTGAGCTTGCATTTGTCACTCGCTGCAGTGTAGATTGAATCTCAGACATGGAATAACTTAGGTTGTGATGAATCTTAAAGTTCATCCAGTTCCTCTTTGCCCTGTAATGGACACCTTTTCACTAGACCAAGCTGATCAAAGCCTCTTCCAGCCCAGCCTTGAACACCACCTGGGATAGAGCAGCCACAGCTTCTCTGGCTGGTTCCAGTGCCTCACCCCTCCCACAGTCAGTGAGCTTGAGGAGAAACCAGTCTATCAGATACACTGGGTTCATGCAGCTGGGTGGATGACAGACAAAGATGTGGCAATACAGACAGAATATCCATGCTGCAGCTACTCCCTGCTCCTTCAGACTTCTCTTACATATGGCATTATGATGGGAGATGACAGAATTTCTCTCATAATTTGTGAACAACCTCACAATCCTCCTTGAGATTTGGACTGCCTGATGTCTGTTGTAGCTTTGAGCAATCTCCTCCAGCTGACCCTACCTGAGTTAGCAGTTGGCTGACCACTGGGATCATGGGTTTTTTTCATCACCAGGACTGATGCCTTCAAAGCAGTATTCTTTTATTTTTTCCTCTCTGCTTAAAAATAGTAATTAATAATTGTTCATTAATTGGAAATCAATACAATTATTGTAGTTTTAAACTGTGGTGGAAAAGAAGCTATGGATTTTTTTTACGTTAATGTTTAAAAAAGGTATTTAAAAAGGCAAGTATTAAAGCAGCATCTAAGAAAGTTTTCAATATCAAGAATACCATCAAACAATAAATCAGTAAGTGGAAGAGAAACAATAGAGGTTTGCAAGACTCATGCAAGAAAAGAATAAAAGAAACATCAACAGGCTTTCAACACTTAACTTTCATTCCTTTCTGAGGTTTGTCACACAGTCATGTTTACATTATGTTTTTGTAGTCTCTCATTTTTCACTTTCCTTTCAAGAGACGTTCAAGAGATGAAAGTATGAAACAGATACTCTGTATTACTTTATCATGTCAAAATCACAGTACTCTCACATCATCACTTCAAGTACTGTCTCATGATCAAAACGGAATTTTTACAGGCCTGTGTGTGATTAATGGTTTAATCTTTGTCTTTGTCATGCCGTAACTGGCAAAGATAAGGACTCAAATATTTTAACATTTTGTGTCAGAAAATTTTTAATCACAATTCTTTTTACTAACATAGAAGCCAAGGATATCCAAGCGGGATACTGATGTCAAAGCTTATGTAATACAGATGTTATAAATACATGTTCCACAAAACTGCCACTCAACATCAAAAAGCTTACTCCTCCATTTCACTCGGCTCTCTGAAAAAACCTGCCTGCTACATAAACAGTGAACTCTTCTGAATAAGGAGATTTTTCTTTATGCATGTTTGGATAATGCCTAACAGCACAATAAAGCCCTGGTCACCTCAGAAGCCTCTATGTGCCTCTATAATATAAATATATAATCATAAAGAATGAGTTGTCAGAAAAACAGGTCATGGATCATCAGAGTAAATCAAACTTTAACAGTCCATCAGGGCCAGACTGCCTAGCAACAAAACAATTCATCATTAAGAAGTTTTTGTGCTTTATTATAAATTTAGATTTAAAAGAAATGTTGAAAACCCTAGGTCAAATTTTGCTCTGTTACTTTGCTGCAAACCAAGAGCAAGTTACTGAAGTCAACAGAGCTGCTATAAATTGAAGTGAAAAAATTACCTCTATATGTTGTGAAAAAAAATTATTTATGCTTTAAGTCTAGGGAGCACATACTACATTTTTAAATGTTTTGTGCTATAGAAATATGACTATTTTCCTAAACAAATTACTGATTTGGATTTTTTTTTGTTATTTACACTTCTTGTGCCACAGTCATTTCAAACATATATAAAGCAAAATGCTTATATCTCAATTGATCTGAATGAGTGATTACATCAGAAAGTTAAAACCAAATCAACAAAATCTTAGTGTTTAAGTTAACATTAAAGCACTCAAATTCTATAAAGAAATAAATAGATATTCCAAATTAAAACATTTTACACTTTAGGAAATGTCTTAACTGACAAGAATCCCTTTTCCTTCATTTTTTTTTCTTCTTCTTCTCATACACAGGAACATCTCATTTGTACTGCATATGACACCAATTGAACTGTTAGCCTAGAGTCTACCTTGGCCCATGTGACATCTCTCATCTGCACAATCTTCGAAAAGTAGCAGAGCAGATAAGTTCAATTCTTTTATTAAGTCATAGTAATTTTCAAGCAGGTTAAATGCTCAGTTTCAGAAATTGGGTCATCCCATAAGACTGTCCTTTGTCAGGAGAGACACTGACATTGAATTCAGTATCTTAAAACCATCAGAGGATCATGCTAGCTATTCATCTTTCAATCTCCTTTCCTTTTTCCAGTATCACAGGATGATTTATGAAGAATCCATATCTTTCTTAGTAGAACTTCATACATGGTCTTGCAAACCTTAGAACCAGGGATGTTTAATAACTTTCACATCCCAACACTTATAACTTTACAGATTAAGGTATTGCTGCATCTTAGCTGACAATCTCAGATGTGGTATTCATCTATTTCTGTGATTTTTCCGGAGGATTTAGTATCAATTTTTTACTATACCTTCTGAATAATTTTCTGTAGGTTACGGCTTGGTCATCTGGGAGTGCTCAACTGCCCTCTTTCTCTCTCTTTCCTCCTCTGCAAAAACAACAATAAAATAGTACAGACTTGTAAAATGCTAATGATTTTCACAGTACTAGCTCAGCCAAGAGGCATGAGATGGCCAGTTTCATCTTATCTTTGATGATGTCATACAGGCCAGTTTGATCAGAATATAAATTGTGTTTGTCTTTCCAATTCTGATTCCAAAGACCTGGTAAGCTCTTGAGTAATGTCAGAAAACAGACATCTGATTAGCCTGATAGATTTTATAATGTGAGGCTGTTCCAAAATCTGATAGGTTGGGTGACATTAGTGCTTCAAATGCCAGGTTTTTAATTGTAAACAGAAGGTTATTTACATAGATTAATAATTTGTGGGTGTCTGGCTTGTCCTTTTATTTGCTTTTTGCATCCAGTAGTGTTTGTTTATGTTTCTAGTTATAAGACAAGTAATTGTATTTCTCTGTATACTGTTAGCAGCAGGGGTTTTACTATCACAACAGATGGGGATGTGTACAGATCTTTGATTAACATCCCAGATTTATTTTAGAAACCCTATGTTTATTGAGGATGTAGCACAGATAGTTGAAAGAGATTGACTTTTTTTTTTCTTTTCCTAATATTGTGGCATTGACAATCACCTGAAGTCAGTATTACAGAAGACCTATACTGATTCATATACTAAGATATTTTAAGGCATCTGAATTACTTAGGAACTTTAAAATACTGAGGTTTAATGAAACTTTCTGAAATTAGACATTCAACCTGCTTGAAAAATCTGTAAGAACCGAGAAAAGAATTTAAGTCAAAAGTTATCAAAGACTTCTGTGAGTTTTGAAAAATATCCAAATATAACTGAAAATCACTCAAATTAGGCAGACAAAACCATAAAGTAAACAAAGCAGAAAACCATGGGCACATGGAGTCTAACTTAGATGGTGTTTAGGTATCTGTCTCTGGAAAATTCAATCAAAATATAAAGTACCAAGATTTTCCCTGGGACTTATATTTCACCAAGACAGAAAATCAGTACCTTCTTCTATCTTGCACAGCATCCCAATAGCACAGAAAGTTTCAGTACTGTTAACACATCCCATCAATCTGTAGGAGCCCTTGCAAAATCCACAGGGGTCTCCTCTCCCTTCTTTTGATCTCAGTATGAAACCCAGTAACTTCAGCCACTTTCACTGAAAAATGTAGCCAGCATAGAGAAAGGATTATAGGAAGAAGTTTTTAGAATGGTATCCCATAGCGTTTATTTGGATTGTTCCCTTTTGGAATCACATCTTCATCTTGAAGTCACTCAAATCCAAATCTCCTACCTCTTGTGAGTGTGTTCAACCAATAGGCTTTCTACTAACTGTGAAGGGAACAGTGAAGACACATCCTAACCCATATCCTTGGGAAGGTGAGCAAAGAAAAAAATTGAGAATGGGGACAAGAGTGCAGATCATGGATCTGCTGAGCACACACAATCTTCACCTTCTCTACTACTCTGGTATTTTTCCTTGAAATGTCATCAAATAAATGCAACATAAATTTTATATATATTTTTTTTAATTCTTCTCTTCCAGAGCACCCAGATCAACACTGAAATTAACAACAGGGAGAGAAAGCTGTAATGGGATTCTGAGTACAAAAGTCCTTTTTACAGGTGGCAACATCCATGTCAATATAAGCCAAAACCCACAGAAGAGGAAGAAGAGAAGTAATATAACTTGAAGATATTTCAAAGCAGAGAGTAAGATTGTTGAATCAACACCACAGAGCTTATTTTGGATAAATGAATAGAATTAGTGCCAATGATCCTTTTCCCTTAAGGGGTAATATCTGTGGCTGATTTATCTCTAAATATTTATTACAACCAGAACCCTCCACAGATCACATGTGAAAGCTTTGAATCAGAATACTTGCAAATTTGCTTTTCTTGAAAAAAGGCAAGAAAAATATATTCACATTTTACAGCACATTAAAGGGGATTCTCTTTGAACTTCATGATTTAGGAAAAAATCAAACTCCTCTACATATTTATACCTACATAAATACAATCAAACAAAAGAGACCTACCTTTTGTATCTGCTTAGATGCTGAACCTCTGAATAACTGCTGAAAAGTTATTCATGGCCACCATCAAAAGAGGCAGATACAATCACAACTCTGCCAGCTTGACCCTATATAATGCTTATCTTTCCTCAGCAGGTATAACCCATAGACAATTGTTACACATACAGATAATCAGAAAGAAAGATATCTGGGTAGAAAGAAGTCTGGGCAGAAATATGGCCTTAATCTTCAGTAGAAATATTGTTAGGGCCTCACAAATGGCACCAGAAATCAATATGTGGCCAAGTGATTCAAGCCCCAAAACTTTCTATTCAGGAGAAGCAACAGACATCTCTCTAAAGCAGATGCCTGCTGAGAAGTGAGCTCCACTGATGTCACAGTCAGTGGGAGGAATTCAGTTACCTAAACACAGGCACCTAATGCCATCAGGATATCCCACCTGGCTTCCAGTTGGTCTCCCAAAGTGTACAGCTCTTCCTTAAATCTTCAGCCACAGCTGCCAGTCCTCTACAGTTGTGACAGCCCTGTGTTAGTGGGACACTCAATGCTTGCAAATGGCAGAGGTGACTTGAGCTTAAAAAGCTGAATCCCACTCTCGTGCTCCACTGCCTGTAATGGGAGCTCAGCACTGGCAGCAGCACATGCAGACTCCTGCACATCAGTTTGAAAATCAAACCTGATTTCCTTTTATGACAAGGTAACCCACCCAGCTGATTAAGGGAATCCAGCTGATGTTGTCATTATGGATTTCAGAAGAGCTTTCCATACTGTCTCTCACAGGATCCTGCGGACAAAATGTCCAGCACACAGCTGGATAAACACACCCTGAGATGAGTGAGCAGCTGGCTCATGGGTTGGGCACAAAGAGTTGTGGTGAATGGGGTGACACCAGACTGGGGACTTGTCACCACTGGGGCTCCACAGGGCTCCATCCTTGGCCCTGTGCTCATCAATATCTTCATTAACAACCTGGACAGGGGACTGGAAGGGATGCTGAGCAAGTTCACAGATTATACAAAACTGGGTGCAGAGACACCTCACAAATCAGAGGATTGGGAAAACACCAACCATATGAAAGTTCAATGAGGGAAAGTTCTGGATTCTGCACCTGGGATGGGGCAATCCTGGATCTATGGACAAACTGGTGAATGAGAGGCTGGAAAGCAGAGCCATGGAAAGGGACCTGGGGGTCCTGGTCTGTGGACAGTTGGACAGGAGCCAGCAGTGCCCTGAGAGCCAGGAGGGCCAGCCCTGTCCTGGGGGGCATCAGGGACAGCATCACCAGCTGGGCAAGGCAGGGGATTGTCCTGCTCTGCTCTGAGCTGGGGCAGCCTCACCTGCAGCCCTGTGTGCAGTTTTGGGTGACACAATGTGAGAAAGACATTGAGCTGTTGGAGAGTGTCCAAAGGAGGGCAACAAAGATGGTGAAAGGCCTGGAGGGGAACCATATGAGGAGTGGCTGAGGTCACTTGGTCTATTCAACCTGGAGAAGAAGAGACTGAGTGGAGACCACATCACAGTCTCCAACTTCCTTGTCAGGCAGGGCAAGAGGAAGGGCAGACACTGATCTCTTCTCTCTGGTGACCACTGACAGGACCTAAGGGAATGACTTGAAGTTGTGTCAGAGGAGGTTTAGGTTGAATATTAGAAAATGGTTCTTCACCTAGAGTGTTGTTGAACACTGCAACAGGCTCCCCAGGGAAGTGGTCACATCACCAAGCCTGACAGAGTTCAAGAAGCATTTAGACAATGCCCACAGACATGTGGTGTGAGCCTCGGGGATGGTCCTGTGCAGGGTCAGGAGTTGTACTCAGTGGTCCTTGGGGCTTCCTTCCAACTCAGAATGCTCTGTGACTCTGTTATTCTGTGGTCAACATTTAGGTGCTCTTAACTCTGTATATACTGTTCTGCTTTATACCCTAAGAATAGGGAAAACCTTGCACTCCACATGGCAGAAGTACTCTGTAGAAATTGTCTCACTAAGTACCTAAATTAACATGACTTCAGAGTTTGCCCTAACCAGAATAGCCCAGCTTAGAAATGGTTGCTGTTATCCTGACTGAAATTCATGACTATCAATGGCTTTACTGGGTTTTTTTGTGGCTTGGGTACCTCTGTACAGGCATCTATCCAGCCTTAACAGGCCAAGTCTCCTGCTCCCAGGCCCATGCTTTGGTTCTGTGAAGAATTGCCCTGTAAGGTTGTATTAAACTTGATCAATAACAAAGTGGTAGCTAAGAGGAGAATTTCAAGAGAAATGCACCAATCTACCCAGTGATTCAGTGTTGGAGTTCATGGCTGTCCTGCACCCCTTAGTGGTCCTTCCTCGTTTTCTTTACAGAATACTTTAACCTGGGTTAATACCCCTTTTAGAGCTCCATAAATCCAGCGTCCCTGAAATTATTCCCTCTCATCTCCTCTACTATTGTGTTTTCACTGCTTGCATTTCTTTTCCATGGCACTTCTTTCCTTCAGCAAATCTGAAGGGAGGCAGAAGCTCTGAAGCACATTAGCTTTGGCTCATTTAAGTCTTTTCACCTCTGCTCCTTACCCTCCCACAGCTGCAGCTCTGTGCCAACGGATGGAGAAGGAGAAGAGTGGGAGGAAGAGCTGTTAGCATACACTGAAGCACAGCTGTATTGATATGCTCCAAAGCACCGTGTTATTCTGGCTGAGCAGGCTGGAGCCAAGATGAATGTATTGTTGCATGGCATGGACAGTTAAGAATCTTGTCTAACTTCTGAAAAAGCCTGATCCTGTTTGATTTCCACGGCAGCTGTTGCGTGAGCTGCAGAATAATTCAAGCTCAGACAAGATACTGAATCAGAGTAACATTGCCAGCTATCCTATTTCTTTACAAAGTAAGGTTGACTCAGAGTTGAAATCCAGATCCTTCAAAAACCAAAGTATTTTGAAAATTATTCTCCTTCTAGTCCTTCTAGAAAACTTTGAAGCTGAAAGATCATGACAAGCTTGTAAGTTTATAAGAATTTTGCACAATGCAGTGGGAAATAAAAGACTGGTCAAAAATTGATCAGCAGGAAAAACTCAAAAATCCCTTTTCAGTCTTCATTGCAAAATATTTGTTTGTTAACAAGAAATAGAATAAGAGGGAATGCAAGCCATTAAGTAAATGGTTCAGATATTTACACACAGGTGTCCAAAACCTTTGTGGGAATTTAGATACTACTGGCCTTCAGGTGCTGCTACAGAGAGCTGCCTCCAATGTAACTCATAGCTTATTTGTGTGTCCTGTGCAGATTTTTGGGGTTTGTTTAGGCAACAGTACTACTGACTTTGGTGTGACAGAACCCAGGAAGTAAACTATATCAATTAAATATTCTCAAATACTGGTTACTTCTGAAGTCTCATTTTAGGAACAATAGAAAGCACTAGAAAAGCAATAGAAAAGAAGGTAAATTACTCTGAAAGCTAGAAAAATCTCTCACTTTTCTGCATTTGGGCATAACTCATTATCATCTTTTGAAAGATATCTGAAGATGATTTTATGATAAACTTAGTTTGAGATCTCAGTCCGATGGAGTGTAGTGTTGCTTTCTCCAGAGACTTGGCCAGCTAGCAAAAATGCAAGTTTTTAGACTGCTTTCACCAATGCACTTTATCCTAAGCCAGGGAGGAAAATTTAACTACTGTTGTCTTCAGTCTTTGCAGAAAACACCAGCAAAATCACTTCATGGTGCCAGCAGTAAAGAATTATGCCACATTAAAATGGACAGAGACCTTTAGCTGAGCACTGAAGAGATCTTGGGTGCTCATAATTTCAGGTTTCTCTCCGTCAAGACTGCAATTCAATGTGCTTTAATGACTTGTAATTGCTCTGGCAGTTACAGACTATACTGAGCTAAAACTTTATAGAAATATTGTCACATACCAGGTCCTCTGCTTGCATAACACAAGCCCATATTGATTAGGATTTTTACAGCCCCCAAGTTTTCTTTTGCACTGAGTGTATCCATGTCAAATGCAGATCCAGAAGAGCTCATTAATGCTAGATCACAATACTGATAAAGACCATTTGTCAGATATTAGAGCCAGTGCTGTAGTACTCCTGTTTGAACAGAATCATCTATTACTCCAAAACTAGCTTCTTTGGTTTATTAAAGTAAGGGTGACATTATGTCCATTTATTCATTTATATGTGAATACTGGAAAATCTTGGATTGTGTTGGTGATTAATCATCTGATAATAGAAATTTAATTTTGACCTACACCCGGTATTAAAAATTTTGATGTTTTAACTGTATGAAAGATTAAAATGCAAATATTAGAACAGTAAATTAGCATTTTGATAAAGAGGAATAAGGCACAAGCAACTGCCTTTCAAATGTTTCATTTCAATGATTTCCAGACTGGTAAGTATTTGAAACAGATACACAGTAAGTCAGAGGAAAATTAAAGTATTTTTCTTTTCTGTGAAGTTATTTCTGTTTCTCCATGCCCATGTTGAAAAGAAGAGAATCAAAGAGGTTTATCTATTGCTTTTATTCCTGTTCTGCCAGAGAAACATAGAAATAGACATTACAGAGGGGAATCACCACACAGTCTTGCAATCCTTCACAGATGCATACATTCTAGCATGGTGGCAACTAAAAAAAATTATCTCTAACACTAATCTTAACGTGTGCAGTTTTGGGTGGGTGTGTTTTTTCTGCATTAAGCTCTTGGAGAGTTTATATTTACATTAATTTGTTATTTCCATATCATGAGGCTGAGGCAAATAATACTGAAAAGCATCAGAACACCAAATAAATGGCTGTATTTAATCTTTATGAAACCATAATACCCTCTTGCCCAGGAAAAAAATACAGCTAAGAATGCTCTCACAGATTTTTTTTCTCATAGTTCAGGCTATGGGGATACTAAAAACTTATACTGAGATTTATGATATTAAAAATACCATTAAGATCAAAACTGTCAATTGCAACCTTAAATATCCCAGCATCTCCCAAGATGCCTAGTCCTGAAAGGGCACTCTTGAAGGGCACTTCTTCTAATTGATTCAAAAAAGTCTCCAATGCTTCAATGAGACAAGGTATTTTGAAAATTATTTAAAATCATTTTCTCAGTATCTGCAAACATGGCCCTTCTACTTGTTCACCTATTATTTGAGCTACCTCTTTGGCTTCTTACCCCCACCCAAGAGAAAAGACTGCACTTTTTTGTCCTGAGAAAACACCTCACAGTCCCTTGCTGAGTCCTCTGACATGTTCCTGAACCCACTTACCGCATTTTAAATCCCCCTTTCCTTCTAGAAGTCAGTCCTTCTTTGAGTGCACTGTTGGAGTAGATGATCTGAGGTCTCTCACAATCAAAATTTCTCCATTACTTTAGGATTTTTCAGGGAAAATTGCATGTATCTCACAAAACCTATCCTTTTGCCAGCTGATTGTAAACTTTGAAAATGTTACTGAAAACAAGGCAAAAGCATGATAGCATAGATGCCTTACTTGTGTGTTTTCGTAATATGTACATTTGAATTTCTTTTGAATGTTAACAATTCCAGATTTCCTATAGTGTAATATTTTTGAGGGTATAATTATTATAACCATGTAATGGGTTTTTATAACTTTAAATTACCCAAATATACGGTTTCTCTGAATGAGCACCATAATTCTAGAACTTCTCTATTTTAGAATAGAGAAACATTTGTGTCAAGACAGCAAAATCCTAAGAGATTTATCTTGAAGATGGGCATCAAAAACTGTTGATTCATATGTCATATTTCAGTTGCCTAAATACACCATTATCTGCAGGTCTTTCTCATGTCCTAAGTGACCTGATAGGCCTGTCCTCTTCTGAGAAAGATGAAACTGGGTCTGTGAAGTACAGTAGCTGGAGGCCAGGTAACTAAACCCCCCTGAACAGCCCTCCAGAACTTCTGTCCATGCAAACAACTCCCCTTTGTGTGGGTCTGAGTTCCAGATTAGGACATGCAAATGTAGGTGCCTGAATATGACTGTCCAGTCTCCATGTCTAATCAATTCAGAGCTAAACTGACCTCTAACTCCCTAAATAGAGGTATCTGATGTTATTTTTAATGCTCAAGAGTAGCTACATCCTACAAATGTGATGGGCAGATATAGCACAGAGTCTGTGGGACCTGGCAAATGAAATTATTTCCTTTTCCTCACAGAATCACAGAATGAACTAGGCTGGAAAAGACCTTTGAGATCACCAAGTCCAATCTGTGACCTAACACTTCCTCACCAACTATACCATGGCACTTGAGTGTCACATCCAGTCTTTTTTTAAATATGTCTCCAATGCTGGGTAATTTCTATTGTTAGAAAAGAGATCTGAGCCATTAGTTATTCCAGTCAGTGGTGCCTCTAGAGTGATTTTGTTCACTCCCATGGAGCACATGTTGGTGTGAACACCTGTGGAACTCCACCAACCAGACTCCCCACACCTCCACTGACCACAGCAAGAGCTTAGACAGCGTGCACACAAAACTAAATTAAACCCTTCAGATATCCAAACCCTTAAAATTAAACCTTTCAGATACCAAAGGGGTCTTAATGTACATTGAATGCCATCCTTTATGTAATTTCCCCCAGTGATTGAGTGTCTGTCATCTTCCCAAAGCTTATGTCACGTATGTCCCTAAAAAGTAGCTCAATGAGCATCCTAGTGTTGCTTGTAGGAATTGTAATCATGCTCGTAAGAGAAGTTTAAGAATTAATTGTAATTTCCCTTTCAAGTCTGTGAGGGTCCCGTGAACTTCAGTTCAAAAACCAAAAGCTACAAGGTCACTTCTTTTTAGAGGCCTGTGGATGGGTAATAGAAGACATAATTAGCTGCAATTGAAGCATAATGAGTATGAGAGGAAGAAAGAATCTTGCCTAAAAACTTGTGTGAGCTCTTAGTCCTTCATAAGGACATGTGTAAAAGCATCAAACTCTTCTGATCTGAGAGAACAGAAAAATGGAGGAAGCTGTTTCTCATTATTTCTTTCTCTCATGTGCTTAACAATAATTACATCCTTTATTCTAACCTTGCTCTAGTCATGGTTGTCAAACTCTTCTAGAAATAACAAAGGTAACCACTGCTCAGCATTAATTTTATTCTGACAATATATTAAAAATAATATAAAACATAAACTTTTTCCTGCCCTCTTTTTTTTTTTTTTTTATGCCTATGGTTAAAATTAGTTTTTCAGTAGTACTGTAACTGATGGTCATGCATAAAATGAAAGTAGAAATTTTTGGTACAATGATCTTTTTCAGTTTTCATTTCTTGACCATAAATAAGACAACTCTTTTCTTCCCTCTCCCATATTCTACTCTGTAATGCTGTTCCTTCAGCTGCAGAAACTAAAAGAAGTAACTATGGTTCTCTTTTTAAAATCCTGTCATTTTCAGTTATTCATCTAAGAAATCCCTAAAGCTAGGCCACCCCTAAAGCTGACTGAAATTCTAACTTTAGCCCAAGCTCTGCTCATGGTAACCAGACGTGAGACAAAAGGAAAAAAACCTTCACCCATACAATTCAAACCTTTGTTTTACATTAGTGGTTTACACAAAATGTAAGGACTCTTACATCTCCATTATTATCTCAACCTTAAATCAACCCATAGCATGGTCAGAGATGAGTGTTAAAGGTGACATTAAAAGCTGACAGTCAAGCCCTGAAGATAAAGGGTTATAATAATATTCTCCCTCATGTAAAAGCAGAACTGTTTTTATTTTCTTCTATTTACAGTCCACTATAGGTTTCAAAAATATTTTCATGCTGTTTTGTTTTATGCTAACTCTAGCCCTAACTTTAACTCTGTTCAATGCTTACTTTTCAGCCCTACCGTCAAGTTGGAGAAAAAATTGGAGCCACTGGGTGAAAGCACAGACAGGGAACATTCCAGAACAAGGGGTAGGGTTGAGGCAGGATTGACAGCTGGGTGGGAGGATGCAATCTAGGAGCAAACCGATGGCTCAGGGGAGTAACAGAACAAACCATTTAGACAAAACACACAGATACACTTCATCACAGCCTGCAGAGGAAACTCAGCTCTGGTGCTTGCAGCATCTCCTCTTCCTCCTTTCTGCACTGACATGTGTGTCTGCTTTGCTCTTCCCTGGTCACAATTACAGCTGTGCAAAAACTTTTCTTTTGTAAGTTTCTTTTAAAGTATATTATCATAAAGGTGTTTCTGTCATTTCTAACTGGCCCAGCCTTGACCAGCAGCATGTCCACCTTGGAGCCACCAGGGACTGGTTCTGTCAGACATGGGGGAAGCTTCTGGCAGCTTCTCACAGAAGCCACCCCTGCAGCCCCCCCACCACCAAAACCTGGCCACAAAACCCCAATACATCTGGCTAAGCTAATTTTAAATTATATTACTTTGAAGGTCTGAAAACAGTAAAATAACAATCTACTCTGATGTTTTTAAAAATTAACCTGGCTATGAGTACTTTGCATTCACGAGACATAACCTGAAAAAAAAAAATGCATAAAAAGAAGCTCTTCTGAAAGCACTGTCTGCAGTATACAATCATCCTTTTAGTGTTTACCTCCTCTATTCCCACTACTCTAAACCAAATCCAGTACTTCTCAGGCACAGCTAAAGGAACCAAAAATAAGACATTATCTCAAAATGACACAAGCATTACTATTGCTTTTCTTATATAATGTATAACCATATTATATAATTTCATTAACAACTTGCATTCAACTCCTGGGTAATACTCAGGAGTACTAATCCAATATTATTGGCACTGCCTTCAATCCAGTAGTAATCCTTCCTCTTGAAACTTTACCCATTATTAACCCTTAGGCTCTGGTATTTAAAAAGCTGCATAGTCACCATGGGGTAATTAAACAAAATAAAGGAGTATCAGTGCCAGTGCTCTTTCTGGTACACTCACCTTTCTAGGTTATATCACACTCACCACCACCACAGATAAGTTTAAACTCTTCCCAAACCTTCATCCATCTTATGATCTCCAGACTGCATTAAAAGCCTGTTCCTGAAGGGAACAGAAATGGTTAGACATTACTCTATGTCATCAATTATTTTGTAGTAAGGGTCTACCTTTAACACAATTATAGATCCTGATTTTTCTTTCCCTCTTATAACTACTGCTGTCCTCTCTTTTGGAAACTTTCCTCAGAACCTTGCATGATCCCATCACGACAACTAACATCAGCAGGTTTTATTTTTCATGCTGTGCAAAACATAATGACAAATTTGTCCCTTCTCTCTCCTAATCCTAAATTTACAAGCTTTGAAGCATCAAGGACCACCAGAGACTGTGAAAGGGAAATAGGCAATTAGCTCCAGCTGTCCCCAGAACTCATTTTGTCATGCTGTGTAGTTCAAAATACTGAGTGTTCTGGAGCACCTCACCCCAGATCCTTCCTTTCAATGCACTGCCAACCATAACTTTCATTCTTTGAGTTTCTAAAACCCCTGACTCTCAGCTCTCCTCCCTAGTTTCGTCAAGAAATGTGTGATCCTTTTCCTTTCCTCAGTACTCTAATATTGAAATATTTTTACTTTTTCTCCTTCAGCAGCTGTAACCTAACACTAAAACCTCTCTCTTTGAAAAAACAAAATCTATGGACGTCGGAAAAAAACCCCAAAAAACAACAAATCTTAAAGTTAGGTGATTCTTATGAGTATCAGCATTTACATCCTTAAAGGCTTGTCATTAGACTGTGCCTAAAATTTTTTATTCTCAGTGTACTCCAAAATGGTGTGATGAGAATGCAGGGTACAGGAGACAAGGAGGAGGATCTGGAGAGAGCTGAGATAAATGTCACCTGTTGCTTTGACCACAGACTAGTTGAAAAAAAAAAGGAGAAGAGGACAGGATGCAGAGGTTGGGATGACTTCTAATGATTTTAGGACAGATTGGTTGTTGTGGAATGTCATGCAATAGGCTTGGGGTTAGAGACTGGGTTCTGGAAAGGAGGAGGGACTGAATATTAAGGGAAAAAAGCCCCAAACTTTATGGGTCAGTCCTTCAAATTTTAGCTGGATACCTCCTATGACTTTCAGACAGCAGTTAGCAGCCACAGCTCGGTACATTTTCTGAAAATGGTATAAAGGCAAACAAATTAACTCATGTGTCCATACACCCAGAAACCCCATATTAAAGATATCAAACAGGGGCATGTGACTAGAAACACATAAAACTGGAAAAGGGTTAGCGAGATAAAAAATATCAATCATGAAGCATTGTATAGAAACTGTCATATATACTAAATATGTTTAAAAGCATTGAAGGAATGATCATTATGATGATGAAACCCAAGCTATCTTCCCATTCCACTTTTTTTTTTGTTACTCCTTTTCCTTTGACTGGAATGGACTGGGGG
>VWYP01007387.1:0-13360 GCA_013400435.1 Pycnonotus jocosus | reverse complement strand
TTTAATTTCACCAGACTACCAGATTTAAAATTCATTCTATCCTGGAATTTATATTACTGCTAAAACTGAACATCTCCAACTTCTTGGAAGAGCACCGATTTTCCACCTTATCTGATTTCCTTGAAAATTGCAGGAGAAAGATCTGGAAGAAAATGCACTTTTCTAGTGCTTTTAAAATAAGCAGAAGTGTAAAGCTTATTGAAAACAGGACATAGGAGAAGAGAGCTTTTGTCAGTAGTTCTAAAAATCATCCAAACTGCAGTCTTCAACCAAAAAATCAACCTTTGCAACTTATTAATGATCATCCTAAAGTGCCTTGGACTTCTTATTCCTTTTCTTCCCTGCTCCTGGACTGGGATGACAAAGCCAAGAACCTCATTGCTTTCTACAGATGCTGGCACAAAATTCCAGTAGAGTAAACCATGTAATCCCTTGGGCTTCCAGGCATGACACAGCTGCTGCAAGGGGCAGTAGATGGGCACTATTGGATAGATAAATTATATCTATCTGTTATTTTTAAAATAGCATGTGTAAGACTGAAAATGGGCTTAAGATTGAGGGGAACATTCAGGGAAAAAAAAGAGTAAGGTGGTAATTTGTCCCATTGACTGCTTTCCTCAGCTGATAGGCAAGATTTGTCTCTGCTTTTACAGAGAACAAGGACAACATCAGTATTCTCTAGATGGGATGACAATGCAAACAAGTACGAGTAAGGTTTCCTCTGTCGGACATGTGCACAGGCATGGACACTGCCTAATGTGCATTAGAGATGACAAAACACAGAAGATACAACAACATGTTTACTTCTTCACAGGTGAAAATGTCAACAGTTCCTTCAATTCTTTCTCTTTGGAAGAAACTAAGGCATCTGTGTATATCCCAAAGCTAAATGCAGCAAACCTCTAATATTTGGAATTGTCAGCCTATTCAGCATGACACTGAGGAAAACTCAGGGAAAACACAGAAGACAAATTAATTTCTCTAAGAATATTGGTTCCACATGCCACACAAAATAAGGATGAGAAAGAAACTAGTTAAATACATCTAGGGTAAAATACTGTATGAGTGGAAAACTGAAGGAGGTGTTAATTTTATTTCTTCTGAAATAAATCTTTGTGTGCTGTGGGGAAATGCAATGCCAGGTCACAAACCACCACCACAACCTCTACAACAATCAAAACACCCCAGCAGCACTTGTCTAACAAAGTCTTTTACATTTTTATAGTTGCTTTCATCCCAAAGGATTCAGAAACTCTTGACAAATTTAAACATCCACACCAATTTATATGCAGAAACCTCTTCCACTGCTGAAACAGATAATTTTCATAAACAGCAGTATATAAGCCAGAAAGAAAAGCAAGTTGCTTAATTTAAATTAATCCACAGAGGAAATCCTATTTCTTGATTTCTTTTGTCATGTTATAGAAGGTCTGGCAGAAGAGGAAGGAGTTAGAGTTTGGTCTAATTGAACAAGTTCTAGCTTTAAATCTTTATTTATTGTGGTTTCCATCTGAAGAAACCTGACATTCAAAACCCACCTGGACATGGTCCTGGGCAACCTGCTCTAGGTCATGCTGCCTGAGCTGGTGGGTTGGGCCAGTAAATGACCTCTGCATGTTCCTTTTAATCTAAATAATTATGTGATTTTCCTTCACAGCTGAAGCAAACATTTCTTTTTTGTCGTGTGGAAACAATCACACAATTTCATCATAAAATACCTACCTGACTATTTACTCTTGATCTGAGAGAAGTCCCAAATAAAAGGTTCAAAACTGCTAAAGTATCAGATTAAGGACTGAGGAGATATTTTTTCTGTAGTGAAATCAAGTACTCAGCCTTACAGAAAAGAATTTTCTTTGGAACACAATGTTGGGATTTTCCTCCATGGAAAACTGTGGAAAAGGCCAGCTTCTGTTCTGACAGTCCAGCCAGCCTGTAATGCAGAGATTCTAAAATCCTTGATCTGGTGACTGGGATTGCAGAGTATGCCCATCTGTTAGTTGTTCTTAACCCATAGAGCAGACCTGGAAATCCTCTTGTGCAAGAGACCTCAGCAGTCCTTCCAAGAGCACTCTGTCTCCAAAGGCCACCATGGAATGTCTCTGTTGTAGAGAAAGACAAAGCTTTCACAAACAGAAGTTTATGAAAGCTCTAAGGTCACCCATCCTAACCTAAACTTAAAAAGCTAATATTTTTGAAGTTGTTAGGGAAGGTGGCAAAAAACTCACATCAAGTACTCAAGCATGCAGGAGTATTTTATCAACCCACAATATTCAGCAGTGAATACAAAGCAGACGTTTCAGAGACTGAAGTTCCCAATAAAAAATATTTAGCTAATTTTACACCTGGAGTAGGCAAAGACCAAACCCCAGAAAAATTCTTCAGAGAATCTGAAATAATTAAGTGCCCAGCTAATTATCCTGGAATAACTAACAATGTTAGTTGTAGGGTATATTGTAAATAAACTCATCTGAAATCCATAGTGGGAAGAAAAAAACAGGGAATTAAAATTTAAATCTTGATAAATATACACACACATACACATGCACACACACTGTCCTGACATTTAAAGGGCAATGCTTAGCCAGCTGTGTTTCTGTTTTCCTTCATGATTCACAAAAATATGATCCAGGCTAATAATAACGCATAGATAAATGCCTTCTTTTCATATTGCTGTGCTTTATGAAAAGTTTTTTTGAGATAACCTGGCCAAATCTCCAGGTGGTGGCCAGGTTGGATTGATGTTGGAACAGAGGGAAACGCTCTTCTCCATCATTGCCGAGAAACAAATATCATCCCATTCTGGCTGAGTATTGAGGTTTACAGGGTAACTGAGGCTGTATTTTTTCTATAAACAATTGGTTGAACTACAAGGCAGAACTATGTAATTTTACTTAGCTGAGCAATAATTTGGGCCTCCATAAGGTTCTGTTGCCCCAGACAAGAAAAAGCCATCTTTCAGAGCCTTGTTGAGGTTTTACACAATGGACTAGCACCTGAAATGCTGGTGAATAAGAAGAAATCTCAATAATGACACTATATGTGAAGCGTCCTGGGGAAACTTCCAGTAAAGGCATCAGCCTATAGCAGGAGTTAAAATGTGTATTTACAAAGTGTCTTTTCAAAGTCTCTGTATAAAGGTCTGCTTAGAGGGAAAAGTAAATAGCAGTCCTGAGTTTTAAATCAAACTTTCCAAAAAGTTTGGCTGGTAACTATTATATTGTCATTTTTCTATAGATTATTTCACACGTGACCTTCATCTCTCCCTGGATCAGCTCCTAACCACTCAGAATTCAATTGTGCTCCAAAGCTTGGTGCAACGCTTGAGGACTACACTTTTTGCAACAGCATGGGAGCATTCAAGGCAGATGCACCACTGGCTGAGGGAAGAGGCATTTGAGTTCAGTTTTTCTTATATTATCAAAAATTACACAGGGAAGAGCTCAATGAGAAGGTCTTGTAGTTTCACAGCAGGACTCCCAGAAAGCTTTGGATAAGATAACAGTGTGAAATGAAGAACTGAAGCAGTAGGGACCTCATCACAAAGGTAAAGTCTGCATCCTGACTCAGTGAAACATGTAATCTTCTTCTGTTTGTTAAAACAAAACAGTGCAAAAATACATTTCGGAGATCAGATATTCTGCAGCTCCCTGATGAAAGAAACATAGCAATAAACCTGCTGTGAGGTGGTGAGTTGCTCGGCCATGTGAAAATGAACACAGATCCAGACTGATATTTGATGATCAATTTGGTGCTTGCTTATTTTCTTTTTCTTTGCATTATTGTACTTCCATGTTATTCCTCAGACAGATGCATATTCTTTACACAGAATCATAATGCCTGAGGCTTGTAACTGTATGACCTCTCTCAGTACAGACATAAAGCTTGTGTTTAGTTGTCCTTTCTCAGCTTTGAGTTGTCTTCTGTGTCATGTAAACTTCACTTTTTCAAACACCTCCTGCAGATTTGGAAGGGGTTGAGATTTTTCTTGGGTTTTTTTCCCCTTCTGGACACTGTGGCAAATTGTGGGTTTCTTGATCCTCCTGCTGCTACAAAGAAACCAGACAGATAATTTCGAAGAGCCAACTTCTGTTGCTGGCAGAGGTAAGGTCTTCATGTTCTGATGACTCCCTGTCCCTGCAAAGGGACTTTCTTTTCATTTGCAGTAAACTCTGGTATTGTGCCAGGACCAGGTATGAGAGGGCACCTCAAAAACTACTCATCCACTGCACCAGGACTCAGAGGAGGAGTTTTCTTGAGGAACCTAAGGTATTAATAACTTTTGAAGTTGCTCCCTGAAATACCATGGAGCACTCACTGCCTGGCTGGCCTCCTTGTCTCAGCCATGCCACAAAGCAGCCTGTGCAGAGACACTTTAATATTTGTACAACCAGGCTGGGTGTGGGTTGTTCTGGAATTCTTACTCTGCATGACACATCAGCATCTACCACCCCTTCAATTAAACTGCTTGTTTGTTTGTTTTGCTTTTTAATCTAAATCTGACTGTTGGATAATAAACATCATTTGCAGTAACCACACAAACTGGGTTCATGCAGGTTGTAGAAAGTGAAAATTACTGTGAGTTAGTAGCACCAGATTATTATTTGTGTTCTATTATAATTAATTACTTTGCACAGCTGGGAACCTTGTTACAAGTCTTAGGTGTTTGCAAGAATGAATGGCCTTGTAAAATGTAGCTGGCAGCTAAATCCACTCTTGTCATCCATGCTCGTTTTTGGTGCTCTCAGTGCTGGATAGATGGGCCTGCCAAAGGCTCTCATCGGCCCATTAGTGTCTGGAGTGGCTGAGCTCTTAAAAAGACATTCTTATTGCTCTCTGCCCTTTGAGTCATAGTAGATGCAGACACCTGCAAAATGCTTGATACACACAAACAGCAAGGACAAACCAGATAAACAGTCTTTGCAAAAACCACAATCACGTATATTGATAATTACACACCAGAAGCCATCTGTTATTTTTCAGATCCCTTTCCTAGCCCACTGGTATAATTCAGGATCCCACGTGGCCATTCATGTAAAGAATCATTAAATCTCCATTTTTGGTTTGTGAAGGAATAATGAAAAGAGAGGTGACCATAAAATAAATTTTCTCCCATTATTTTTCCTGCAGTTGAAGTCATTCAGTCCCAATAAGAAAGAGCTAAAAAAAAAGCTCTGAGGCTTTGATTAGCTCATGAAGAAGTGCCAGTATCAGAAGGGTGATTGTGAAGAACTTGAAAAGGCCACAGTGCCTTCTATGGACTATGTAAGGTTGGCATGGCCAATGCAGCCAGTGGGGAGACAGGAACAAAGAAACTCTGGGAAGCAGGTGGGGTCTGAGCATCCTGTTACCCACCTCAGCTCCCATGGATAGCTTGAAATGGGGAAGATGTCCATCACTGCTGATTCTTTTGGGGACATTTTGATGTTTTCTGCCACGGTGAAAGACACCAGAGTTTGAGTCTTAGGCCAAGGACAATAAACATAAATACAGTATAGTTACCAAGCTCCAGGTAAGGAATTGCAGAAACTGTTATCACAGAATTTATGTTTACTTGAAAAAATATTGCATTGTGTAGTCACTCAAATGTAGGATATATATTTTCTTCCATGCTGAGTGCTTTCTCCTTCTAAGGATCCCATCTAAGCAAAGTTTAACAGGAAGTGTTTAAGACAGAGAGAAGGAAAATATACAAAGGAACTAGAAGTCATTCATCTCTCTCAAAAATATACCTGATTTTAGACAATGATGATTAATAACTGATGTAGGTTTGTTGTTCAAAATAAAATGCAGTTAATTTATCTGGGAGTGAACTATAATTTAGTCTATTATTTCCTCCCCAGAGACAGCCTGCTGTCTCATGACCCACTGAAAGGTCTGTCAGGTTACAGAAGCAAGGCTTAACCAACCAAGAAAACAACACTAAACCTATGTTTCTATTTTAGTTGTCAGAAAACTTCACATAGACCTTTAAAATTAAAGGCCATCAAAAGGTATAGTGCATGTTCAAACAGAGACAAGAATGATAGCTTTTGACAGGCCATATATGCAGTGTGGGAAGATATTTTATGCGCAGTCTGAAGTATGAGTCATTGGGAAAATAAATACATAGGACAGTGAAAAAGAAGCATTATCAAAGCAACTCCACTGTGGAAAGGGAAGGAAGTAGGAGTAGTCAGTGTCATGAAGGTTTGAGTGACTTTGTACATGAGAGGAGAAAGATCAGATAGGGATTACAATAAGTTTGAATACATTAAAGAAATATTATGAACATGCACAATACAAGGTGAAGGTGGACAAGTGTCTCTGATGGCTAAAGACTGACTCAAACTTGCTGTCAGTCAAGTGGAAGAAAAGAATTAGTTCCTTCTAGATTTTGATCCAAATTAAATATAAAAAGTCCCTTGGTATAACCATTCTTAAGAATGCCTGGCTGAAGAATAAAGATTAATTTATTTAAAATTATTATTAGTATTTAAAATTAATATTTAAAAAAGACAAACCAAAGGTCAGATGTGATAGGATTTGCTGATCCAATTCACTGAACTTTCAGGTCATAAAGGCAGACATTGTGCTATTGAGTGGTACTGTTTTACAGGAAGTTCACTGAGATATTATTTCACTGAGATATTCACTGAGATATTATTTTCACTGATTTCATGGTATAAGATTTAAATACATGTAAGGACACACTGACCTCAAGAAGTCTTGAAAACACTGGTGTCAAGTGCTCCATGAAATAGAAATTATTAATTTGCCAAAAGTAATTCTATCAAGAAAGAACTTTCTTGTTTGGCCTTGCCCTTCAGCATCCTGAACACTTTGCTGCTCTGTGATTTCTCTGCAGGGTGCACTGAAATACCTCTCATTTGCTCATGGCTGTCTATTCATGGGGAAATAAGGCATAAGGGTTCAACCTACATTTCAGCCTCATTTGTTTGTTATGTTGAATCCAGAGATCACAGTGGAGTCAGTACTGGAAGTAAGAGTTAGAAAAAAGCAAACAAATGCATTGGTCTTGATACCTTCACAAAAATAATTCTTCCTAGGAGAACATTGCTGTTCCATGGAAGAAAACATTACATGAAAGTAGGGATTTGATTCAGTTTACCCAGGTTTAGGTAGCTGCTCTGCAGATGTTACCTCAGTTTTCCAGGTTCCTATAATTGTTATCTTGGGGTGCAACTCACCTGCTAAAAAAGGAATTAAGGCAGGGCTAGGATAAGGTGGATAAGGTAGATTCTTTCCTGAATTACGGGCATATAAATTTGGAAACACTATTTTCTACAAATTGATCCCAGGATCTGTTTTTTCCACTAGAATGAAATGGAGAAATACGATTATTCCAGCTAATACCGTGATATTACAGTCAATATAGACAATAATTTTTGACACTTGAGCAACATTATTTCCTTCCATAAGAACATTAATGGTGGGGCTGCCCAGCCTTACTCCAGAGCCTTAGTCAGTGCAGTCAGCTAAGGCTTTGAGCAGGAGGTGTTGTGTAAGGATTACATGCCATGAACACACTTGTCATGTGCATGCAATAGATTTTTTTTCTCTTTTGAGTAATTATCAGGCATAAACCTGCCCTGAAAATTACAGAGGTTCAAAGAAGCACCCCTAGTTCTCTACAGAATTAGTAGTTGTTAGGAATAAAACTAATCAGATTTGCATCATTTAATTCAGAAAGACTCTTATTTAAAGGGTCTGTGGGAAGACAGTGCCTTTCAGTTTCATCCACAAACAAGCCTAAACATGGTGCTAATAACACCAAGGCAGCAGGTTTGATCCCCATAAGGCCCTGTCACTGAAGAGCTGGACTTGATCCTTCTGGGTCCCTTCAAACTCAGACTATACTGTGATCCTATGAGCTCATGGAGAGGTGTACCATACCCAGACAAACCCAGAGCCTATGGAAAGTGAATATATTGGCTGAAGAGGGGTGTGAAAACAGAGATGGGCAGTTAGTCCTCAATATTTGAGCAGAGAGCCACCATAACCTCTGGGAAGGGCCTCTCTGGCACATAGCCCAAGACAGATTAAACCAAAACTTCTGCATAAGCCCACCCCTCTAAGAGATGGGATTTCATAGATGCTTATTGCACTGAGTGCCTACTTGAAGCCTTATGTGAATAAAATGAACCCATTAACATTTTCTGTTACAGGTAAAGAAACATCTGAACAACATAATGAAATCTAGCTATCAGAGGATTGGGGGGTAAAAATGGAAAAAAATGATCCTGGTAAGCTGGTGCTGCTGTTAAATATAGTCTGTAGAACTACAATACAGCTCACTACATGCTAGAAGGAGCAAATAGTCCTAAATTACTGTTTGTAGGACTTCTCACAGAAGAAATCCTACTCAAGTTGCTCTACAGGTTGTGTTACCAGCACCCAACCTGCTCTGCCCCAACAGAGTCAAGGTTTTCAGGGCAATTTTCTTCATGTGTTCAGACACAGTAATGATGAGCCTGCATATAAGAGCTGCCCTTTTCTTGGGAGGAGAAGATATTAAAGAAGATATTAAAGAAGGAATGTTGGCAGCTGCTGTGCTGACAAGCTTTAGAAAATCTGACTGGGAGACCATTTGGGGTGTGAGGGATGGCCACGCCTGAGCACTGCCTGAATGCCCTTGGGTACTGCAGCAAGCAGTTTGATACCCAATATGTGGTATCTCTGGGGCTCCCAATCAGGGAAAACTAAAAGAGAATATGTGGAGGCAGAGAACATCCTGAAGAACATTCAGAGCAGCAAAGGCTTATGCAGTCAAGAGAAGGCTATGGCAAAGGGCATTATAGAAACACAAACACATCTTTTAGCTTCTTCCTACCAGCTGCTAATCACTGCACTGGGTCAGCTCCACTTGGACTGACCAGGCTCTGTGGTCCTGCCCCACTCTGCTTTTGCAAGAAAAACTATGCTTCAGTTCAAACAAAACCGGAAAGAGAAGAGCAGAAAAGGAAAACAAAGCCTGTTCTTGTTGTTCAATGTAGGAACAGAGGGGAGAAAGGAGATGAAAAAAGAAATATCAAATGAAGAACTAAAGGTATCAGCTGGGGGAAAGAATCTTCAAATGACGACTGGAAGTATGAATTCTGCCAGAAAGGACCTCAGCAGCAGCTGCTTTATTGCTTATTTTGTTTCTGAAAGGCCTGAAAGAGCCTGCCAAGGATGTAGATGAAGATTCACTATAACAACTTGAAGCTGAGGGAAGTCTGGCATGTTCCTAAGAGCGACAGGTTAAAGTTATAACAGAAGAGAGCTTTTATTTTCCTTGTATGTTCCACATTTCAGTCTTACTTGATTGCCCCGGGCTAGTACTTTGCACACAGACACTGATAAATCTGAGCTCCAAAGGCAATATTCTGTACTACTCAGAAATGCAGCACAGATGACACTGCTTAGCTGACTGTTACCTGTAAAACCTAATTAAAATCAATAAAGACTTGTAGCTGGAGGTCCATGTTTTATCAGAGCATGAAAATGAGACAAAACTCCCAATAACAGTGCTTTGTTTTTGCATTTATCTTTGCAGATATCTTACAGCAGCCTGTGAACAACCCTCACTTCAGGGTATTTACGCTATACCTGACCAAAGTTTATCTGTCAACCCTGTAGGAATACTGCCATGGTTAACATTTTCTTCAACTCTAAATCTGCCATGGGATTAATCCTTTGCTCTTTAGTGACGAGAAGGAAAGTAGTTTTAGGCTAACATCACTGTTAAACTCTACAATAACCTTTCTAATGGAATGGCTTTGAGACCCAGCAGCTTGACTTTCATCCAGAAGTTTTTAGCTTAAAAAACCAATTGTCTTTTCTCAGAAAAAGCCCTAAACAATGCCTTTAAAGAGGTGTAGATTAAGAAAGGCCAGAATCTGAAATAGGATCTGTTGGCCTGCTTCTTCACAACCAACATTTCTGTCAGGGATTTCTCAAGTTGTGAAAGATCCAGAGTCCAAATCTGTGGTTTGAGATCATGCACCTGGCTGGTGCTTCTTTATGTCTCTTTCTTTAAAATATCAAACTGTGGTCAAAACCAGAATTCTTTGGTGATATCTCTGATAGCTATCATACTAGTGTTCACTAGAGTCAATTTCCTCTTTTACTAGAAAAATGCTAAAACCATGAAAAGTCAGATTGAGTCTTTTTATCCAGTTCTCCATGTACAAGGTTTCTAAGCATCATGGAAAACTTTTAAAACAGAGATATCAGCAGTGTTGTCCTGCAATGTCTCTGAAGATCTTTGAGATCGAGAAGCATATAACAGAACCTGATTTTCATGTAGCTTTGTACATTATAAGTTCCACAACAGCAACACATTAGCTCTTTTTTTTTACTTTCTCAACTCTAGGCAGCCTTTTCCATCACCAAGAAACAGCCATCTTGTAAAGGCTCCAAGTCCATGTCCCTACAAAATCAGCTAGAGATTGCCTTGCCAATGAAGAGGGTTTAACATAAACAGGCTCATGTAGCTCCAGTCCTGCTTCCAGTATCCAGTATTTGGTGTCATAAGCACAGACATCTTGTGGGTAAATCTGGAAATCAACCTGTGCCCATTTAGATATGATAGGAATCCCACTCATCTTTTTTGTCAGAATATCAGACTTCTGGGTTTATGAATGTTGCAACAAATTAAAGGCAAAACAACCCAGTATTGCCTGTGTGCTTTTAAGAGAACAGTACAGTTCTCTTAATTTTTCCTTCACCAACTCACTGCCTACTAATGGTGTACTTCTCAAGTGGCAATGTAAAATTGAAATTAAAGTATCATCCCTCGAATGATGTCATAAATATTTTGATTTTGATTTCTTAATATTAAGCACAAAAGTTGTGACCAAGTATTTGCTGATTCTTCCTGTTGATTCATTTGTTATGATATATTTTTTTATTTCTGCATTACAGATGCAAAGTTGTTAAGATCTGTATTTTATATGATTTTGAGGTTGGGCTGTTGGTTGCACCAGAAGTCCAGGGCTCTGTGTGACTTTTAAGACCAGAATGATTTGATATGGAAGTGAAGATTCCAATCCCCAAGCCCTGTGTCCAGAATATTCAGTGATTGCTATGCACCTTGCCTTTAAATAGTAAGACCACCAGATCTACAACAGTTAATATGCCTGGCACTTAGCACTGCTTTGAATTTTAAAAGGGGAAGGGCAAAAAAACCCCAAACCTAAAGCTTTTACTCAGAGCACAATTTTGGATATATTTCTAAAACTGTGGCAATGGAATCACTTTTCTGTTAAGGGTGTGCAATCATACTGACAGATAAAGATCACTTTTGGCTTTGATTTGTTATTCTGACAGGGATTTAGCCTTGTCAAAAAAATTAAAAATTATGTGGTGTGAAAATACGTATTAATTTTTTGTCCATTACAGTGGTACCAAATCACTGAGAGAATAGTGATTTCTGGCCAATGCCAGTTGTTTGTGTTTTCTCTCTTTTTGTAGCTATTTATTTTATCTTCCTTTGGTAGTTTTGGAGCTATAATACCATCCCTCTATTTATCAGAATTCTATGCCTGTTTTTGATATGTAGAGATACCCACAGGCTCCCCTAACCTTGTCTTGTGTTGCTGTGTTGTATGAATTATTCAGAAAGTTTAGCTTTTGAAGTGGTCAGTAATTACATAACTTAACATCAAGATAAAAGACAGAGAAAGAACATGAAGGGACATCAAGACATCACAGAACAGATTTTCTATCCTTTAAGTACAGCCTTAGTTTATAAATTTTTGAGACAATGTGTAATTAAACAAGTATCTTTAATGTGCTCTGTAGCATTTTACATTTTCAGAGTTCAAGGTTTCTCCCCTGCTGCCTAAGGAGCACTTAGCGTCTCATTCCCCTTATCCCCATGCCTACCTTTTGAACTTCTTGTGGTTAGTAAATCCTTAAAACACTGGATTACAGGAACTAAGAATGTAAGAAATGTCAATCATGTGTGTTTAGGTCAATACCAGATCTATGACACCGCAGAGAGACAGTTTCAGGAGAAACAAAAGCCTAGCCTCTCTCCATAGATTGTTTCATCACTTAAAATGCTTCTGCTGGAATGTTAGGGTAGGGGTTTATCTTCCTCTTCTTCATTTAGTATTTGTTTGGTATGTGTAGTCCATGAATTTACATTCTTTTAAATATTCTAGTATGATTTGTCTCCAACACCTCCTGTGGCAGCAAATCACAGAAATACTTTTTAAAACCCTCTTTAAGTAAATCTGGCAGTTTCAGCAAGTGATCTCAAGTTCTATTGTTGCAGGATTTGGAGAGAAGCAGATCTACATCTTCCTCTGTCTCTGTGANTTCTATTGTTGCAGGATTTGGAGAGAAGCAGTTCTACATCTTCCTCTGTCTGTGTGATTTTTTATTTTAGAGTTCAACATTATGCAAGCTTTGTTTAGATTTTTTTTTTTTTTTTTAGTATACATTGACTTTGTGTACACCAACAGTCATCTGTCACCTTTTTGACCACTTTTTGAACACCTGATGTAATCCCTTGTCACTGATGCAGCTTATGGTTACCCAAAAGATGTTAATGCCATCCTCACATTTCAAGAAATCACATTTCCCTTTACAGTCATTGACAAAATAATGAATAAAACTGGTGTCAACATTTATCCAGAGTAGGATCTACTGCCGAGTTTTATCCAGCCTGAAAACCACTAAGCCCCTGACTCTGCTCTTCTTGACCTTTAAACAACTTTAAATTCATAACAGGACCTTCCTGCCAAACTTGTAACAACTTCATGACCTTAATAAAATTTTGATGCAGAAACTTGTCAAAGGTCTTTTTAAACCCCACATTTCTCAGGTTCACTGGGTGTCCAGTTATTCACCTGCTGAAACCATGATAGAGCAGCAGCAGAGTGGTGGGACAAGACTCCCCATTCTAAGGGTATTGCTCATCCAATCCCAGCAGTCTGTGCACTCCATTATTTTCTTTCCTTCCAATTCTCAGAGCTTACTGGTAAGAGAAGTCCCTCCTGTAAATAAGACTCCTGTTGGAAATCTTGACATAGCTTTTTGGACTAATACTTAATGTATATTTACCTAAAATAAGTGTAGCTCCTCTGACTGGTTTGCTATGAATACATTCGGTACAGGAACTTCCAGTGCATCTTTCATGATGAAGAATTTAATGAACTTCTCTGCCTTATCTCTTCTCAGTGTCCCTCTGACATCACAGTCAGTGGGCAAGCCCACCAATTTTCTAGCTTGTTTCCTTTATTCAAATAAAAAATTGATCTCAGATGAAGCATAATTTGCAAGGTGCTCTTCAGATTTTTTTAGCTCTCTTGGTTTCCTGTTTGTTGGAATCCAGGGTATCTCTGTGGTTGCCCTGGATGCTCAGGGA
>VWYP01007385.1:103574-118754 GCA_013400435.1 Pycnonotus jocosus | reverse complement strand
GGGGGGAAGAGAAGGGTTTTGAATGTTTCAATTTTTTCCCCTCTCCTTTTCTTCTTTTAGTGTATGTGTTAATAAAATCTGTTTACTTTTAGGTTGGGCCTGTTTTACCTTTTTCTCCCCAAATCCTATCTCCCAGAGGGCAAAGAGAGTAGACACTCAAACCACTACACTAAATTTGGCAAAACAGAAATTCAGCAAATGTGAAACCACTACAACTATGTTATGCTGTTTTTTAATACTTGAAACTATTTTCTGTTTCAAATACATCTGGCAAAAATTAGGGGTTTTTTTACTTCTTAGCAGTATTTATGCTATTTAACATTTTGTTGTGGTTTAAAGACAGTTGTCCACTAAGGAAGGTGGAAATCTCCCTTCGAATGGAGACTCCATTCCCTCTAAATTATTATAACTCCAAGATCATGGGGCTTTCAGGAAAAAGTATGGAAAAAGGAATAACAGTTCCTTATAAGTATGTATATGGAAAACAAGGCAAATGAACAGCAACACAAACCCAGTGACAGCCGTCTCTCAGCTCCAGGCACTTTCCCCATCAGTGCAGTTCTGGTCACAGCCAGCAGGGGGCACTGGTGGCTCCTGGCAGGGCATGGCAGGTGCGATGATGCCACTGTGGCTGCAGGGGGCGCTGTGGCGCGAGCTCAGCCGCCTCTCTGCACGTGGGTAATGGTGGGTGGGCCGGCAGGAGAGGTAGAAAAGGAGCTTCCTTTGCAACCCCACAGGTGTAGCCAATCCCAGTGCCCCTCCGCATGGAGAAATGGACTGTAGCAGGAACCTTGGAGTGGCGGCTGAAATGGCAGAGATGGGTGTGCTGCAGTAGCAAATAAATAGAGAAGAAATTTTGTAGCCATAGCAGGAAGCTATGGAGTGTCCAAGTGTTGGGTTAAAATGTAGCAAGAATCCCTTAAGCAGTGGCAGAGAACAGCAGGGGCTGGGTGAGGAATCACTCCCCTGGGTAGCTCACCTGAAATGGCTGGCCCCAGAGTTGGGCTGCACAGAGGGAGGCAGCCGTGGTGGGGGACAATGTGCACCCAGCGCAGCACGAACTGGCTCTGGGCTCCCAATCAAGCAAACAAGCCCAGAGGCAAGCTGGCAAGCCCCAGTCATGGTGCCAAAGGAAAAGGAAAAAACGAGAAACAGGTAAAACCAACATGGCAACAGTATCTCTTGTTAGAGGCACCTGCCACATGGCAACAGAGATGATCACTCCACTAGATGGATGCAACTGTCCTCTGCCCCCAACCCTGACAGGAAATCCTGGGCTGGCTCTCACCTACTGCAATACATGTGGATCTAGGGGCGCAACCATTCCAGACACACAAAAAAAGAAAACAAAAAAACAAGAATATGGGATAAAAACCATCCCTAAGACACATATCCACCAGTTCCCCAACTAGAACAAAGATTATTTGCTATCCAATCCCACATACTTTCCCTTGACTGCCAAAAGCTGCTCCACTGACTGCAATGAGATTCTGTGTTAAATAAGCAAAGTGTGGTTAATGAAAATTTGAGGCAGTGAGATGTGCTGCATGCTCAGCTTCAAAGGTTGTATAGAAACTCAAACCCATACAAAAGAGTCTCCAAAAGTCCTGAATTAAAAGTTAATTGCAAACACCAGCAGCCCAGAAAAAAAATCTCACTGGTGTCTGTAGAGTCAGTGCCAAAATACAAGCATTCAAGCAGAAAGAAAGGAAAAGGACTAAACCTTGCTGTTTCAAGTAAAAATATTACCACCGATTCTGTGTAGAAAAATGATAAAAATTCTGTAGGTAGGAGGGGCTCCTTGAGAAAGGAGCAGTTGTGGCATAAAAGATGTAATCATTTCCATATGTTACTCACTTTCAGGAAAGCAGCATAAATATCAGTGTCTGGTTCTGGCTCTTCACCTGCATGGAATTACATGGGATTTAAAATCAAGTACTGCCAGCTGAACCAGTAGGAGTCAAAGACATAATGCTTATAATACATATTTATGTTGCACAGAGTTGCAAAAATAAATAAATAAACTTGATTGTTAAAGAAGATGTTGTATCATGTGTATTTATCTGTGCTTCTAAGATGATCAGTTAAATTAGTAAGATGACCTTTGAAGCAAGAAGTATTGCAGATGCTAAATAACTAATTTAAATATGAAGTCAGTAAGGGTTTCCATAAGTTCCAATGTATTATGAAAAATCTATTTCTAGTGAATGCTTTACCCATTCATCTCATCAAATTCACTGAAAATTTTTGTCACACTTTAAATTTATGATGCATTTGCTCTGACGTGTCACAGTCTGAACTGCTTTATATTCAAAAAACAAGGGAGAAAATTAATTTAATTAAACTGCAGACATCTAAAAGCTAGGGTTTTTTTACCAAGAAAAGCAGGGATTTCCTCAGGCTATTCGTAGATGCCTGTGTTGAGCAGATGAATATGAGTTAATGCTTCCAGAGAGAAATTAGGATTAAAGCAGCCAGGTTGTGCTCAACAGACAGACTCATGGCAGTGCTGGCTGAGAGAGCTCTTTATGCTGTCAGTCCTGCATAAAGCAATCCATGGCTTCATCTAGCCCAGCCTCTCATGGATTTTGTGCTGAAAAGGAAAAAGAGGGTGTCCCTTGCACACAGTCTGTGTTGAGACAATTCTTGCTGACTGGGCAGTTCTTGTGGAAGTGCCCAATCAATGCACACACAATCAAGTTGATGAATTTTTGGTTAATAAAAAGCCCTAAGTAGCTACACATCCTTTGCCCACTCAAAGACTCATCTGTGTCCTGATGCCACCAAAAAGCAAAGTGACAACTCAGTTTTATTCAACTAACTGGGACTGCAATGTACCCACAAGACTCAACGAAGTGACAATTTTCAGTCACAACTGGCCTCCTTTAGATGGGAAAGTTTCTCCTGCACTTTTATATCCATGAGCAAGAGGTGCTGAAAAGCAACCAGTGAGTGCTCAGCTAGTTCAGACTTTCTGGGTAGCTACAACTGCCTCCCATGCCCTTGGAGGAGCACTGCTAGTGTACTATTTGTAACTAAATCTTGCTAGAGAACGAATTAAATTTACAACTTAACCAAGCACGAAATTATGTTTTCAATAACAATTCAATAAAAATCGCATAAGCTGGGAACAATTACATGTCTCATTGAAGAATCCAGTATCACCAAAGGTGTCCATTTGAGTAATTAAATAATGTGTGATTGCCCATCTACAGTGTACCAGGAGAGAAATATGATAGCCCAGTCAGCTTCAGTGAGCCAACAGAGGATGCAGGTCATAAAGCTTATTGATTGGGCTCAAAATACCATAAAAAAGCTGAAGAAATGTAACTTCCATTTTGCAAAAAAAATGCAAAATGTATCTCTTTAATGTTTTGTGGACTCTTGCTACCATGGCAGATCCCGAGATGAGAATGATCCTTCTCATTCTGGAATTGCTGTTCCAGTTCTCTTCTTGTTTGCAGCCAGTTTCTATCTGCTCTAACTTGGAGCTGGTTCTCTTGCTCTCTATAACAGCATCATTTTTTTTAATATCATTTGACGTGCAGAACTCCCTTCTCTATCTGTCTTCTCATGCTATTAAAAAATTATTGCAGTCAACCTAACACTAATATTTATAAAGTTTGTTGTAATAATTTGACATACTCAATATTTCATCCAGCACAGCTGGTTATTTCTCCCATTACATCTACCAGATGCTGTAATATTTTTCCTAATTTCTGTGTGGAATGTTTAGTCAAAGACTGCTGCATATTCCCCCACCAGCACAGCTCTGTGTCTCCAGCAGTCACCTCCACAGGAGTACCAAACCTTCTGAAGATAATAGATGGTATCTCCCAGAGGCAGGAAGAAAAGTTCAAGTTTTTCACTCCTCCCAGTAGTCCCTCTTCTTAGGAATCTCTTCAGTTAGCTGCACATCCCTTTGCTTCTGATTAGTTATGCAGGGAACAGTGGGACATTAAAAAAAGGACCAACATTCCTAGATAAAAGATTTTAGATGTTGAAAAAATATGTGGTTTTATAGCTAAAAGGCTTTCAGGAAAAGGCAAATTGAAGTGGAGGAGAGGATATGAGCAAAATCCATTAGTCAAAATAATACATAATCATTTAAATGACATAATCAGAGAGCCCAGAACTAGCTGAGAAAACATACTGTAAAATACCTCATTATTAACAGCACTGTCAGACATTTGGGAATGAAACAGGCTTTCATCCAAAGAAAGATGGAGATGCAAGTGAAACACTTCCTGACTTGTGATCATTTCTGGGTTCTGACCTGGTACCTTTGTTGGTTGAGGGATAGGATTTTTTCTTTTGTTTCTTTCTCTCATGGAATTTTCGTCCCATCTGTTGCTAACAGACAATAACGACCAGTACTTAAGAGAGACAGAAATGTAGCCAAGGGGGAGGGGGAAGAGTGCAGCTGGTTGCACTATCATAGCAGAGGAGCATTCTCTTGGGACGGGCAGAGATTTTGGCTGGGAGGTGAGGGGCTAGGTTCAGCTCCTCTTGCTTTCAACATTGGGAGGAGGAGGGTCAAGCTGTTGCTTACTGCAGGGAGAATTCACTGCTACTGCCGAAGCCCAGTCTTGTGCTGCTTCTTCCTTACTGTTGGGTAAGCCTTTGCTTGTGAGAGCAGTTGATGCACTGGGACCATGCTGATGCCTGAATTGACTGGAAAGGACCCTCCTCATCTGCTTGGGTGCCTCAGGGGAGACACCCGGGACCCTGACTCCTCCCCATTTCCTGATAGAGTGTTTTCCTGTCAGAGTGTTTTCCTGTCTGTGTGCAGCAGCTGCAACAGAGAGGCCCAGCTGCCGCTACCCAACCGTGCTGTTTTCTGCCGCTGCCTCAGGCTTTTTTGCTGCACTCTAACCCAGCATCCACCTGACACCCATGGCTTCTGCTGGGGCTGTGGAATTTTCTGTTGCATTTTGTTGGCCACCCTGGGGGGNGAGTGTTTTCCTGTCTGTGTGCAGCAGCTGCAACAGAGAGGCCCAGCTGCCGCTACCCAACCGTGCTGTTTTCTGCCGCTGCCTCAGGCTTTTTTGCTGCACTCTAACCCAGCATCCACCTGACACCCATGGCTTCTGCTGGGGCTGTGGAATTTTCTGTTGCATTTTGTTGGCCACCCTGGGGGGTGTGCCTGCCTCTGCTGTCCCAGCTGTTGCTCCAAGGTTCCTGCTGCAGCCCATTTTTCACCGTCCAGTCTGCCCACCATTACCATGGGAAGGAGACATGACTGAACTCATGCCACAGCGCCCCCTGCAGCAGCGGTGGAATCATCACACTGGCCCTGCCCAGCTGGGGGCCACCAGAGCCCCTGCCGGCTGTGACCAGAACTGCACCGAAGGGCAAAGGGCCTGCAGCTGAGAGAAGGCTGTCACTGGGTTTGTGGTTCTGTTTTGTGTTGCTGCCATTGCTGTTGTTCATTTGCCTTGTTATGCATATACATATACATATACATATACATATACATATACATATACATTGCAGTGCACTCGTTTGTGGCTGGACAGAAAAGTTTGGCCATATCAGACCCCCAAACTTGACAGCCTAGAAATAAAACAAGTCCCTAGGTGAGCAACAATGGGACAGGTTCGGACTCAAACAGAGACCTCAACCAATCTCTTCAAACCCTAAATGCAGATGTGTCATTGGCCAGGGAGCTGGGTGGGGTTAAGCCCAGACCGATTAGCCCAGACCAATCAGCCATCTAAACCCAGGAAATTCAAACCCCCTATAAAAGGAACAACCATATGAAACTCACTGCTGTTTGTTGAGGACCCTCAGTGAGTCCGTGTTGTTTCTGTCTCCAACCGATGACCCCTAAAGAAATATGTGATGATTCCTTATGTGATGACAACAGCAGTCCCATGAGTAGAATGGGGATAGACAGAGGACAGTGCATGCAGACCCTGTCCAAACCAGCTAAAAAGCTGGAAATAATTAAAAGCATGCGTGAAGAGCCACAATCTAGCAAAAAAGCTAGATATAATTAAAAGATGTGCAAGCAGACCCACGCTGTGGTCATCCAAGCAGCTGCCAGAACGTGAGGCTGCGAAACACCATGTTGCATTGCATTTGCAAATAGATATGAGCTGCCGCTCAGCATCTGCAGACCAGGTGAGGAGAAAATTTTTATGCTACCATGACAGCATCTCCAAGCCCTTCTGCATCTCAAGCCAACAACTGTAAGTTTACCAGGACTGTGAGAGGAGAGCCAAGGGATGGTTCTCAATCCCCTGATTTGGTTAGACTTAAGGGAAGCCCTAACAGTCTGCGCCCTGTGCCGTGAGGCATTGGCTGGAGCTGAGGAGTCCTTACCAGCAGTGCATCCCCTTTCCATTTGCCTTCTGCAAATGGAGGGTGCGCAGATCTGCAAAGACGTGGTGCCGTGACAGCAGCAGTGAGACTGCTGTATCTAGAAGACACCTACGACCACATGGTGCTCTGAGCCAGCCCCAGCCATGCAAAAAGCCACCACCCCAGGGAGACGAGCCTTGGGCACCTGCCTCTATGCCAAGACTAGAGATCAAGACATGGGAAAAGACCCTATGGGGAGCCTGGCAAGCAAAAAGCGGCAGTGAAGGTGGTGGGGCCAGATGTGCGAGGGCATGGTGCTGTGGGGGCAGTAACGATTGAGCCATCCCAAAAAAGTGGCACCAGCTGCATGGCAGAGCCACTGCACAGTATCAGGGGGCAGGCCACCCTCTCAGTGGGCCCGGCAGGACATTGGCAGCTCTCTGCTTGTGGGCAGTAGCAGGGCAAACCAAGGAACTTAGCAGCACTGGCCAAGGCAATACTGACAAAGGCAGCACTGAGTTCCTACTCCACACACATGGCTGCATTTGCCTAATGGAGCGTGGCCATCCTCCAGTACATTAGTGGAGCCTAACAGCCTCCTTGCCTGCTGCTGCTTTGACTCTTCCAAGGCCCTCATACCCTGCAGACTCTAATAAGCTAATACCAAGTAAAGGAAAAGATCAGGCTAGTTTAATAGCCCCTTCCTCAAGAGGGAAGACTATAGCATTTACATGTGCTAAAGTTGAAACTGATTCATATAAAGTATCTCTGTTAGCTAATTTTTTCGCAGTTACTATGAAGGTATTATGCCAGTGTTACAAATATGGACTACTATTTGCCGAGTATGTCCTAAAGTTTATGGTAAAATGCTTACTGATTTTGCTTTTGTGCACTTTGCAGGCATCATGTTTACTCCAACAAGCTGAAAACCAAAACCACAGTTTTGAATTTAAATTGTCACATGCTGTCAAAAGTGTTTGCAGCTGCCAGCTAAACCTGTCTTTTTCTACAGCTAATTCGTAGGAATTTTCTGACTTTATTATTCAAATAGAGATTCCTACATGATTCAAATAGTCAGTGCTAATGTTATGCTCATGTTACCACTATCCCAAACCTTAATTTAAAATTGCTGCTATAATAATTCTAACTGTAAGCTGTTGTGGTGTATTTTTATTCCTAATGATTTGTTCTATTTCCCTCTATATTGTTAGTTCACTCCTAAGTTGTATCTTCCCATCTAATTGTCTATATTGTCCTAGACCTGCCCCCTGATCCAGATTGTTCCCTTCTTCTCCTCCTGCTGAGTTGTCCTGGTTTGTTCCATCCCCCTGCCTTGGAAATCCCCTGCAAATCCCCTGTTCCTCAAAGCCCCATTGGTTTGTTCAGACTACTCCCCTCCCCTGTGCCTGCTCATCGGTTTAAGCATTGTAAACCCCGCCTTGTACTCCTCCCTATTCCTTTCCCTATTGGTTGAAAATCTGTACCCTCCCCTAGTTCCTCCCCTATATAAAAGTCCACCAGAGCTCAGTGTCTTTTGTTCCTGGACCCTCCTTGGAAATAAACTTCTTGGAAACTGTACGGAAGGTCTCTCCCTCCTTCTTGTCTCTGCCCATCAGCACATCTTTGTGCCATAGAGAGCAAGCTCTGCTCTACTGATACTCAGAACACTTTGCGTCTGGGAATGGCCACTCTCAGTGTGTTGTCAGGAGCTAGCAGGTTATTCCGGCACTGCATCAGTAAGCTATCATTTCAAGCAGAAATTAATTGTTGTGTTTTTTCAAAGTACCTTCCAAAGAAAAGAAAACATGAAGGTGTCTCTTTTCCTCTTCCAAAAATCTTACAATTTCAGTCATGGGATTTCAAAACCTAAAATAAGTTTTATTCTCAGTCACTTAAAAATTGTGCAACAATAAAAAGCTCTAAAGCTTAGAAGGAATGCTGTTGCCCCATAATGTGGGCTTGTAAAAACCTTTGCTAAAAAAAAAGAGCTTTAATAATACTGTAACTCTTAATAGATTTAGATCCTAACTCCTCTGCTCTGAAACTCTTTACTCTTAAGGAGCCACTGCAGCCCTGTTCTGAGCTAGAGGCTTCATGCCAGCACTCATGGGGGCAAGTGAACAGCACCCTAGATGTATTCATTCACAGTCCAGCCTGTTTGCTGAGTCAACACCAAAAGAAAATATATTAAATATCCATACTATATTAATGTAATATTCATGGTAATATTTACCTAGATTTCATCACCTTACAGTGTTGATGCTTACAAATGCAGATACAAATGATAAAACCCGGTATTTGACTGAACACACTTTGTAATAACTCTGAATAATGGCAATATCTTTGTTCTTGAATTCAACCTTTTCTATTATAATTCAATTATAATGCAATTCATATAATTCATATAATTTTTATCCCTAAAGATCTTGTAAAATTTTTAGTTTTCAAGTCAAAAGTCATGAATCAGAACATAATATGATAACACAGGAAAAACAAAGCTGCTGAATTTTAATTTATATAAAAGAATGTTATAATTTTAATTCATTAATTAATAATATTGACTTTTTGACAAAATGGATGCTCAAAGAACTGCTGATTTGCCAAACTTAAGTACTGCAGCATTCAAGAAGAAAGAGACCTAAACCAAACCAGATACTTTGTGTTCAACTTATCTAATGAGATACCATTAATTAAGGTGAACTGAAACCAGTATTTAGGACTCTTTCTACCAGATATTATTGTCCATCTTTAATCAAGCTACCATTGTGTTCACCATCTCAACAGATCAGAAGAATTACGTTAGATTGGTGCCAATTCCCCTAACCTCTAGAAAACCTACGGTGTGTCATCTCCTGTACAGATTTTACATTATGTTTTTGGTACGTAACTCTGAAAAGAATTTTACAAATATAACTGACCCAAGCAGAGAAGCCTTCACAGAAAATTTACTTAAGATTTTACTTAAATACCTCAAAAGTCAAGTATTTTAAAGACATTGCTGGCACAAAGATGGGTCACTTTTTATCATGTACCACAAAATTATCTGAAAAACCTAGCTAAGTCAAGGAGATGTTTCTTTTGATGGTTTTAAATTGGTTTGTTTGTGATAAAAGGGTAAAAGGTACTTTCAAAAGAGTTGTATACATATGTGTGTGCACAGTTTTAGTTATTTAAAAGTTATTTATATATCATTAGTTATTTAATAAGGATATGACAGGGAAGCCTGCCCAGTCTGGGTCTCAGCTCTGGTCAAGCTGTGCCTTTGACTGGCGGGAGAGGTATATCATCAAGCCCTCCCAGTTTAGGTCCTAGTTCTGGCCAAACTATGGCCTTAAGTGGCAGGGAAAGTTATCAAACCAAGGTGTTTCTGTGCTAAAGATGAAAACAAGTCACTTTGACTAGCTGATTTGGCTTCACAGAAGCTGAACCTTTTTTCCTTTAAGATAAACATGAAGGCCTCATCCAGAAGAGGCTTTCAAAGTCCTCATTGTGAAAAGGAGGCTCCTCAGTGATGGCAGATCTTGAGTGATAGTAAAGCATATAGGCAGTTTAAGTTCTACCTTGTTAATTTTATTCAAAAGTACATATTTTTTTCCTATTATAGTTGCTAAAACAAGGAAAGGGGAGAAGAGGTGTAGATGTACACCCTTCTCAAAAATCTTCAGTGCTCTCATGCTCTTATATTTTTCTCCTGTTTTTCAATTATATTCACAACATAACTTAGCAAGCCAACAGCTTGTCAGAAGCAAAAGTGTCAATAGTAAGACAATCTGCCCATCACCCTACTCAAACTCCAAGACTCAAATATTTGAAAGATATCAGTGGTAGAAAGATGTACATTTTTAATTGAAAAGGTTTCAAGTTAAATTGTTTATTGTTTGTACTATTAAGTTGTAAAATTGTAACTTCTAAGTAAGGATTCTATTTGTTTACAAATTGTTTTTCTTTCTGTTTACAAACTGTTTTTCTGGTAATTGTTTTTTTTTTCTAAGGGACCTAAGAGTTAACTGGTTTCTTGTTTTTGTAGTGTTAAGCTGTAACTTGTAACTATAAGTAGTTAACCTGTGGCATGTTAGCCTAAAAGATTGTGATCGCACCTAACAGCTCCTGGAAGTCAGTGCTCCAACCCCAGCTGCACATGAGATATATCACTAACTAGAACAGCTAAGTTTATCAAATTAGGTAGAAAAGCTCATTCAAATTAGAGGCATGCTATCTTATTACTATAACTGAAAGGGTGAGTTGTCACAGTACAGCTAGCCTGTAGCTGGACAGATAAATCTGGCTATGATGGGAAACCAAATTTAGCTCTCCTAGTTCAATAAACAAGTCCCTGTGTAAAGAGGGATTCAAACAGAGACCCTCAACCAACCCTGTTCAAGCTTAGATCCAGACACACCACTGACCAGAGATCTGGGTAGAGAGAGACCCAAACCAATCAGCCATCTAAACCCATGAGATTCAAACCCCCTATAATAGGAGCAACCATATTAAACTCATTGCTGTTTGTTGAGGACCCTCAGTGAGTTTGTGCCACTTCTGTCTCCAACCAACANAACAGAGACCCTCAACCAACCCTGTTCAAGCTTAGATCCAGACACACCACTGACCAGAGATCTGGGTAGAGAGAGACCCAAACCAATCAGCCATCTAAACCCATGAGATTCAAACCCCCTATAATAGGAGCAACCATATTAAACTCATTGCTGTTTGTTGAGGACCCTCAGTGAGTTTGTGCCACTTCTGTCTCCAACCAACAACTCCTAACTATATACATATACATATACATATAACTTTTACTCCTTTTCTCGTGTCTTTGCCTAAAAGCCCCATAATTTTGGAATTATAATAATTTGAAGGGGGGAAGGGGGTCACATTTTCTATTCCAAGGGAGGTTTCTGCCTTCCTTGGCAAACACTTGTCTTTCAAACCAAGACAACCTAGTAGAGGTTTTCATTAGCACAGCCTTCAATGAGCAAACATACTTCGGAGTTTGTGAGGAAGATATTCAAAAATGTGTTTCTTATTTTATATTTTTGGCTTTATTTGTAGGGGATGAGGGGTAACCATCAGTCATCCAGGCAGCCATACACACACCATGACAGTTACTGAGAATGAAGGGTTGGTCCTTTTGTGAGGATAGTATGCCTTCACTTGCAGAGGTGAGCATTTACCATGAAAATGGTGTCAGACTTCTTCCTGCTAAGTAATTTCTCCTCTTTCCTTGCACTGTTTGGGAGAGTAGGAAAAGGAGGCAATATAGCAGCTGGACACATATAAACATCTTGGCAATATTTGCAGTGATATTCTAAGGGGAACCGACCAAATCTTCAACTTCAAACAGCATTTAAAGAACATGACATTTGGAAAAATATCAGTCCATACAAATATCCTGCTGTTTGGGCAGAGGTTTCTTCCAAGCCATGGACATGAATGTAGAGATGGCCACTATGGCTGGCTGAGCTCTACAGCAGCTGTGCAATGCCAGCTCAGACACTCTGTTTTCATAACTTAACTGATTCCTCTGCTGGTTCTCTGAGTTGGCCTTGGTACTTCTGAGCAGATTCTCTTGTACCCCTTTGGCCTGTGAGCCTTGACCTTCGAGCTTGTGAGGATTTTGGCTGTGCCCTTGCTCAGGGTAAGTCCCACAGTCCTTACAGTGTCCTTGCACTGCAGTTTGCAGTGGCTCTCAGAAGGCTTTGTGCTGCTTTACCTCTCTGACTCACATTTATCACAACTGTAAGGGAATAGCTGATGATTAATAAGCAAATGCTGCAGGATTTTCTAAAGCAAAAATAAAAACACCTTAGGGTGAGATACTCCTTAAGATTTTTATCCAAGTAATATTACATTTTTACTAACTTATTAACTTCATTTTGTTTATGGTGATGAGTCCTCAGTACTCTTGAAAGATACTGAAAATTATGTATTTCTGATGAAGAAAACAGCAGCCAGACAATGTGGCAATGTGATCAGAGGCAATCTGCAGGATATGCAGTTTTTTCCTTTAATATACTTGTGAAATTCCCTGTTTGTCACCTAACTCCTTAGCTCCTGTCTTCACAGACACTGCTTTCAGTAAGTGCCTGTGATTAAATATACTGCAAATAATTAAGTGTAACAGTAACAAACTGTTTTGGGAAGAGTTTTATATTTTCCCCACACTATCTCCATTATCTCCTCACCAGTTTTATCCTGCTTTGACAAAGAAGAAATCTAATTTTGTGAAAATTGGCTGGAAGAAAAGAGCAAACTAACTTTGTGCTGAGGACCAGGCAGGTAAAACAGGCAGTAGTATAGAGTTCCCATCAGCAGCAGTCAACAGGACAGTTAGCAGGAGCATCCACTGGCACAAAGAACTTGGAAATAGCCACAGCATCTTCTGCCTTTGTCTTTTACTGGAGGCATCCATGGAGTAGTGAAGTGATAATAGGAGACATAAGTTAAATGAGATTCTGTAGAAAACCACGCTGCATTATTTCTTCTGCTTATGGAACTCTTTGTGTTTTGTGACTCGTCACAAAAAGGCCTATCAAAAAATCAAACAAGATACAAAAAATCACATGAATCACATGATGCTAGTTCAGAGACTTGGGACATTAGGTTGAGACAAATGGGTAGGTAGATGACACAAAACTCTGTATGATAAGAGGAATATTCTGTCCAACACTGGCATAGGTCCCTGTGCTTCCAAACAATATACTTCTATACATCTACAGAAGAAATGTGGTGCAAGCACTGTGAAAAATCTGGATGTAACATCCTTGTGGTCATGAGTAGCCTGTGGTTTACTTTTACTGAGAAGGTTTCTGATAGACAAGACAAAGTGCCAAAGTTTTAAGCCTGGAGTTGAGATTTAGAGGCATGGATTTCCTGTTGTGGCTGATGGATCCCAGGATCTCCAATATCACTGCCTTCTCTCTATGCCATATCTATCTTGGCAGAGAAGTTCTGAGGGCAGTATTTCTGTCTCCAGCACTCGTTATGTCCCTGGGCAACATCAAACCAGGAGGGCTCTTAAACAGTGTTTCTGCGCTTTTAATTGAGCAATACCCAGTAAATAGCCCCATATCTGTCCAATAGGTATTTAAATCCCAATCCATCTTCACACTATAAAAAACACAGCAGCCCTGTGGTTTTTTAGTACCATACTGAAAGAAGAGATCACAAATGTATATCTGCATCATTTGAGTCACGCAAAAGTGTCCATCATTAATGTTCATCAAATAAATAATATGCTTTACCAAAGTAAACACACAAATACAGTTATTTGGAAGGGCTGTGACAATACTGTAAGTATATTTGTATGATTAAAAATAATTCACATTTTAACCCCCCTCTTTTTTTTCCCCCTCAAAGGCTTTTTTGCTCAGTACATTTGAACACTGTTTTGGGTAGAGGTCTTAAATTGTCCTATCTGATATAGGACTAGATGAAATACATAGATAAGGCTACTTACTTAATACTTAAATATTTACTTAAATACTTAGTGAAGGCAAAAGATCTTCAAAGGAGTCTCTAAGTGCCACCTCAGCACAGCTGTGCTGCAATTGGCATAGCTTAGGAAGATGCTGTGATTTAAAGTCATACTTGTGATAGGTTTCTCTGCAATCTTTGCAGAGTGGCAGGAAGAGGGGGACTGCAGAAATGTGAGTGCACAGGTTTAATACCATCAGTAGCAAATTACAGCATTGATGTGCTGACTCCAGCTGCTGGCTGGGACATAGAAGAAAGCATAAAGGAATAAAGGCTAAAGCCATTCGTTTTTTCTTTTTAAGAACTCCTTTTTAAACATCTTCAGAGAGCAAAGAGACCCAATTTGTTCTTATTAGCCCTTGCCCACTCTTCTCCTTCAGCTTCCTCCTCATGCCAGCATATATCCCAAATGTATCTCAGTGGCAGCATGACATATTACTGTGTTCTGTGAAACATACTCTCCTGCTGAACAGCCTGCCTGACACAGGTGGCACTGAGTTGTTACAATGAATAAGAATGCAGTATGCAGTCGTCTTCTGTGCAAGCTTACAAGAGAAAATGTTTATTTTCATATTTTTCTTCACATTTTCCAGTTAAAACAAACTGCCCAGTGATTTTTGGCAGTTAAGTTAAACTTTCTTTTCTTATTTTCCCAGCTTAAAAGCTAAAATTTCCAATGTCAGATCTACCTGACCAAACAGTTTGGGTCTGTTTGTTGTTCAGGGATACAAGCAATGACTTGATAAAAAACCTGAAGGTAAAAGTGCTCAGTTCTAATTGATTCAGTAGGAAATTACATAACACAGACAGAGTTACTGATTCAACCTCTTACCTAAGTGATACAGGGCTATGACACACCAACAGCTCCACTATGAGCTCTGAGTCTCTGTCACTTTCTGTACAGGAACAACACATCCCAAATAAAAAAGCGTACATGCAAAAGATTATTTAATCTTTCCAGTTTGTTATGGTTTTAAATTTACCAAATTTCATTTACCAAAAATGAGATGGGATTTTCAAAGAAAAGGCAAAGACAGGCTCCACTTACTACTACAAATAGTTTATTAACACACACTATGAAAAAGAAAAAAAAGGAACAGAAAGAAGAAAATGAAACCTTCAAAACCCTTCTCCTCCCCCTACTACTGTTCGCTTTCTTACAAACAACATAGAGACCAAAAGATGTGATTTTCAGTCAGTTTCACCATTTAAATATAGTCTTTCAACAATTCTTTAGGAGAGGAGCCCTCCTTATTCCATCTCGGAATCTTCTTCCCACCAACAACTTAATACAGTTCTCTGGTGGGTTTGAACTCTCACAGAAACAGCCGCCCAAGAAAAAAAACTGCTTCTATGTGGTTTCCTCCCATTAGCAGTTTCCCAAGCTGCTTATGGGTC
>VWYP01007385.1:14366-103248 GCA_013400435.1 Pycnonotus jocosus | reverse complement strand
ACCGAGACCCGGCCCGGGCTCGCCTCGCCGCACGCCTCGGAGGAGGCGGCGGGGGCCTGGCCCGGGCCATCCAACTCACGGAGACCTCTGCTCTTCCCCCGCTGGAAGTCAAAAGAGGGAAACTCGAAAAGAAAACACCAAGAAATGCTCTCCAGAGTCAAACTTCCTCTTTTCCCAAGTGGCTAAATGACATGCCAATCAAAAAGCCAACTCCCTCATTGGCTTAAACCACGACACAGTTTTCTTATAAGGCCTATAAGCTTCTGCAATACACACTGTCCCTTACAATAAAAACAATTTCTTACCCCAAATTTATGTACATTTTCCTCCTCTGCTGCAGAATCATATATTGATGGTTTGCCTCAGCCTGCTGGATGACATGGAGCTTAAGTGCTCCCACTCCTCCACCCTCTAGATCCCAGTAAGATGAGGAGCTGCTGATCCACAGATTTGTTTTTGATTATTAAATACAGTTCATTGACAACAGTTCTTCAGTTTTTCCCCTTAAGCTCCTTTCTAGCATCTAATCCTAAAGTATACAGTTTAATTCTTCCATCTATAAGCAAACTGTCCCTGCTTCAGTTTTCAACCATCACGGATTAACACTTCTGGGTTGAGAAACAATGAACTTGCACTTCTCTCCAACATCAAACACTACTCTGAACTGGGAATGGCAGCAGTAGCACTTATTTCACAGCAGAACTGACGTATGTCTGTCACACAGTACCTATTCCAACTGTAAAGCAGAAATCCCTGCTGAATATCTGGTGATTTCTTGATTTAACCATTTTGGCTGAAAGTGAGGAAAAAGGAAAAAAAAAAAAAAAAAAAAAGAACCTTTTCCCTCACTTCCTAAATAGCTGCATCCAATTTGTCAGGAGCTGAGGCCCTGACAGCTCCCACTTCACAGCTGCCACCAGTAATATCTGTGCATGCTGTTTGCAGAGCTCACTGGAAAGCTGGATCACCACCTCATTACCACAAACAGCCTCAGCCAAAGTGTGGCACCTGCCCAGATGGGCAGCAGACACCTTACATGCATCATCAAGTCCCTGCTCACATCCTAATCCACACTTACAGAATTCTAGAGCCATTTCAGACACAGAGGGTGGCAGCCACTATAGCAACATAGCTACTTTAAGTGCTGAATTTAACCATCCTAAAGGATGGACTGACCATAACAGGTAACTAACAGGTAACTAACATTTGCTTTCTGAGAAGAAAAAGAAATCTCCGATATACAGAAATTGCAGCTTTTTGCCATTAACTGCAAACACAACCTTGTAAATGCCGAGGTCAGGATTTACCAGGAAGAGAAGGATTTGGATTCTTGTTGCTTCTGTTTGGCATGGCTTTTGCCTCGTGGACTGGTGGAAGCTGAGTAACAGCCTTGAACATGCCTGCACCTTCCCCATATATCCTGACCTTGATAATAAGATTCAAATTCTGTACAAAATGTCATGGAACATCCTCATCCATTACAGTGGGGTCTCAGTTAACAACGTTTCATTGACATTGTGTGAAAAATATACACTTTAAATAACATATTATTACATATTACCACATTTCAATATGTTATACATTTATTAATGTTTGTAACAAGGGGAAAAAAAACAACAAAGAATCATCATTTTGAGTCCAGGGAATGTGTTTTAACAGTGTTAAAATACAAAATTATATTTCATTTAAAGCATATGGTGTGAGGAGACTTGCAGACTTTTACTATAACAGCAGGATCAGTGTGAGAGAAAAAAAAACCTTCAGCCTTTTTCATAACAGTGACTATAACCCCAGGTAGAGAATTATGTACACAGACAAGATATATGTTACTTCTACTTCTGCAAGCCTTGAAATAAATATCCAGGTTTATAAATAGACCTAAGTACAGGATGAAATAAATCCAAATAAGATACTATCAATGCAGTGCACAGTGTCTATTAGAAAACAGGAAAGAGGCATTAAGAACAACGTGGGCAAATTTGAAAATTCCTTTGAAAATATCAAACTGTAGCTAGAGGCCAGCTGCTGCTCCAATCTTTTCCTTTCTAGAGTCTCATCATTAGGGACTGAAGACTGGAAAGCAACTTACTGAAATAAACATGAGGAGGGAGAAAGGATGGGCAAGACCTTTGGCTGGAATCTGTTAGCCCAGCTTCAATAACATCTTTAACCTTCTAATGGATCTGCTGCCCAATGTCCAGAAAAGCAGATCCTGTTGATGTTTTTGATTACATCCACTGAGTGCATTTCCATGGATGGCACACCCACCTTTGCAAGGACAGCATGGGCTGCTTTGAATCACTACAGAACTGCAGCTGAGAGACAGTAACTCATGATTTGAAAGGTCCTCCTTCCAAACTGAGATCATATCCCAAGCTCAGCACCAGGCTACAGTGCTGTTTGTGGAGTGAATCACTCTCCAGGTCTAGTTTCTCCCAGGAAACTTCTTTTGGCAGACCAGTGAGCTTGTTTTATGGCACCAGACAAGATTAAATGTCAAGCAGAGTAATTATACTGGAGCAAAAAACCTCCTTTATGCTATGAAGAAGCTGCAGAAGGATATTCTTGTGCCTGTTCAGGACTCATTTCATGGGTGATCTGTGTCACAGACAACCAGAAAGTGAGAATACACCAAGATGCCCATCTGAGACCTTACATATTCCAAACTGATGCAATCTAATGGACAGCTGAAGCAATAAGGAAATAGAGGTTCCAATATAGAGTAAGATGTAGACCCTGAACTTGTTTTTCCTATGCATGATCTCCTAAGTCTGCAGGTACCTCTGAATAAAACCTCAGCATTTTTTTCCTGTTCTACATTCCATGATGAGAGTGAATAAACAAGTTATTTTAACCAGCTGGTTCCACTGCAAGTTCACTCACTAACAAATCCCAGAACATGCAGAACTACAGAAGCATTAGAAATGGTAAACAATGGTAAAAAGTGTCAATACTATGTTTAATTTTTTATTCATATAAGTTTTTGATGTTTGTGCCAGACTTTTGACTGTCTAAAGCTACTCTACATCAAAAAATCATTATTAACACCTTTAAAAATTTAAGAAGTCAATTTACAGATGACATTGATGTCTTATTGCTATCCATTCCTCCTGGACTGTCACAATGGAGTTGGAGACAGGGATGTGACATACACGCTCTGCGATCATGTGGCAACCGCCTCATTTATTGTCTTGCAGCTCCTTTTATAGCATTTTTGAATTCCGCGTGCTTACAGACATGATTGGTAAAGGATCTTAACTCCACCTAGCTCACTGACCACTGATATGGGTGTATCTGTGCTTCAGAGGGGTTGGCTGATGTCCTCTGACTGGGTTTGAATTTGACCTATCCTTGTCATGTCTACTTCTCTACCTAGGCTGGTTGAGCTGGTATCTGCCATGCCAAATCATCTATGCAGATATAGTCTAGCTATATCTGTTACACTGGGCCATTTCTAAAAATTCATTTTTTATATTCTTGCAGTGCTGAAATATGTTTCATACCAGAATCTGTCCTTTTAGTAATCACAAAAGCAAAGCTTGTCAGTTGTCATATATTGCACCCTTGAGAAGAATGCTAGTAATACTCTGAATTGATTGAACAGCATAGAATCAGAACTAACTGGCAGAGAAACCATTAAACTGATTTCAATCCATAAATCTCTTTTTTCCTACCCTGTTTTAGTTTAGAAACTGCTGAATGTAGCCATTGTCTTGTGATGCATAGAATGAACCAATTATTTATATGGATATTAATTTAAATGATATGTGATTGCATTCATTAATGCTTCATATGAGCAGTCAGATGTGTGGAACTTGCTGAGTAATTTCCATTTATGCACACTGAGCTACAGAGTAACAGTCCTTGGCCAGCAGACATCAAATCTTTTTAATTTTCCCAGAGGTCAATATCAGGTATAATGTCCTTGCTTGCCTTAAAAATAAACAGGTTTTAAACAGAACTTTACCTGCTTTAGACAGCAATTTCAGTCCTTGACTGTGACCTAAAATGACTCATAAGACATAAGGTCACTGATGTGGCAAGGTTTAATTACTTGGAAGGGACACACTTGGTGTCTAAAGCAAATGCTTTTAGGAGAAAATGTTTTTAGGAGAAAAAAGAAAAGAAAGTATGGCCAACTGTAGTTGAAGTCTTAAAGAATTCTAGAAATGGGGTTTTTGAAATTGAGTCCACAGAGAACCAGGAGACCAAAACCAGATGGGCTACAAAAAGGCAAGGGACAAAACCTGGGGGACCAAAGGCTCTTGAAGAGGTGAATTAAGGAAGGAATCCCAGCAAAGGACCAGGTCAGTAGGAAGTGGAGTCTTTTGTTCATCCACCACAATCATCCATGACAGGCTGGAAATCCCTGCTTTGGAGATTGAAATCCAAGGTGCTTCCTGCCTAAATGTAAGATATTCTGTTGTGCTGATTGCTTTGGTGCTTAAGTGAATCCAAGGCAAAAAGAGCAGAGAAAGTAAAAGGGTGCCAGTTCTTTGTGACAAGAGTGTGATTTGCAAATGAGTAAGGGTTGGCATTGTTTATCAGAAAGGGTTGTTTATCTGAAATGGGTTGCTTGCTAAATTCATTAAAATGGAAAACCAAGAGACAAAGCTAGGCTTGAGAGAGAACTGGAACCTGGGGAGTTTCTTCAAAAGCAGCATATCTTCTTCTGCATGTGAACTCATTAAATATCTTGTGCTGAGATTATGGATCTTGAAATCCAATTATCTGTATCAATGACACTCAAGACTTCAGGACCTGCAAAGCCACTTTCTCAAGAAACGGAGAATCACACATACAAAATAAGAGTACAACTCAGAGTAACGTCTGATGGTGCTTGAATTGTAAATGTGTGACCTGATACTGCCCTGAAATCGGGCAGCATGCAAAAAGCGATGTGTCACTGCTCACTGCAACCTTATTGCAAAAAACTGGATCAAATACGTATAAATATTTGGCAAATAGCACTGCCATCCCTTTTACTCCTGAATGGAATTGGAAGAATTTTCTTCTCAGCCTCAGACTTAAAGTAACCATTAAGTTGCCTGCTGTGTGACTGGCCACAGACTGGGCTTTTCTCCCCTTGTAGGCTGCAGGGTAGGAAAACAGTGATGCTATCCTTCATAACCCCCGTCAGACCATTTCTTTTCTTAAGGAGAAAGAAAAATTTTATTTCCAAGCAATCTAAGAAACTGTAGGAAAGTCTCAATCTGGTTTACTAAAAGGCTTTCACTAATAACACTGAAGTAAACTATCTAAAGGAACTAGAAAGGGATGTGCTTAAATGGAAACGTTAGACACCAGTTCTCTAATGGAACAGTTTTGGTCTGCCAAGGTGAGAAGGGAGAACTAAACAGGTAACTGGTTTACAGAAATTAAGCAATGCTCCCCACTGAAAATAAAGTCCAGGAGAAATGAGTGGGAAGGAGTGCAAGGGGTAAGAGGAAATATTAACTCACTGATTAGAGATTGGTCTTGGATTCTGTTCCTGTGAGTGAGCCACTTCTATTCCTCATAAGTTAATTTCCAAAGTGAAGCACACAAAGTAGATATGTTGCTTTCAAAATGATATAAATAGTGTTCAAACTCAGAAGAAACTGAACTTCTAAATAAATAGCAAAAAATTTTACTAAGAATTTGAAGTTACTGTTCCAAGAACAACTGAACTGAGTATTTCCTTCTATCTTGCTCTCTCTTAGAGCTTGAGTCTCCTCCCAGCCACTTCTCCAAAAGAGGTTTATAATTGTGACTGTGTGTAAGTAGCTGTCTTGTTCACTGTGTATGTAAGTTAGCTTACCATAACTTTGATTTGAAACCACATCAAATCCCTTTTTAATATTTAGCATTTTTCTTAGGATCAGTTCCATAAAACCCTTTCATGCATAACCACAGTTAAGTCATGTCCAAGAAACCCCCTGGCTGCCACAGCACTTGGTACAGAGCGCTGGGAGCTGAAGTGCTTCAGTCCATATGAAACACACCTCTATTTTTAACATACAAAAAACATTACCAAGGAAGTGAACACAAATACACTATCTGTCAAAACAAATCTTCAGTGAAGCCTTAACTGTGAATGAAGAATTTTTACTAAGACATTAAAATTGCAATCTTTTTTCTCAAAGGAGAATTTTGATTTAACTGTTTTGGAAACCTCTCTGAGACAAATCACAAGAACAAATCCTGTTCTTGTAACATGACAGAAAGTTATGAGTGGCAGTATTTGTGAGCATGTAAGAACCTCATCACTGATACAGCATCTCCCAGCTTGTCAGTGCCTCCAAATTTTATCAATAATCAGACATTTGCTTCACTCTGAGCTGGTACAAAAACCCGGCTGAATTCTTAGAATTGCTGAAGACATTGAATATTCTGAACCTCCAGTATTCGACTCACTTACAATTTTCACATTTTGAATTTCATGTTTTGTCATTGCGTAATTTATAAATAATGTGAAATGTGTAAGCTTTTATGTACATAGCAGAATTGTTAAAAGTCTTGAGGGTTTTTTTTGTTTGGTTTTTATTTTTTGGTGGTTTTTTTTTTTTTTGTATCAAAAATAACTTCCTCCACACATTTCCATTTAAAAAGCAACATGTAAATATTACCCTGAAATTCAGGCCAGAGTTGGAAGCATTACTGTCCTCCAGTAATAACACCACCACCATTTCAGCATTTCTGTAATGAAGCTGTGAGAAACAATGCTCACTTTTAAAATTTCTAAGGTTTATTAAACCTTTACAAAATACAACAAAATTACAGAATAAGGAAAATCACAGCACCTGGCAGCACGAGACTAAACTGCCATGTGCTTGGCCACAAACTGGCTGTTCCACCTTTTTATACATCTGGTGTTGCATCAGGTAACCTTAACCCCTCCCAAAGTCCATCAGTCAACTCTTCTTCGCCATCCATTGGTGGAGACCACTTTCTTGCAACTTGATTGGAGGTTAGGGGTTGCCATGCTGCAACAAGTAACAAGGCTGCCCTTCCCCCAGATGCCCCAGTTAACAAGGCCATCCAGGGGGAGGGGTAAGAGGCTATGGGGCGAAGATATCACAATATCATAACTATACATCAATAAAGCTTCTCTTAACAGACACATAATATTCATCCCTTAATTGTCAGAGACAACCATTGCATTATTCATCTGTAAAAAACCCCCTTTTTCTAGAAGTCATTTGGCTCAAGCAATTAATTCTTATTTTCTGTCACAGACAAGTAGAGAAATTATAAAAGAAAGGCTTCATAAAATCAGCCCTACTCTGCTAAATTAATAGCCGGCCTCTCACTTTTTCTAAGTGCAGTTAAGTAATCTGCAAGTTCCAGTGCAAAAATGATCTTCGTTTGAGAACTTGTTAACACAACAGCCTAATTTTAGGTGAAAAACAACTAGCACTTGCATAAACAATTAGATCTGTTACATGAAAATCAGGAGAAAAAATATGAAAATTCATGGTGGCCCCTCAGCCAGTCACCAGTGATATTGCTCTACCATGCAGAGTCTGCAGTCTTGAGAGTGATTTTGGATTATAGTGATTTTCTTGCTGGGAAGTCTCCCTAAGAGACCTCCCTTCAGCTCACGGTGAGCAGTGTGTCACATCCATGAGCCTTTGCAACAGTATGGTAATTTGTTAATCCTCATTGGCTGTTTTTCCAGTTCCTGGCTTTTACCCCTGTTGACTTGGTTCTTTTTTGATCCTCTCCCTGATTGGTTCCTTTCTCAATTCCTATCCCTATTGGCCAAGTTGTAAAACCCCACCCGCTGACTTCCCTATATAATTCCTTCTCCCTTGAGCTCTTCAGTTCTTCCCCCTTTGGATGTCACAGAATAAGGCAGCTCTCCTGAGGACTGGAAGACCCTGTCTCGCCTTTTTGTACCTCCTGCATCACCTGGGGTGGCAGTAGAGGCTGAGCTGCTTAGGCAGTTCTCACAAAAGAGCTGATCACTTAGGGTAGGAGTGTGCCTGTGCCTCCCAAGGGTACCTTTATAAAGGCAGTTCAGGCGAGGAAGGTCACGGCACCTTACCACCACCCTCAAGCTGCAACAAAAACTAACCAAAAATACAGAGGTTTGATAGACGTGCAAAATACCATGTATTGACCAATGAACTAAATGTGAATGTATTATCCACCAATAAGATCCACCAGACACAGTGCCTTCTAATAATGCTATAAAATATGACCTATACAATAAAGATTCAGCTTTTCCCGCATGAAGAAAATGGAATCTCGGCTGTCTTATTACAACAATTTTCGATTTTGATGATCCACTCTTACTTCTCTTGACCCAAAATTTAATTTTGGATGAGTCATACTAGTATCTGTTGATATGGGTGAGGACAGTGGGAACAAAAACCCTCAGGTTTTCTTTAAGCACAATGATTGCTGGAACTGGGGACATGAATTGGTTAGAGCAGACAAAAGGGAATCACAGAGGTCTGGTACGGGTTTTTACTCCATTCTACCATGTCCATGGGGTTGCTACCCCTAGCTTTTATCTTGATGGGGAGTACAGAGGCCAACTCAGTCTTGCCCTCTAGTCTTTGTTGTATTTTACTCGTTAGTTGTACCCATATTGGGTTTTGGAGGGAAAAGACAATTGAGGAATGATAGAGGTCCCGTATGGCCTTTTTGTTCTCACCTTACCATGCCTATGGGGTTGCTGCCCACAGCAGGGCTATATAATATAATCTTCTTGGTGGCAAACACAGGGGCCAACGTGGTCTTGCCTTCTAGCTCTTGTATTACTCCATTTGTCAATTCTCATGCAAACTACCCCAGCACCTCTTACTGTTTCCTGTGTACTTCTCCTCAACAGATACTTGCAATCTCCATCCACTAAAACAGAACAATTACATTAACAACTGATACGGTTCAAAATCTCCACGCAAAGTGTTACTTAAAGCAGTCCTCAAGCTGGCTGGTGGAAGCTTGACTCTATTTTTTGGATATCTTGGTGCTTCTCTGGTTCTCTCTCAGTCTTTGCTTAAGACTCAATCTCGTTTCACCTGGTCTGGATGTTATATTCTTCGGTTTCTTCTACCAGGCTTTTAATTCTGTTGACATGAGTCCATCCCCGCTCTGCAGTTCGCACAGCTGATTCCGTAATGAGCAATATCTGAAAGGGACCTTCCCACTGAGGGGTTAGAGGCTGATTTCTCCATGACTTGATCATTACCCATTTTCCAGGATTAACATTGTGAGTCTGAAATCCAAGGGGGTAGTTTGAGGAATTACCTCTTTATACCTTAGCCCTTTTGAAGTTTGTGCTATAGACATAATATATTTTCTGGCATTGGCTTCCCCTTCTCCATAGGTGGCAACTTTCTGAGGCGGGGTCAAAAAGGGTAGTCTGAGCATCATTTCATAGAGTGAGACTCATAGATCTGACCAGGGTTGGGTTCTAATACTTAACAGAGCTAAAGAGAGGCATTTTATTTAAGATATTTGGGTTTCAATCATGAGCTTAACCAGAGTTTTTAAAGAGTTTGATTAATCTTTTTAATGCAACCAGAACTCTGCCAATACCATGGAGTGTGTAACTCCCATTTTACTTCTAGGACTTGAACAACCTGCTGTAATAATCTTAGATGTGAAATGATTTCTTTGGTCTGAATCAATCCTATTCACTATCCTGTATCAGGGAATTATTGATTCTAGAAGGGTTTTACTTATAATACTGGCATTGGCTTTAACAATGGGCACCATCTCTACCCAATGGGTCAAGTGATCTATCACTAGCAAAAATTTCCACCGTTGTACCTGGGGAAGCTCAGTAAAGTCTATGTGGGTGTTCTGAAAAGGCCGTAAGACTAGTTCCTGCCCTCCTCTGAGTGTTTTCCTCATGACTTTTTTATTCATTTGTTGACCACACTTACTTACTTACTATTTACTTAGCTATTCTAAAATTTCCTATGCAGCCTTAGTCTCTCAGGAATTGATCGCTCAGTGCTTGTGTACCCCAATGTGTTGTACCATGCATGCTTTCAAGCATTTTCCTGGCAACTGGTTTATTTAACAATTGTCTCTCATCCAGTAACTTCTACTTCCCTTTATTATCTTTATTTGTTCCTATTCTAAAGTGTTCCCTCTTTTTCATCTCATTAAATACAGGGACTTCCTGCATTTCTCCTGTGGGGGTTAACACTATTATTAATTTTTACATCCCTGACTTGGCTGCATCTTTATCTTCCAAACCTGCTAAATTGATGTCTTTTAACATTGCCACATCTTCTGGTAAATGTAAGGTTTCTAATACCTTTAAAATAAGCTTTACATGAACCAGTCCCTTCCCTTTTGAATTTAGTAGCTTTCTCTCTTCCCAAATATTTTAAAAGCATATTTTGAATCTGTATACACTGTTCTTTTTTCTTGTGTTACTATTTCCAGAGCTCATTTTAGGGTATATAACTCACGTGCTTGGGCTGACCAGTTGGAAGGTAACTTTTTCTTTTCTGTGGCTACCAACCCTTCATCTATTATAGCGTACCCTGACACTCGGTGCCCTTGGATTACCTTTGAAGATCTATTGATGTACAACTGCTTTCCCCCTTGGAGCAGTTGATCTGTTAGGTCTTTTCTTACCTTAGTTTGATAGTTAATAACTTCTAGGCAATCATGCACTAGTTCTTCTACTGGTTCTTCATATAAAAACTGGGTAGGATTGAGATGGTTATCTACGATTAGTTTCAAATCATTATCTATTAAAATGGCTTCATACTTTACCACTTGGGAGTTGGTAAGCCATTTCTCAGCCTTTTGACTTAGGATGCTTCTAACTGAGAGTGATGTATATACTTTCAGTTTTCCCCCAAAGGGTAATTTCTTGCTTTCTTCCACAGAAATAGGGCAGTTGTTGCCACTGCCTGAATGCAGGTTGCCTACCCCTGGCTGACAGGGTCTAGCAGTTTTGGTAAACAGACCACTGGTTTTCAGGATCCTCCCCAGTCCTGGGCCAGTACTCCATGTGCTACACCTTTTTCTCTATCTACAAACAGATAGAAAGGTTTTTCTAAGGCAGGAAGACTCAATGGCAGTGCACTGACTAATTTCTGTTTTAAATCTTCATACTTCTGTTTATCCTCCTTTTCCTACTTGTTTTCATCTACTACTAACTTTTCATACAAGAACTTGATGGCCTAAGTGTATACTCCTCAATCTATAGCCTACAATATCCCAACAAGCCTAAAACCTTTCTAACCTCTCTCTTAGTTTTTGGCTGTGGAATTGAGACTATCTCCGTAATTCTTTCAGGATTCAGTTGCTGGCTGCTTTGACATAGGACATATAATTATATGTCCTAAGTATTTTACCTCATACTCTACAAATTAAAGTTTTCCCTTTGATATTTGAAGTCCCTAATTTGCCAGAAAATTTAATCATACTGTGGTAGATTCCTGGACTTTTTTTTCCTCCTCTCCTGAGAGAAGCAAATCACCTGCACATTGGATAAATTTTATGTCAGGTGTGATGGAGAAAAGTTGTAGTACTTCTCCTAGTGCTTGACCAAATAAGTTGGGGGATTCAGAAAATCTTTGGGGTAACCTTGTCCACCAAAGCTGTTGCTTTCTTCCTGAATTGGGGTCCTCCTATTCAAAAGCAATTCTACTTTCCTCAGCTAATGGGGAAACCTAAAAATCATCTTTTTAAATAACATCACACTAAATTACTGGTGTTATGGGGGAATAGTATTCAATAGCGTATAGGGGTTGGGCACTACCGGGTATCAATTCACGGTTCTTTTATTCACTTCCCTCAAGTCTTGGACAACCCAGTAAGTTTCATCTGACTTCCTTACTGGCAATATGGGTGTATTATGGGGGGACATACATGGTTCTACAGTCCCTTCTTCAAGTGAGTCTTGGACCACCAGCTGCAACCCTCGTCTCCCTTCTAGGGAGAGTGGATATTGCCATATCTTAACTGGACAGTTTTCATTAATTATTTTTATTACTAAAAGATTCATGTTTAATTTACCTCAGTTTTCTGGTCTTGCCCACACTATTTCATGAATCTTCTTCTCGTTTTCCTCTCTTAACCAGAGAAGCTTAACTACCATTTTCCCTTCTTTTCGGAGCACCCGGATGTCAAACTATACCAATAAATCTCATTCCAATAAATTGCACCCTGCTTCTGGAACTAATAGAACATTCCCAATTCTTGTTTTATTTGTCCCCTCAAACCTTACTTGCTTTATGACTAATGCTTTAAACCCTTTCCTTTTCGCACCCACTACCTGCACAGTATCTTGACTCTTCTCACATTCTTTTGGAATTTTACAAACACAAGTTCTTTCAGCCCCTGTGTCAACCAAAAATTCAAATTCTTCCTGCTGGTTTTCAAGGGCTCCTGATGGTGTTCTGTCCCCAGGAGGTAGAGCCCCTGACACACCTGGTCTTCCACTTTTCTTTTTTGCTCATTCTCATGGACCCTCAGGTCTTTTTCTTTCTGGGGGTAATTTCTGATGATATGCTCACTTTCCTAACAAGAAAAGGAAATTGGTCTTAGGTTCTCCAGTTTCCCAATTTCCCCTTTTGGAGTCCGGTCTCAAGGAATCGTATCCCACCTCTGCCTATTGTCTGGCACTTGGGGTCTTTTTTCTTTACATGGGTTATTTCTTACATGTTGGTTTCCTTCCCTAATGGCAGTTATTATTACCCTGGCCTTTATCTTGGGCTTCCTATCTCTCTTGACATACAACTTCTGTGCCTCTCTTAAGAGATTTTACTCTAATCCTCTTTCTTGCTAACCATGTAACTTCTCTAATTGTCTCTATATCTGGCCAAGCATGGGTGACAAAATTTATCTTTGGCAAGATCTGTCCAGCCACCATATCAGGGTCAACCTCTGAATACTGCCTCATATTTTTCCTGAATCTCCTAGCCACTCTGTTGGGGTTTCTTCTTTCTTCTGCTGCTCATCGAATGCCTTATGAGCATTCTGGCTTTGCAGAGCAGCATCTTTAATACCCGTTACAATTAATGTTCTATACTCTTTTATGTTTTGCCTTCCCCTGGGGTTGTTGTGGGCCCCATTAGGATGTACTGTGAGTACTTTCAGGTTGTTAGGAGGTCCTTAATTATGTTCCCTTTCCCATATCCATATCCTAGCTGTCTGGATCATCTGTCTTGCCTCTGGTGTAAATAACATGGTCATTATTGATCACATTTCCTCCCATGTATAAATATTAGGCCCTAAAAATTGATCTAACTGTTCTGCTAATCTAATGGAGTCTTTTAGTAATCTTTTAAATTCTTTCTTGAACATTTTCACATTAGAGGCATTGAGTGGTACAGCTACAAATCTAATTCCCCCTGCACCCCACCTAGTGATACTTCTCTCAGAAGATACAATCCCACTGCTTGGTTGCCATTCCTTGACGTGCTTTCCTCTCATTGTGCCACTCTGTTTCTAGTATTTTGACTAGGTCTATCAGAGGCCAAGGGAGGTGCAGTTGGTGCCAGTGGAGATGGAGGGGACAAAATAATTCTAAAGGGGGCAAATAATTTTACTTTCTGATACTTTCAACACACTCACCCTCAAAGGCAAAATCTCTCCTTCCCAGCAGGCAGCATAGTCACTCTCTTCCTGATTGAATGGTTTCTTAGTTCTTACATAGATCTTTAAAGCCCGACATATCTACCCTTCGTCCAACCTATACCTTGGCTAGTGCACATGATTAGGCCTAATTTCTTCTTTAGTCCACTCTATCACATAGCACTGTATCATCTTGAGCTCATCTTTATCTCTGGTGTTGGGGTTATATTTCCACCCGGCTAGTTTCTTTCCCAATGGTTATCTGGGGGTGTCAGAAATGGATTTGTAGAGGATTCTCAAAGCCTGACTGAAAGCTCACATAGTCTTATACACCTGTATGCAAATTCTGAGATAAGATGTGCTGACTTCGAAAGGCCATGGAATAGAGAAGACATTGTTGAGAGAGAAACTGAACAGGAAACAAGTTTCAAACGATGGCCTTGCAAACAAGCTAGATATTTTGGAGAATTAGAACTGTGAAAGATGCATTGTAGTCAGAAGACATGGGGTAAAATAATAGGTGATTGGTGTTAGAAGTATTAGTAACATTGTGTGGCAAAAGCTAACAGGCTGAAAAGCATTTATAAGGTATTGTAAACAAGAAATAGCTTGGCTTCTGATAGAATGGCGTGAGTTTTACATCTCTTGTGTCTCACCCTTCTATGAGATTGATAATGGAATAAAATCTTTTTAAAAACACCTCTCAGTTGCCCTTTCTCTGTAGAGCTGGGTTTTTCCAACAAATGGTGCCCCATGTGAGGAATGCGATTCAGCTAATTTGTCAAGCAGTTGAAATGCCCCGAAGTACTTTTTGTTAAGTACTGCTGCAAGGAAGCAGGAACCCTAGGGATTTAGAGTCCTCCTGCAAAGAAGGAGCTGTCAGAACCTCTGTCTGCGCCTCTAGTTCAACTCAGACAGGGACTGATATTATCACCTACTGCATGACAACAGGTAAGCTTTAGGGAACATGATAGGGCACAAAATGTCCAAACAGCCCAGTGATGTTTATAAGAGCTTTAAGGCTCTGATCAGATCTAATTCTTGTAACATTTCAAAACAAGCATTAAAAGATTTACTATGTTAGGTTAAAAGCAGTTTCCAACTTTAGATCATGCCTCTGTGTTCACCTTCCCCCTGTGGGATTAGGTAGGATTCACACTTTAAATACTTTCACCATAAATCGAGATCATACAACAGCAAGCTACTATCTACATGTTGCACTTTGATTGACATGTTAAAACAGCCTGCTGTGCCTTCTGAGCCCTCTGGTTCCTCGATTGAGTCTGCGAAACCTCCCCTGTCCTAGATCGCATCCTCAAAGCCTCCTTCACCTTAGGTCGTAACCAGAGACACTAAAACCCTGAACCCAAAGACACTGAAACCCCCGCCATTCCAACCGTGTCTTCCGCCGTTTTCCCACCTGTGTCTACCTTACCCCCCCACCCAGCGTCCCTCCAACCCCGCCTTTATCCACCAATTCAAAAGGGACAGAACCCAAAATTTCTCTTCCTTGCAAAGAGGAGGGGGGAAACGCTATCTGGGCTGCCTCAAGAAAAGAAGAGGGGGGCTCTGTCAAAACAAAAGGGTGCTTTATTTACACTACAAAAGGGACAGGCTCTGGCTGCCCTAAATGGGAGGAATGTGAGAAAAAACCCTGTGATTTGCAAACTTGTTGATGTGGAAATTAGGCAGGACACGGATTCTAGTTCAGAGGAAGAGTTTAACCTGTTACATCCTGACCCTGTGAATACAGAATGGTAACCAGGTTTGATTCCTCTTGTCTCAGAAGATAATTCAAAACGACTGACTGTTTGGGCTGAAATAAGATGCAAAGTCATGCAAGATAAAGACTTTATTCATCATATAGAGAACTCCTTGCCATGCCAGTTAGGTATGGGAGAAATAATGCTAATCATTGGTGGGAACCTATATCACATTATGATATTAAGGAATTAAGAAAAGCCATTAAAGAAAGCAGCTTAAGGTCCCTGTATTTTAACAACCTGATGAGAAGTATAAATGATTCTTATGACCTAACACCTTCAAACTGTTGTAATGTTTCATCTACGATTTTAACAAACTCACAGTATATTCTATGGGACTTAGAAAAGCGGAAGCATCTTAACAGACTGATAGAGAGCTATGCTGGAGGTCCTGATGCCCAACTTACAATCAGGCAATTAGCTGGAGATCCTCCAAATGATAAATCAAATGTTCAAGCAAAAGCTTTGCCTGGAGCGGTGCTCAGAGTTATTTAAAATGCAGCTTGTAAGGCTATTTTGACTGTGCAACCTGTGTAAACCCATGAAAATACCTATTCTCTAATTCAACAAGTAAAAACTCAATCTTATGGTGCCTTCTTAGACCATTTACACAGACAGTTCAAAGGCAATGTCCTGATGAAGCAGCACATCCTCATTTAATTAAAAGCCTTACTTTTACTAATGCAAATAATAACTGTAAAAAGGTCATTCTAGTTTTACCAAAACAGCCACCAACAATGCCACAAATGCTTGCTGCTTGCAGCAAGCTGGGCACTCCACACCACATAGTGGCCATACAAGCTAATACACTAGGAGAACAACTTGCGAAATCACAAGATTCGCTGAGGGTCTGCTGAGAGATAAAGTCGAAAGAGCTCTTGAGGCTCTGACAAAAAGTATTGAAAAAAATGTCACTGCTTTGCAGGTGGAGCCCATTAAAGGGCCATGTTTTACTGTGGGAAACCTGATCATTTGAAAAAAGACTGTTATAAGGCAGTGAAAAAAGCATAATTACCTAATATTTTCCCTCAGTGTAGAAAAGGGAGGCATTATGTGAACCACTGTCATTCCAATTTGACATAGAAGGGAAACCTCTGTCAGGAAACTACAAAAAGAGTGCACAGGGCCACCACGTGAAAAACAAATAATGGCAGCTCAATCACAAAAAACAGGCAACCTGAAAATATCTAGAAAGAACCCAAACCAAATGCAATTTTTGAAATCACCAGTCATCTCCCAAGCAACCCCAGCTTATTACCCCCAAGGACGCAATGTAAACTAGCAACTTCTAAATTAATATACTTTTTTAAAGACTTTTGTCATGAATATATACCCACCGGAGTTACTAGCACTTCACAACAGAGACAAGACTTTTTAGTTATAGACAAAGATAAGGACATAATTCTTAGACTTTCAGTTTTTCGAACTGTTGTTTCAGTGAATTGTAATGAAGGGCTGTTAGTTTTAGCTCTTGCTTATAGTGCTCCAGCGGTAATTCAACCAAAACCACTAATAGCTATTGCTATTGCATTGCCAATGAATATAGCTAAGCAAGCTATATATCAAGAGACTCCACTTTTAGCTAAGAGAGCTGTATACAAAGAAATACCACTTGAGAGCTTTAGCCTGATGCCTAATATCTTTTAGGTAAAACATGTCAGCAGTAAACGGCCACAGCTGACTTGCAGTCTAACACGCCTTAGTAAAACAGATAACATTACAGGCGTACTGGACACTAGTGGAGATGTCATTGTAATTTCTCATGTGTTTTAGCCAAGTGATTTAAATCTAGTGACACCCATGAGTGCTCTCTCAGGAATTAAAGGAATCACATTTTGTCTGCAAAGTAAATTCATGATTACTGTTACAGGCCTCAAAGGGAAGACATTGATCATCCATCCCTTCGTGGTGCAGAAACCATCAGAGTATAAGGGAGAAATGTACTGTGTCAGTAAGGAACAAAAACAGAAGTGAGTTTTTGATAGGAGACACAACAGCGCCTGCCATTCTAAAACTATCATAGAAAACTGACAACCCTGTTTAGGTGAGTAAGTGGCCTCTAGCAGATAAGAAACTATGTGTCTTCAAAAAATTAGTAAATGAACAATTGCAAAAAGGTCACATCAAGCCCACAAATAGCCCTTAGAATTCCCCAGTGTTTGTCATTCACAAGAAAACTTCTGATTTCTAGAGATTACTTCACGCCTTAAGAAAGATGAACAAAGTGAAGAGGACATGTGATACCTACAACCTAGACTTCCTTCTCTTTCAATGATTCAAAGAGACTAGCCTCTTGTCATCAACACAAGTGGTTTTTCAACATTGCACTGCATCCGAAAGATGCTCCTCAATTTTCCTTTTCAGTTCTAACCATCAGTTAAAAAGAACCACTACAAAGATATCACTACATGGTTTTACCATAAAAGATTAAAAAAATCCTCTCACAATTTGTCAATATTTTATAGCATGAGCTTTGTATCCAGCCTGACAAAAACACCCACAAAGAATTTACATTACATGGACAATATACTCATTGCAGCATCAACCCAAAAAGAAGTAGAACAAACTCAAGACAGCATCATCACTGAAGTTCAAAATGTTAGATAGGAATTTTACATCAAAAATACAAGAAATCCCACCCTAAAAATATTTAAGATAGAAGAGAACAAAACAAACAATCAAACCACAGAAAATGTAACTCCAAAACAGTACCTTACAAGATTTACAACAGCTTTTAAGAGAAATTATTTAGATCAGACCTGTTCTAGAAATCACTAATGATGATCTTACCCCACTTTTTAACTTGTTAAGAGGAGATTGTGAAATAAAATCTCCGAGAACTTTAGCACCTAAAGCTCAAAAAGGCATTGAAAAAGTCACTAAAGCTTTTCAAAAAAGACAAACACACTGTTGTGCTCTAGAAAAGCCCTTTTTTCTTACAGTGTTAAAAAAAAACCCTGCAACTTTTTGGTCTTATTTTTCAAAAGAACACTTCTAAAAAAGATCCTTTGTTAATCATAGAGAATTTTTCTTCCTTATAGGCTCCCAGAAACAATTTTTAAACCATAGAAATAACAACTCAAATCACAATTGGAACCAAAACAAGATTACTAACTATGGCAAGCCAAGATTTTGTAATTATTTGTTTACCTAGAAAAAGAGATTACCTTGATTAGACTTTACAAAATTTAGAAGACTTGCAAAATACATTGTTAAATTATTCAAGCATTTGTTCTATTCCTTGCCCAAACCACACATTGTTGCAAGCAAAATTAAGTTTTAGAAAAAATCCCATACTCAGTAAAGAGCCTTTAAGTGCTATAACTCTCTTCACTGCTGGATTAGAGAAAACACACAAATCAGTAATAATATGGCAAAATCAAATGACCAAAACATAAAAGTCAAATATTCAAACAGTAGAGAGCTCTCCTCAGATTGTTAAATTAGCCACAGTAGTTAAAGCATTTCAGATATTTTCAGAACATTTTAATTTAATTACAGATTCATCTTATGTTACCAGGATTATTTTAAAAAATAGATCAGTTTTAAAGGATGTTACAAATGATACCTATATCGTTAACTTTCACGTCTTTATACAGTTTTGTAATACAAAACTAACTAATATTTTGTCTCTCATATCAAAGCTTCTCCTGACTCCCAAGATTCATAGCAAAAAGAAATACAAGAGCAAACAAACTGACAATAGTTGTTTCAAACATTTTGCCAAACATTTTTGAACAAGCAAAACTAAGTCATACCTTTTTCCATCAAAATACACAAGCACTTGTGAAATGGTTCACATCTCTAAAAGTCAAGCAAAAACCATTATTAGCACTTACTCTAATTGTCAACTTGTACAACCTCCTGTTTCTATAAAAATTGTCAGCCCAGAAGAGTTGCAAAGCCTGCAACTATACCAGACAAGTATCACCAAATAAAGAGACTACAGTTCATACCCAACGTCCCCTACCTGTGGATAGAGATAGTGCTAAAGACAATATTGCAGCTGATACATTGCTGCTGTGTTAATCACTGAAGAGTGGGAACAGCCTTGCTCTCACAGCTAATGAGGGGGATAAAAAGAGTGAGTTAATTGGGAGAGAGTCAGTTGGAGTCTGTTGGCTGTGCTGTGAAGAAGGGACAGGAGGTCAGGCAAGGGACAGATAAGGTAAGCCACTGTATGAGGGACAGACAGGGTTGGGTGGCTGTGCTAGGGATGAGAAGCAGAACAGCCAGAACTGTAGAAGAAAAAGAGAAGAAGGAAGAGAGAGAGCCAGAGCTGTGTGGAGCTGCACATGAGAAGATACAGATAACAAGGTGCTGATGCTTGAAGCACCCTGAAGTTTTTGTTGGAGCACTTTGAGTGCAGTGGCTATCTTGACAATGACACCTACCCAACCTGCAGAAACTGCAAACCTTAAGTTTTATATCAATATTAAAACTATAAAAATCATGAGTATCATTACTAATACTATTAGTATTAGTATCACTTTAGCAAAAGCGCAGTGTCCCTAATGTTAAAACAAATCCCAAGATATCCAAATCTGCAAAATTGAATGTAAACAAGACAATTCAGTGCCTTATAGTTGGCCAGTCCCTGAAGAAATTTGGGAAAACACAAAAGCCAAATGTACCAAAAAGTTTACTTAAAGTTTAAAATACATAGAAAAGCCTTTTACCAAGAGTAGCTGAACAAAAAATAGAGTTAGATCAAATGATATATTAGTGCTTGTTAGTTTTACTTACTTTTGCAAATATACCTTTTTATACCTATTGGTTTTTGCAAAAACAAATGTTTAAGTTGCTTTAGCCAAGTCAGCAAGCTCAGACACCATATGTTTGACTAATTCAAGCCCAGACAAATGCTTTGCAACCTGTTTAGTCAGTGTACCAGTACCAACCAAAGAGCAGCCAATACCTAACTGTAACTATTATTAGCGTGCAGTTGCTAATGAGACAAATCCCATAACCGATTAGTATCATTACCCCTTAAACTTCTTAAAACACCTTTTAAACCTCAAAAATTGGAAATTCTTAGTTCTTTGACAGCAGAACTTTGTACTAAGTTTCAGTATCAGAAAAATCCACAATTAAATGTTAGCCCCCATCATCCTGTGTACAAAACCTCAAGTTTTTGGTTGTGCCCCCTAAAGGTAAGACTATTAATCTTAAAGAATTCCCACAGCAGTTGCCAAAAAGATATTAACTCATTTGTGAAGACAGAGCCATGCAGGGCATTCCCTCAAAAATTAAAAGTAGCCCATAAAGCCTCAGACAGCTCACTGTAATAGCACCTACTATTAAAAATGCCATCGAGGAAAAAAAAGTCTGCCTATTATTATAAAGAAAACTGTAATAGCAAATTTGAACACTAAAACCCTACCAAACAAATTACATCAAGCTTATTTTTATCTCAACTTACCTCAACTGTAACATTAAAGAACCAGACCAAATAAAGTGTTAGTTAAAAAAAAGAAATCAATGCTACTTCCATTGTAATTAGTAATATAATAACAAATTAGTGCTGTTAGACATAAAACCTTCCAGAACAAACGTGCCATCAATTTTCTCTTACTAACACATAGACATAGTTACAAAAAAATTTTTAAATAGTGTTGTACAAATTTATATGACCATTTGAAATCCATCCACAAACAGCTTCAAAATGAAGATTTAATAAATGAAATTAAAACAAACAATAAATCATAATTAGACAATTTGTTTAAAAGATAAAACTTTACACCTTAACTAAAAGAATTTTACCAAAACAGTTTGTATGTATTGTTACAGTAACAATGCTAGTAGTAATACCTTGTGTACTTCACTGTGTGGTGCAAATAATAAATAAAACAATTTAAAAAATTTTACAGTTCAAGAAAGAGGGGGAGATGTGAGAAATGGATTTGTAGAGGATTCTCAAAGCCTGACTGAAAGCTCACATAGTCTTATATACCTGTATGCAAATTCTGAGATAAGATGTGCTGACTTCGAAAGGCCATGGAATAGAGAAGACATTGTTGAGAGAGAAACTGAACAGGAAACAAGTTTCAAACGATGGCCTTGCAAACAAGCTAGATATTTTGGAGAATTAGAACTGTGAAAGATGCATTGTAGTCAGAAGACATGGGGTAAAATAATAGGTGATTGGTGTTAGAAGTATTAGTAACATTGTGTGGCAAAAGCTAACAGGCTGAAAAGCATTTATAAGGTATTGTAAACAAGAAATAGCTTGGCTTCTGATAGAATGGCGTGAGTTTTACATCTCTTGTGTCTCACCCTTCTATGAGATTGATAATGGAATAAAATCTTTTTAAAAACACCTCTCAGTTGCCCTTTCTCTGTAGAGCTGGGTTTTTCCAACATGTGAGTATACTTGTTGGTATCTCTTCACTTCCTCCTTCTCCTATTGAGGGTTTCCTACTTGCTCCTCATCACATCCTCACAAGTCCACCACAGTCCATCCCAACAAGGCCTGCCTTCCCAAGCAGCCAACCACAGGCCCTCCCAACAAGGCCTGCCTTTATAAGCAGCTAGAAGGAAAAAGAAAGGGAAAAAACACTTTACCTTCTTCCCAGAAAACAAAAGCAAATAAACAATTCACCTACAATCCATGGACTCCTATACCACAGGGTTGGCTCTGCTGCTCCTCTCACCACTGCAGCTCTGTGCCCGGTGTCTTTTGGTGTACTAGCACAGGCAGCTGCTGAAAGTTGCTCATGCAGTCCCCTGCGATTGCACAGCTTTATGCTAGTGGATCACAGAGAAGCCACTGTGTTTATGCGCCCCAGCACTTTTCAGCATGCTAGCACAGGGTAGCTGCTGAGAGCTATCCACGTGGTTTTACTTTTTGGTTGTATCCAGTACAACCAAACTAGCCCCCGACCCTCAGTAGCACCACACGCAAACTGCATTCAGCACTGCTGCCACCTCTGCTGGGTCAGTGAGTGCTGGGAGTTACTGTGCCAGGTCCCTGCTGGCTGCCACCCACATGGACCAGCTTCCACTCTTAGTTTAGAAGACCCTGTGCACAAAGTTAGCTCCCAACCCTCAGCAGTGCTGCATGCAAACTGCATTCAGCACTGCCTCTGCTGGGTTGGCAAGCACCGTGAGTTACTGTGCTGGGTCCCCACTGTCATCACCTATGTGGTCTCATGCCCCACCCCTTCCCCCCCACCCTGGTCCAGCAACCGTGCATAGCTTGGTCATCCCCACCAGGTGCTACCACGCTTGGCGCCTCCAGTTCCCACTGCTTGGTGGTTCCCACTGCCCCTTGTCTCCACCTTTTCCCCCCTCTTTCGTTCACATCATGCCCTCCATGATTCTCTCGCTTCCTTGTGTCCTGCCCGCAGTTTCTTCCCTGCCCCTTTTACTTTCAGTCACATCTCGGCCTTTTACAGTTCCCTGCTTTCCTCTTACTTTGTGTCCCACCCTATATCTATCTAACCTTCTAATATCTTTACACTCAAATGGACCAGAAACAGATCCCATGCATTACCTGCCTGGAGCTGCTGTTTGTGCACCCAGATTACAGACGAACAATCTGGCCAAAGCAATTGGGAGGATGGTACTTTCCCTTTCTTCTTTTTTGTTATTCGGTCTTTTGTTGTCTGTGGGGCATCAACCTGCCAATCCCTGGTGACCCAAAGAGAAGTCAATCGAGCTGCTGAACTCAGCAGGGTGTGCGCCTCCCTCTGAAAATCTCCCAGGGTCATGGAGACAAAGTTTTTCTCCCGGACAACACCCCATTTGTGAGAAATGATGCTCACTTTTAAAATTTCTAAGGTTTATTAAACCTTTACAAAATACAACAAAAAGACTGAGTAAGGAAAATTACAGCACTTGCCAGCATGAGACTAAACTGCCATGTGCTTGGCCACAAAGTGGCTGCTCCATTTTTTTATACACCTGGTGTTGCATCAGGTAACCTTAACCGCTCCCAAAGTCCATCAGTCAACTCTTCTTTGCCATCCATTGGTGGAGACCACTTTCTTGCAACTTGATTGGAGGTCAGGTGTTGACATGCTGTGCCTCTTAGTAACAAGCCTGCCCTCCCCTCAGATGTCCCACTTATCAAGGCCATGCAGTGACAACAATATGAAGGGGAGGGGAAAGAGGCTATGGGGAGAAGATATCACAATATCATAACTATGCATCAATAAAACTTCTCTTAACAGACACATTGTCAGGGACAACCATTGCACTACCGATCTATAACAAAGCCCACATCAATTCTGATGTATTTGCACATGGGCCACCAGAACCTCCATAGGAAGTACAGAACAAATTCCTAGAATGTCATGCTGTTTCTGGTGGACATTTCATTTGTCATGACAACAAGGGAAGATAAATAATTTTCAAATAATCTTTCGTTGGAGTCTCTGGTTGCTCTGACACTGTAACTCACAGTGCCTGTTAACCTGCATTGGCCTGTAACACAGGTTGCGTAAGAGACAACTACCTGCGTGGAACAAGCAATAAATACTTTAAAATACTCTTTTAGGCACCCCAACATAAGAAAAGCAACACAAAACCATTATAAACTAATGACTATTGCCAAGACTGCTAAAAGGTTCAAGATGTTTTATGTATAAAATAATTTCAGAACTGAAATATCAATCCTTCTGGATAAGCAGAATTGATTAATTCAGTTATTGGAGGAGTATCTTTAAAACACACTACATTGTAATTCTGCCTCAGAGCTGAGAGATGAAAGTAAATACTTTAGAAAAATAAAATACAGCAAATGTTTTTTTAAGTCTACTAACTCCATTTATTTTATACACTAGAACAAGAGAGACCACCTACCTTTCTTCCCCCTGTGTTTAGGCGAAGAGGAGTTAGGAAGGGATCAAAAATCATATGGCTGGTTTCAATATTGACAGGTGACTGTCTTTTACCAACAGAGCAAAGATTCCAAGCTGAGTTCACCAAACCCCAAAAGGAGGGCACTACAAAACATAAGAAAGTGCAAGTTTAAGGGAAGTCTGGAAAGGCTGGGGCAGTACATGCCAGGCAGATGGCCAAGTAATTAAACTTTTCAGATTGTCTGCACACACACTTTGAAACTGAAAACAGGCAAATTCATCTTGCATTTGAAATTTAAAACTTCATACAACAAGACCAAAACATATAGTTTCATATAATTTTGTATCAGGAAAGAAGATGGGTTAGTTCTTTTCCTCTTAGATATAATCCCAGGTTCAATAATAAACAGCTCCTTTGTTATTACAGAATATTTACTGAGCAATAGGAATGTGACTCACTAGTCATTATGCTAACTTTGCATATATTCCATGTTCCCTTGGACTGAAACTCTTCCATTCTACTCAACTTTTTTAAAAAAAATGAACTATTTAGAAAAATTCATTAAAACTCACAGAAATGTAAGAGAAACACACACTGTGATAGTGGAGAACAGGACCACTCTCTTGAGGTTTTACCTATTTCTGTTCTGTTCACCCAAATCTTTCTTTAGATAAAGTTTTGGTTAACAAAACCCCAAACTCTTGTTGGAGAAGTCACACTGGTGGTGAGGAAGGATAAGTTCCTTCCCTGGGCATGCAATGGCCTGGAACAAGGAGGAAACCCTGGCTGTGGATAAACTGAGTTACTTCCTACATTTCCTAATTGGAAAAAGAAAAGTGATATTGCTGCCTATCAGGGAGCTGCTGCTGAGGGTTCCATTGCATCTCATCTGCAATTTACAGGCAAGATCAACCTGGACTTCTCTTGGGCTAATGAAAACATTTCTGTAGATCAGTGGAGTGCAATTACAAGATACACAAAGGACACATTTAGATTTGTGTCTGCAACTTTGACCTTGTCAGAATTGTTATGTAGTTTTGTGTAGCATTTGGAAATTTCACAATTTTTTTGTGAGGTTTTTTGGCTCTATTTTTTCTTTTTCACATGTTGCTAAAAGTTTTCACAGCCTTTAAGCCTCAAAGCATTTTTCTGATGTCCCAACTGTGTGTGACACAGCCCCCAAATCCAGACTGGGGAAGGCTGGGGCCCTGGAGCAGGAGCACAGGTGCTTTGCCTGGGTGGGTGGAGCTGAAAACAACCCACCTGGGCTATAAAAAGCATTTTTGTTACTGTGGTCAGTTGGATGCAGTACTTTGCAGTGTGAAAATTTGCTCCTGATTGCAGTTTTTGGCTGCTTTAGTGGGAGCTACATAGAATTTTGGGTGGATTTGAACCTCACATTTACATTGGGCTTAATGCCTTGAGAGGATATTCCTTGGAGGGGAGAAAGCTGGAAAATATCTTCTGACTAGTGTAGCCCTAGGACAAGGGTGATCTCAGTATTTTCCTTATGTGTTTCATACAACTCAGTTCTTTTTGCCTTCAAATTTTGAGAGTATGTAGGTGTAAAACTTTGGTTGGGTTAATCTATATTTCATGTCACTTTTCTACAAAATTAGATAAACTTTCTGGGGAATTCTTAGGTTATTGCTTGCACAGCAAAACTTCCCTGTAAGTGTCAGTGCAGAAGTGATGGAAAGTATTTGCCAGATGTTGCCCGCTCCAGTAGTTCAGGTGTTATCATCTACAGATGTTAACTCTTATTACAAAATATTTGAAAACTCAATTTTCAGTTGAAACTTCTTCATTCTTGGTGCCATGGTATCTGTGGAGCCACAGATGCTACAGGTACAGGTGAACTCTAACAGCCATAATTGACGTGGTGCAGCCAGCAGAGCTTAAAGCTGCCTTGCATACAAATTTTATATGATTATGTGCTACTAATACCTTAAATTTGTGGGTGACTTATCTTTTTTTAACACCTGAGACAGACAATCAAATCAGCAACTCCTCTTAGGATATAGTGCATGAGAATCTCAGAGGAGGGATGACAGTGGAATGCTTCACAGTCATGAAAAGCAATGATCAGGGAATAGCACCCAAAATGGGTGGAATTGCAGGTGCCCATATCAAATTGTGTCAGTAGTCTTTTATTTGAGTAACAAACCCTGTATGCCACCACCCCAAAGAAGCTTAGATGGAAGACCCTTAAAATAAGTGAAGGTTTGTGTGATCTGAAAAATACAGTATGGCCTTAAAAAGTTTTTTGGATGTGTTTACACTCCCAGTCAATTCACACTTCCACTGTGGACTTAGAAGCCTAGAGAAGTTCACTGAATATACTAAACAATAGTGCTAATACTCTGAAATTGAATCAAGTAAGTGTAGTGTAGTTAAAACCAAGCAATCTCACAACTAGTTGTGTTTTTTCTGAAGAGAAATACCATAGCAGCTCATTTCAGCTTTTGTCAGAGAGAAAATCACTTTTATACAGAGGCTTAAAAGAGAAGTTTAGGTTAAATGAGAGAACGGTTTCCCTTGATTAATCCCCCTGTTGTGTTATTGGTGTAATTTTAAAAAATGAAATAATGAAATTGTAGAGCTGTAGAATCAAGGGGGGAAATATTACATGGGGAATCTGTTGCTTCAATGGTTTCCAGTATTACTTTAAAAAACTCCAAGATTCTGGGAAGAAATATTCCTGGAATTGGTAAAAACCGAGTCTTTAGCAAGCTTTTTAAATAAATAAAAAACCTAGACAATGGTAAGTGCAAGAAAACAGTAAACCAAAAACGTCAGCCCATTATCTTCATGTTGATAGCAAAACAATTTATGATGCAACTGGGATTGACCCAGAAAAGCTGCACTGAAAAAGAGCTGCTAGGAGGGGTTGTTTCATAATATTAGTCCTGTTTCTGACAGGAAACCCTGTGTTCTGTGCCGTGCCTGTCACAACAGCCTGGAACTTGAGGAAAGGGAGCTGCAGAGTTGTGGCATTGCCCTGCAGAGATCACAGCTGTCATCAGCCATGTGAGTCTGATCTAAAATCTTTGATTCCTCTCTAAACACTCCAGACTTGAGCTTCAGGACCTCTTCAGTCCTGCTGCTATTTCTGGGCACACAAAGAGAAAAGTTCCCCACTGTGGCACTCACCTCCACTAATCAGAGTGATTCTTCCTGTGCTTCAGACCAAGGTTAATTAAGATAACTGACTTAGGACTGCACATTTAAGTTGAATAGAGATGGGGATATTAAGCAATATTAATGTCTGATTACATTTAATTAAAGTAATTAGTGCTGCTGCTTAGATGCCCAAAGTGATCTAAAAAATTTCATAACTGTAACAGAAAAATCTAAGAATGTTCTTGTAAGAAGTCAAGGCTTAAATTAAACACAGGTACTGAATTAACTGTTTAGTCTGAAGAAATCAGGTGTATGAATGTAAGAAAACATACAAAAATATTCATTATTTTTTATTCCAGCTTAACTAGCAGACAAGGTTCTACTGGGGCTTAAGTCATTAATGAAACATTGTCTCCCACAATTATGTTGTATTTCAATAAAAATCTACTCATGTGTGGAATATGCTGCTTTTTTGTGTGTGGACCTCTGAAGCATTTTAGACAGTACCTGTGCTGTACAGGAGCTACAGTGACTCTAGTTTGCATGCAGTCCAAATACCAGCTCAAAATATCATTTAACAAGGTACTCCAGCTCCTGCTTACTGTACCCAAAGCCTGAATATAGTGATTGTGTCATCTCTGTTTCCTCTATAAATCCCCCTAAACTTGCACTGCTTGGGAGCTGAGTTGTTGCAAACATATTACAAAGACATCAGATCACAGCTTTGTGTCTAATCAATGTCTTCAAACTTCTCCTGACAGAAAATTCAGAGTTTATGTCTTCTGTGTGCTGGCACACTATGGACAACAGATTTGTGTGTGTGTGTGTGTTATATGATGAGGTGGATTACTTTATATTTTATACCTGTGCAGGAATCTCTGGCATCTTTATTTAGTCTGTATCTTATTGCGGCTGCTCTCTTTTCAATTTACTGGGAACAATTTATATTGAGATAGATGAAGGTGCTTGAGCATCAGCATGACACAAAAGGATGAGGGATTCCGATGGCTTTTAGCAAACCTATGCATAATAGCAGTGAAATAAAAGCAGCTGGAAAAATAAAGCAAGGATTGAGAGCTATTCTGGTGATGGGTACCATGGATTTGCTTAAATAAATAGGAGCCTCCCTTCTCCCGAGGAAAGCAATGAGGGAATGGTGTCCCAGGAGGATGTCCTTTCATAGGGACAGCAAACTTGCAGATAAGCAGAATCGTATTGCCTGCATGGAACAGTTTGCATTTGTGCTGAGAGGACCCAACAGTTTTCCCAGCATGACAACAGTGGTGTACTGTGTATGACATCTGAATTGCCTGACTGTAATAAAAATCATGCTGGACTCAAAGGTCTGGGTCCTAGAAGGGCTGTGGGCAGGTATGTGGTGTGAAATGACTGGGTCTGAGCAAGGCAAGGACTCTGCTTTAGCAGCAACTATAGAAGCAACAGTTTTTGCATCCAAAAAACATGTAAATTTGGTGCTTGGGGCCATGGTTTAGTTGTGGACCTGGGGTGTTGGGTTAAGGGTTGGACTCCATGACCTCAGAGGTCTTTTCCAAACTTAGTGATTCAATGATTGTGTAATAGGTATCCCACTACACTGAATTCAGATCTCTGTAGGAAGCCTTGTGTAGTTGATTTTTGTGTAACTCAGTGAAGAACTAGATAAAAATGAGGATTCTTATTTAAAAGGCCACCAGAATTAAGGTGTTGTTGTTCTGAACCTTTGTTTAAACAGGGGAAAGAAGCCAGAAAACTTCAATTGCAGGAAATAAATAGAGTGGCTGGAAGTTAAGGGAGCATTTTCAAAAAATGCTGTCTAAATAAGAAAAATGGGAAAGGTGATGAACTCTTACCAGTTAAATATAAAACCAAAATAAGACACCCCAGAAGAAGATATCAAAGAGCAATTTTCTAAGGTCTTAAAAGCCACCAGTAACTTTTTTAAGAGTATGAGAAGCAAGGACACTGGCTTAGTTTGCAGGACCAGCTGGTGATCAGGTTGTAAAAGCAGGAGAGACAACATTATGTGTCAGTAAAGCTGTGTGCATTCTTTTCACAGAATCACAGAATCACAGAATCACAGAATTTCTAGACTGGAAGAGACCTTCAAAATCATCGAGTCCAACCTATGCTCTAACACCTCAACTAGACCATGGCACCAAGTGCCACATCCAGTCATTTTTTAAACACATCCAGGGATGGTGACTCCACCACCTCCCTGGGCAGGCCATTCCAGTATTTTATCACTCTTTCCACGAAAAACTTTTCCTGATATCCGACCTATATTTCCCTTGACACAGCTTGAGGCTGTGTCCTCTCATTCAGTCCGTTGCTGCTTGGAGAAAGAGACCAACCCCCACCTGAATACAACCACCTTTCAGGAAGTTGTAGAGAGTGATAAGGTCACCTCTGAGTCTCCTTTTCTCCCAGCCAAACAACCACAGCTCCCTCAGTCGTTCCTCATAGGGTTTGTGTTCCAAGCCCTTCACCAGCCTTGTTGCCCTCCTCTGGATGCGCTCAAGCATCTCAATGTCCTTCTTAAACTGAGGGGCCCAGAACTGGACACAGCACTCAAGGTGTGGCTTCACCAGTGCTGAGTACAGGGGAAGAATGACCTCCCTGCTCCTGCTGGCCACACCATTCTTGATACAGGCCAGGATGCCATTGGCCTTCTTGGCCACCAGGGCACAATGCTGGCTCATGTTCAGTTGGCTGTCAAGCAGAACCCCCAGGTCCCTTTCTGCCTGAACACTGTCCAACCACACTGTCCCTAGTCTATAATGTTGCAGGGGGTTGTTGTGGTCAAAGTGCAGGACTCAGCACTTGGACTTATTAAACTTCATCCTTTGGACTCTGCTCATCCATCCAACCATTCCAGGTCTCTTTGCAGAGCCCTCCTGTCCTTCCAACAGATCGACACACGCTCCCAGCTTAGCATCATCTGCAAATTTGCTAATGAAAGCCTCAATACCCTCATTCATGTTGTCAATAAAAAAAATATTGAACAGAACTGGCCTCAGCACAGACCCCTGAGGAACACCACTGGTGACTGGCTGNCACCCTTTTTGTGAATGGGTGTCACATTGGCCAGCTTCCAGTCATCCGGAACCTCGCCAGTGAGCCAAGACTGTTGGTAAATGATGGAGAGTGGCTTTGCAAGCTCATCTGCCAGCTCTCTCATCACCCTGGGATGGATTCCATCTGGTCCCATAGATTTATGAACATCCAAGTGTCTCAGCAGTTCTCTGACTGCCTTCTCCTGGATAATGGGAGGATCATTCTGCTCCCTGCCGTCTTCCCACTAAAGACTGAGGCAAAGTAGGCATTAAGGACTTCTTCCTTCTCCTCATCTGTGGTTACTAAGTTCCCTCCCACATACAGTAGAGAACAAAGGGTGGTCTTACCCATCTTTTTCCTGTTAATATATTTGTAAAAACATTTTTTTAATCCTTCACAAAAATTGCCAAATTAAGTTCTGACTGAGCTTTGGCCTCTAATTTTTTTCCTTACTGCTCACAAAAAGATACTAAGGGATGTTCTCACACAGGAGCTTCTTTATGGGGAATGAATCTGAGAAACTGTCTCAGAACCAAACATCAGAAAAGTGATTATTAGTATAAACAGATAAAATGAACAAAATCATTCACTTCAGACAGAACTCTAGTATGAATACAACAGTGATGTGAACTGCCAAAATCCTTGCTTAAAATCTGCACCAGGCTTGGAGAGACAAAAATGGCAAATGTGATACCATTTTTATAGTGTTTATTTTTATAGATGCTTGTTTTTCCTAAGGTATCTGCTCCCGACCCTGTCAATGACATGAGGTGGAGTCTAGGCAAGACACTCAGGTTATTTCTGTTTTACTGCACTAAGGTTGTAAATTCCTCTTTGAAGTTTGCTCAACTTCCAAGAGCACAGATTCTCTGCATTTGAGTTTCTCCAGAGTTCATGAATTTAAATGAAAGGTGTCAACTTATCCATGCAGCACATCTTTGTTTATATTTTTAAGCCTTAGCACTGGCCCTGGCAATGGCATAAAACACCATCAGATTGTATTTGTGCGGCAATTATTCTTGCCCTGTGTAATTACTGGTCCCTCAGATAAAATCTCATGATACTTTATTGAGGCTAGGAATTGGAACCACAGAGAGAATCATTAATCTATGTACATCAATAAAGCAGTCCATTAATTATTTCCACCTACTCAGCTTGAAGAAAATTATCATACCAATGCCTCTCTGCATCATACCATATGACCTGTTCTACCTCTACATAAAAGCCAAAGGTAAAGTCATAAAGGCTTCAAGAGATAAATCAGGGACACCAGGGAAATGACAGAGTATAGAATGGCATTCATCTCAGTAATTGGTCACAGAAATCTCCAGACTGGAGTAATATTAGACAGCATCACAATGGCTTTGAATTTGGGAACTGAAAGTATTCTGATTTCTTTTTAAGCAGCAAAGCATTGACAGCTGAAATATATCCTCCAGAGTAATACAGCATTGCCATTATTCAAGAGACAGTAAAAGAAATCTAAAATTTTCATCAGTAAATCTTGAAACATATAAGAGATTAACTTTGGAAATCTCCAGCAGCATCATATTACATACTGCTAATTCCATACTCATAATTCCATACTGGTCTATTCAAATGTCAGCTCCCTCTGTATGAAGGATTCTCAATGACAACAAAAGTTCAACCACTGTACTCACTAAATGAGAGATAACAGAAAACAGGAAGGGGAGAATGAGGATTTAAGATTCTCTAAAGATTTTGTCTTTTAAAAAGTGGCAATTTTCTGCTATGCCTTTAATAAAGACATCATGCAATACCCACTGCAATTTACCTTTAAAATTATAACTGCTTATTTATGCCTAATTAAACATTTTCTTAAATTAAGAGTATTACTCAGGAAAAAGTATTTAGCAATTAAAATTAGTGACCTCTGGCCCGCCAAAGCTTTTGCTTAGTTTTATCTACACATTTGAGATACAAGTGTAGAACACAGTACCATTCCTTTCATTACAGTGATTAAACCAGACTAATTCACTTTTATAAATTATGCTAAGCTTGAGGTATAGAATAGTTATACAACAGTATATAATTGCATTTTCCTCTGCCACCCTGTGGTGAGCTCACACATACTAAAGCTATACAATCAAACCCTAATTCTTCTGAAAAATATAGGTAGCTGCTTATGAGGGTGCTTATGAAGATGTATACAGGTCAATATGTAGATGTATACATATTGACTTTTCATTATTCATTATTCATAAACAGGAGTAGGAAGAGGCACCTGTAGGGAGAGGTATATTCAGGTCCAAAACTAAGCAGGTAACAATCTTCTAGGGTCAGCATTACTAAAGTTCTGGAAAGAGAATGTGTTTCTCTCTCATTCTGGTCAAAAACCTACTACAGTTTTGAGGGAAATGATTTTTCCATGTAATGTGAGTGAAGGTCTTGCTGCTAGAAGATTTAGCACAAGTATGGCAAAAAAAAAAATTGGAAATGAAAACAAATTAAAGAACAGTTGGGTTTAAAGGTAGAAAAGCAACTGGGATTTTTAGTGGAGCTGGCACAGCTGGCTTATTAAAACAATGAAAAAAAAGTCTTGGGTAAGGGAAATCCTTCTTGGCAAATGAACTAAAAATGAGAAAGGGGAGGGGAGGAAGGCAGCATCATCTCCCTCTTTTCCATCCCCAGTCCCTGTGGACTGGGTCTGTGCCCTGCTTGCCTTTGAGTGGGACATTGGGCTCCCTTCCTCTGCCTGCCAGTGCCCGGGCTGTAGGTATGACTAATGAGCTGCCTTCAATTACTGCCACTCAGCTGGTAATTTCTAAGCAGGTCTGGTCAGTCCCTCAGCCATCAATCACTGACAGGGTCCAACAGATTTTCCTTGAACCAAGCACACTCACAACTTGAGCATTTGTCTGGCACTCACTGTAATTGGGAGGGTGGAAAAGGGGGATAGTTTGGCCTGGGGTTGAAGCTTAGATTGAAAGGGAAAAAGATGAAATTAAAAAAAAAAAAACAAAACAAACAAACAAAAAAAAACCTGTGATGGTTGTTCTGGACTTGAAATTGGACTTTGCATTAAAATGAAGGAAATTTTGAGCTATCCTGTGATCTGTAATCTTTCCTCTTCATGTTCGTCATCTTTGGGGTTTTTTTGTGGCTCATGCTGTAGAAGTGGGGACTATGACTGTGCTGTTAAAATGAGTGGCTGTTCCGAAACAGGATGAGTGAGATGTAAGACTTTAAAGAATATCCAGAAGAAAGGTGAAGAAAGCCTCAAATAAATGAAATTGAATAGAAAAAGTTGATCAGAGAAAAGTAATTTGGAACTTATTGTTTTAAGGGAAAAGACTGCTTTTCCAGCAGATACCTTGAGCTCTAATCTGTAGATTCCGTTTTATTTTAATGTCTTTAGGATACTACTGATCCTTCTGCTGAAAATTACAAATTAAAGTAGAAACATTAAAAATAACAAAAGACAGTGTATTTATTCTATCATAAGTACTTTTTCTGGATATCACAGTGCCTCACAGTATAATGTTACTAAAATAACTCTCAGGTATTAAGCTGGAATTTAAATATTGCCAAATCCAATGCATGCCTGCTGGTGCATCCTTTAGGATGGGTGTACTGAGCATGTCAGTCTGAAACTGCAGGGCATTAGGGGATTCAGTGTGGAGAAGGCAGGTGTGAGGGACAGGTGTAAGGAGCACTCAAGAGGGGTTAACCAGTCCCATTCTCCAGGGCATTTTTGTGTGTGATAGCAACCCCTCGAGAATTACTTGTAGCACTGCACTATTTTGGCTTCCCACAAGACTGCTGCAGTTAATGACAGCCAGGCAGGCAGAAATGTCCAGTCTCTGCTGTCTTGCAAAGACAAGTGAGGAGCCAGCACAGAGTTCAGCACTGAGTGCTGCAGTTTGTACCTTGTAATGACAGTTCAGGACAGGAACAGTGATGTTCTCTGCTCTGGTGTTTTCTGAAGTAACCAGATTTCTCTGATCCCATCCCACAGGGCTCTGGCTCTCCCTGGGGATGCTGCTTCTGCAGTGAGATTACCAAAACTTTAACTTTGATTATTCTTGGAAAGGCCAGAAGTGAGCACAGCTGACTTGATGCACTCACTCACAAGGCTGGACAAAATGTTCTCTGGGCAATCCTGATCTCTTAGAAGTCTGACTTTATATTGCCAAGCCACAACTCTAAACAGACCCATTACTGCAAAATATTTTGGAATGGAAAGAAACCTTGGTATCTTCTCAGTGGCTACATCAAACTATTCAGGTAATTGCTGAACAGTGATTGATCTTTCACTGAATGATCCATTTTCCTTTGTGTGGTGAAGACTCTGAAAGTGTGGTATTTCTTTTGGGGCAGAATCCAGTCCCTGCTTCCCTGACAACCTGTTGTACACACAGCATGTGGCACCCAGCCCCTGCAGACAGGCTGCTGAGGATAACAGCCAGCTTAATCCTTATCTAGGAAAACTTCCATGTCCATGGAGAATCCAGATCTCTTGTACCCAGAGATTCATTTGAAGTAGTTTTCTGCATTTCTCTGTGTGCAAGAGGCAGAAGCACAAGAGGCTTGGGATGAACCTCTTCCTCTCGCTTGGGGTGAACCTGTTTTTATGGGAGTCCCAGTAACTAAGGTGCCTCTAGGGAAGTCTCACTTTTGTTCTCTCTTCCTCTTGAGCAACATTTGTATCTTGCAGGTCTCTGAAGCATCTGACAAACTCTTTGCACAGGAATTACTCTCTGGGATGCAACAGGATAGCTGAGTGCATGAGTATTTCTTGTTTCATGCCACATTGTCTGATTTCTGTATTCTGGATTAGTACACTGCCTAGGACATAGAACTGTTTCTTACCCAAGAAGTTCCTGCATCATCAGTCAGATGAATGTCAGATAGTCACTACTATGATGGGTGTAAGGCTGGTCATTATTTACCTAATTTTCAGAAAGACTGAAATGAATTGTCTGAATTCTCTGGAATCAGGTGAAAATAAGGGAAGATAGGAAAGGAAGCACTTCTTGAAAACATGAGCCACTTACATAATCTAAAAAGTCTGTCAGTGTGGTGCCTAGTCCAGAAAAAATCATTTATAAACATCATAAATACTGAAGAACTTCTTAAAGAGGAAAGAAACTGCACTGCTGCAAAGCTATCCCCTACAAACTAGAGAACAAATGAAATTATTCACCTTCACCAAGTAGATAAAATGTGACACATAGATGGGAACACATCTCACATTACACATAAACCTACTCTTTAAGTTCCAAACCTGCTTGTTAGAGCTGTTCAGGTGGGTTTGTCCATGGCCCTCTTGGCTTTTCTAGAAAATGCAAGGCAAATATTACATGCTTATTCATGTTTTACATACTAAGTCAGTCTTCTGCTTTTAATCCTTTATGAACTTGCCAACATTAGAAAATCCTCTACCATTGTATTAATTGCCATTTGTGATGCTCAAGTATACTGATGGCTTTTTATTGACAAGGTCACATTTCAAACCTTTAGGTCCATTAATGCATTCAGTTTTGAACTGTGCTGTGAATATAACTTCCAAACAAGTTTGCTGATCTTGCTGAGGCTGCTTTTGGACAGAGATACAGCAAATGCCAAGTTCTGCTGTCAGTGAGGAAACATTCTGAAAATATATTTGTTTTCACAAGGCTGTAAAGATTCTTAAATATTCACCTAAATGTGTATTAAATGATAGTAGCAAGTTTCATTTACTTGGAAATATCTGTCTTGGCAGTTGAACACAAAGGAATGTTCTGCAGCTCTCCCACTGGACAGGAGAAGTGGGAAGGTTCTCAAGCTGGTTTTGTCTGAAAACAAATCAACCAAACCCTAGAAAATCCCTCCAACCCCCCACAACTAGAATGGAGGTGGAGAAGGAAGCAAATAAATACTTTTGGCATTTTTTGGGAGTGGAGGAAGGGAGGAGAGGTCTGGATGTGATGGGAACAGTGCAGGCAGGGCAGTGTGAGGTGAGGAAGGTGTGAATGACCCACTGCCATCTCACACCCTTTGGAAAAAATTATCACCTACAGATTTCAGCAGCAAGATTCAGAGTGTAGAGCTGAAAATCATGTTGAACTTATCACAGATTACATATTTTGATCTGCACTCTCACATCCTTTTTCTGTCTAAATTTAAAACTCACTCTGCAAAAAACAGGTAAAAGTGTACATGTTTCTCTCTACCTTTAGTTCTATTACAAGGACTAGATCTTAGGTGCCAACAAATTGTAGTAGGTAAGACCAGGACACGAATGATTTTTTTATTTTTCATGGTTGAATTTAAGAAAAGGCCTTATCAAGTTCTCTTATTAAATAAGAAGTGCTAAATTAAACCATGCCAAGGTATTGCCTTAACTATTCCACCAAAAATTAGCCAGGAGAGGGAAGATCATGTGCCCTTAAAGGATTTGTGTGTTGTGCCACGGCTCTGAAATACGCAGGACCTGCTTTGTGCTTCCCCTGAGTGCAGGGTCTGCAGTCTCCTTGGAAATGGCTCATGGGGTGAATGGGGGAAAACAGGCCAGGAGTGACACAACAGAGCCAGAGCAGGACAATGGTGGGGGCTGGGCCCTAAAGCAGGGCTGAGCATCAGGGTGGAGAGCAGACTTCCAGGACAGACTGCTCAGGGGATGGCTTGAACACAGCTCAAGGAGGCTGTATGTGTCATCTAACGGGCCAGAACAGCACAACTCACAGCAGCAACCGAGTCACAAGATCAACTCTACTCTGAGTGCAGCAGCAGGAATAGATGCAGGGAACAGGGAAAGAGTGGATGCTCCCTCTTGGATGTAAGACAGAGTTTGGGACTGTGCTGCTATGTTGCCCTGAGTGCATGAAAACACCGTGACACAGGAGTAACTGAGCTGTGGACGTCACGTGTATGCTCAAGGTTAGCTCAAAGGTTAGCACTGCAAGCAGAACCCTCTATTATTTCCAACTAGCAACTCCACAAACTCTGACTGAAAAGCTGTTTAGCACAGCAGTGATCTTTCCAGAGCCCTCCTTATCTAGCTGTTTCCCTAACCTGTGGGTCTCTGCATGGCTCAGTGTCAACCACACGGCATCACAAAAAATGCTGGTCATCTGACCAGTGCTGGCAGGGGGCCTGAGTTTGTAAGGCAATAACCATGTGAAATTTTCTTTCTGTGGCTTGTAAGGACTTAGCTTCTGAAAAGTACCAGTAGCCAGCACACTGTTTATGTGAGAAATACAGCAGTGCATGAGCACCTTTTGAGTTGCAAGGTAACTGCTCGACCTCAAAGAACATCTCAGTAGCACCAAAAATCCTCCAGCAAAGCAATGGGACACTGGTCAGAGGGGCAATACCAGGATGTGGAACCCTCAAATCTCTTGGAGGCACAAAGAGAAGAATCTGCTCCCCAGTGTGTCACAGAGGGCTCATAGCTCTGGAACACTCCTGACAGCCCATTCCTGCCAGAGACTGTAAAAACTCAGATGGAATAAGCATCAATTGCTTCCAAAGGAGATGTATAAAAGATAATGGATGTTGTCTTTTTGGCAGCCAAGATTCAATATAAGATAGTTCCTTGGAGGCTTTATTACCTGTGACCTTCACCCAGAACTAGATGCATCTTATTTTGTGGATACAGAATTTGATGGTCTTTCCAGCAGTATAAGAATAAAATCATACTAGCCTGATGAAAAGAGGTTTAGGAAGAAAAGTGTTAAATGGTTAGATCGAGATTGATTAGGAAATTTATAACTATGCACATGGAAAGGACTGCAAAGGTGTCAAGAATTACCTTATGGACCCAAGCTTCTAAATCAACTCTGAAATTTATTATGAATATCAAGTACACCAGGTAATAAAAATATTGCCTAGAGGCATAATCTGTAACTTCGTAACCACTGAAAATATAAATTTCAGTTGACCTCTGTGTCACAGGCTAATATTTTTGGAAATCAATGCACAGAATAATCCTGAAAACAGAACTAACCGAACTAGTTCATGGTAATTCCTTAGACTTTGGTCTTAACTGTTCCTAAAAATTCCTTATTTTTTTATTAAGAAAAAAAATATTCTGACTTAAGTTTCCACTTGATTTTCAAGGTTTAATTTGAATTAGCTGAATAAATCTACAGTTTATCTACACTGCCAAAAGGCTATTCAGAACAAACTGGTCCCATAAACTGACCAGTACCTTCCATCAGTGTACCAGTCTGGTTTTAACACAAGCAAAAAATAAAGCATTCATTTTTAAACACAAATTGTATTAACTGACCTGAATACCTGAAAATTTAGTGTTAGATGACATGATTTCAGTTTGTGTTTTCAGTGAAAAAGAGAACACAGACTCTTATTCATGGCCACAATATTTATTTTTCTGTGAGAGCCTTGTGTGTTTCAGGTATCTGGCAATCTGATTTATTTTTATGATTTATACATTTCTAATAGAAGTAATATCTAGATGGTTTAATAAATACAGATTAGCTCTATTTAGTGTTCTTACTTCTGTTTAAACTTCTAATATAAAGCTACCAAAGTCAGTAATCATAAATCCCATTAAAATTGCCATATACAAATTCAGTGCAGGTGTTTACTATTAAGAGGTTTTTTCAGTATGACCTGTCCAAAGAAAAATGAACATCAGGCTTGCAAACTTGTATTTTTCTGGTTTATTTAGCCAAGTTTCAGCATTGCCCCAGGCAGAGAGGAAATGGAAAGAATTTTTGGGTCAAAGAGAACTTTTTCTTTCGAAAAAAGCTTTCCATCTTGATCTGTGATAAAACATAAAACAACTTTTTGATTTGAGCTTTAAGAAAGGTATTTTAAGAAGTTCCTACCCTGCTTTTCAAACAGCTATAGAAATGTTGCTGAACTGTGTACACATGGAAATAGAATCTCTCTTGGCCTGAAGTCATCTTAGTAGAAGAGCAGCAGGAGTTTAAAAACTATAAACCACATGTAGTGACTAAACTTGCTCCTCTCTGCTTTTCTTCTTTAACAGAAAAGAATTAACATGTTATGAGGAAAATGAAATGTGCTTATTTCAGAGTAGTAGAAAGTTGAATGTCAATCACAAAACCTTAGCAAAACAAATACTCTCATGGCTGGTATTAGCAGCACTATTTTCCTAAATCTGGACTGTACTACCTGAAATTTCCTTGGCAATTTAACTTTTTTAAAAGTTAAAGAGAAACAGGGCAAAGTTTGTGTCTCTCAGGCAAGCAATTGTCATTGCAGGCTTCACCTCCATCAATGCCTTTTCTTTGTTCTGCACTATTTGCTGTTGTCAGCTGAAGTAACAGATATATCTATTATGCTGCCAAAGGAAACCAGCAGAGCAATAGAATGGTAATTCCTGGACCACTTAAAACCAGACTGCTGCAAGAGGAGTATCAATTTAGTTTCTGTAGCATTAACTGTGGCCAATTTAATAGAAAAAATGGTCTTTATACATCACTTCTCAGGATTTGGTCCAGTGATTTGCTTGTCAGTCTTATGATGTGAAATCATACTTTTTGCTGTATTTGTGTGTGAGTTATTTCAGAAACTTCTCAAGGCCTGGTGTTCTTGTTATACCACTGATTTGCTATGATAGTGATTTTTAGTAATAATCACTCCTTTGAAACCTTCAGCATCACCACATCATAAGTTTGAAAATCTTGACAACTTTAGAAGGAAACAATGTAATTTTAGTGCTTACAGTTAAGTGCTTCCATGAATCACAGGTACACTCTGAATACACAGCAGTTGCCAAAAGATACTAAGTAAGCTATCCACATCTAATTTCAAATTTATGCTTGGTATCTCTTACAATCCCTGAAATTCCCCATTTAACTTCCACACATTTCATGCATGTTCTGGTTTTGCAGTGTAGCATATAATAAAAATCAAAATGGGCACAACCTTTTAAACAGAGGGGACAAATTTCAGGGGTCTGAGGAAAAATCTCTGGTTTTGTTCACACAATTGACATGGCCCATTTTCACTTTCTCTTCCTTGAAAAAATACACTCCCAATCTGCAAGAAATAAAACCCCATAAGCTGTAACCTCTGGGAAATTTCTTCTCTGATACCATCTGAAGCTGCTTCTGCTGGTGGAAGGATTTTTGCTATGCATTTTAAATCTAGAGTTCCTATGAGATATTATGTGGATAGAGCAGTTCAGATGGACTACCTAATGCTCCAGTCTCCAGCACTCATCACAGACCTGCCTGGGCATCTCCACAGATGCCAGTGATTATTAGGAAGCCTCCAGTTCTAGAAATTTATTTGAAAAAGTAGGAAGCACAGTTTTTGCAGCCTAATGAGGTTTCTTTAAGGGTCTCTTTTTCCCTGAGGTAACACTTATAATTCCTTAAAAGTCTGAAAACACTCTGTAACTCATTAAGCAGGTGAGCCTCATTTTCTGCACTCAAAACAAACAGATCAACTTCCAAGGCAACGGCTGTTCTCCTCAGGCTGAGGCTCACAATCAAGTCAGGTGTTGACAGTATTAAAAACCCTGCATATTTTGATGGACTCAGTCTTCTCCTGGGAATTATTCCTGATGTGGAGGTTAGAGGTAGCTCTTGTGTGACTGATCCACTTCTACCTACCTGCTCAGGTATGACAGCAAAACAGCTGGTCTGTAAGCCTGAGAGAAGGAGGGATTTGGCTACAGAGAACAGACATCAGCCCGCCCCTGAGGATGAACATAAGCCGGCAGCTCTTGGCCAGTGAACTGGGTGATAACCAATCATAGACAATCAGGTTGGAACGTGGAGTCTTTTGAATAGCCTGTATAAGAGCTGTGCATGCCACTAAAATGCTCTTTGCTGCATGAACCCGATGTTGTGTCATCTCTCCAATTCCCCCAGCCACGACACTCAGGAGCTGCACTTTCTGGTAAAATCATGGTTGGTCCCTCTCCAAGCAGGAGAAGGGGCTTCTCCTCAAATCTTTTCCAGGAAGTTTTGTTCACCCTCAGGTAAAATCACCTGGCTGGTAAGTCCTAGACCTTGGGATCCCTGAAAACCTACTTTTTACTACAAGCCCTGTGGACATCCAATCAGTAAGAAAATCACCTAATAAGGACACCCAAATTTAGGAGAAGAAAATTGTCATGGCCCACCAGATCCCTGTCACAAAGTGCTTTCAGATATTAGTTAAGACTTAGAATGATTACTGCAACTTACTAGCATGAATACCCCCCTTAATTTGAGATATGCAGCATATTCTTAGTTGGCTTGTTTTTAAACTCAGTCTTCTGTATTTTTTGTAGTCTGAGGTGCAAGAAAATTTGATTGTAGCAAACCATCTACTAGATGAGTTTTGGTGCATTACCTTGATGTCAGATGAGTGCAGATAGCAGATAGATCTGCTCTCATATATCCATACTCGTCTTTTTCCTAACTCAGCTGTATGAAGCAGTATCTGACAGGATGCTCCATGGTTCACATTTAATAACTCATAAATTAAAAATCCCTCCCAATATAGAGGTGTAGAAACTCAGAAATACACTTAGCTTCTTAATCTGCTCACATTCATCCTCATATGATGTTTAAACCTCATGAATGAGGTTTAATTAAATGCGTGGAAACTCCTGAGTTTATTAGAAGTTTTCCTTCTCTTCCAATTCTTCCTTTTGTTTTCTAGTTCTTGTTATCCCTTGTATATTAGCGTTTCTAAACTGTACAGAAATTTTATATAATTTTGCACTAGAAAATGAATTCCTGAAATTGGTAGTGCTTGTTCTGGCCACTGACTGTACAGGACCAGGTGGCAGTGGGCACAATAAATAGGTTTAAAACGAAGTAAGCTTCTTTCCACTCTGAAATAAGATGTTACCCATATTTTGAACTTAGACTCAAACTTAAATAAGATATAAGTTTAAGGCAGCTTCCCTGAAATTCTGCTATGAGATAAAAGCACCTTAGAGCCAAACACCTACCACAGCTTTTAAGAAAGGAAAATATGCCAAGCTTCACAAGCCTATTTCTAATTAACCAGTTTACCATTTGCCTTGACTTTTCCAGAAGGAAAAAAAAAAATCATTTTCAGTTCTTCTGTTTCTAATCCCTGAATCTGGGCATTTCTGAACGGTGATCACCCCCTCTTAGATGCTGACAGAATCCACCATTTTCATCTGCCTATTCTTCACTGTGCACATCCTGCATGTTATAATTAACACCAACACTGGCTTGTCCTTTTAAACTAATATGCAAACCTGTCACTTCACATTAAGATACATTTGGTCTTTTCAAAATACCTTCTGGCTGACTACTAATTCTCCAATCCTTGACTTCATAGGCAGTATATAATTTCCAATGGTAATTGAGTCATCTTTTGATGAGCTGAAAGGAAAAGCTGGGTATGATGCTGCCAACAGCATGTTGTTTGCTCAGCAGTAAAGTTTATGGAGTACTGCTTTATTCAGATAAATCATTAGGTTCAGTACAGGTGGTAGCTGGATGACACACAATCATGATGTGCAAAAAATCCATACCCATTATCTGGCAACATCTTCTAGCTGTGAGAGATGTGAATTTACAACTGCTTTAGAGCTCTGGCCAACAGTGACATCAGCACATACCCTGTGTCACTCCCTGTGTGCAGGGCAGAAAGCTCACAGGCAGAAAAGGTTGTCATGTCAGGAGGATCTATTATTTTTTTTTTCTAGTTTTTTACTATTAAAACATCTGACCTTTTTTTTTTTTTTTTTTCCTTTTCTTGACAATTACTAGCAGGACTACACATGGGGGAACAGGACAGTTTTCCAATGTCCCCTCACTGCAAGCACTGTATTATCTTTTGCTACGGTGAATTGCATGAGCTTCTTATTCTGTTGTTTTTAAACTGAGTCTGTCCAGATCACTCATAAGTCAATAGTGCTGTATTTGCTGCCAGGTTTTTATCTCATTGACAGATGCTGCCACTGCACAGAAACATCGTGGTGCAGCCCATTCATAACCATCTCTACTGTTTCCATTTTGCAACACTCACTGCACCAGCACTTTCACATCATGGGTTGTCTGCTGATTTTCTGGCTTTTTTAAAATTTTATTTTTTATTTTCAATGTCACCAAAAGTGCCCGAAACTTAGAAACTGATTTAGACAGTGGTTCTCCTTCTTCTGTTTAAAGGCTGGAAGGCTGAGTGCCTTTTTATTAGTCTAAACCAGATTTTGGGTAGACACTGTACTTTTACCCTTTAGATGATCTTTTTATCTTCTATTTTAAATAGAACTCAAAAAGATAAAGTAGGATTTCAATTTTATCAGCAGATTCAAACCGTTTCACCATGTGGACATAACTCATTTTATGCACCTTTAAGAGAGAAACTTTTACCCCCTGCAATGCATTTGCACAGTGCTGAACCCCTGAAAATCTCTGACCGTTATACAGGTTCTGATTAGGACATGAGGTCAGGAAATACTTGGTGTCAACTTAGAATTTAATTTGCTGGTGCTAACACTCCTATCAAAACATGTAAAGGAGGAATTCTAACTGCAAGGAACAGGTTCTGAACTGGTGAGGCTCTGGTTAAATTAATGGGGTTATGCTGACTTTTATTAAGAGTTGAGAGTTTGATTCTCCATTTGTTTCTCCATTTGTTTCCATTTAAAAATATAGCCAACTTAGTCTTAACCTGTAATATTTTTTGATGAGTTGCTAAATCCTCAGATGGCACTACTTGCTGAGCATATAGCATAAATAGCATTCCTCCTTACGTAGTTCTTGACTGACCCAGTTTCTCTGTTCTTCTGAGAATTTCTGGCTGCTGTCTCTTGCTTTCATGTATTGTGCTGCATTCTAATCCTCACTTGTCCTCAAGAGACTTGATGCCAAGTACAGGGCTACAGAACCCAAATGAATGACACTATGTCCAATTCAGCCTCCACTAGTTTCACCTTGTGGATTGAGGAACTGGATGGTTATGATATCTCTGATTTCCTTGGATTTCACATACTCCAGGAACAGTATCAAAAAGCCAACGTAAAAGGGACAATTTTTTCAAGTGAATGTGACTTCCAGATGCCATTCTGTCCCCAAAAAACAGGTTCCTGAATGTTTACAATTCCAAATTACTTTCCAACAAAATTTCCCTCAAACTCATGTTGTGGACTCCTGAACTCTCAGGCCCTTGGCTGTAACCAAAACCTGCAACTGATACTTTCATTTCTCTTCTTCTGGTAAGATTAAAAAAAAAAATAAAATTAAAAAAGCATGCTCTTCTGCCTTTTCTCTGTAATGTCATTTATGTAGCTGTGATTCTTATGATGACTTGTAATGCTTCCAGAACTTGCATTTCAAAGCACTTTTCAAATTTTCTTTTGGATGCCAGGGTCTGGCCTCACTTCACCCAGCTGAAAAGTAACCAAGGGTTTTGCGGACCAGCAGAGACTTATTTCAGAAGAGTTAAAGGTGGAATAAGCAGTCAGGCTGCCTCCCTTCCCTTTCAGCAGTTCTTAAGGTTGGGCTTAGCTCTTCAAAAGCCTCTTGGGTGAGGTTGGTCACTGGTAGGACAGGATGGGATATAATGCCAAAGCATCATTATCTCAGCTTTTGCTGAGGAAGGTTTATCAGCTTTTGAGAATCAAATCCTTCAATGGCAGAATGGGAAATACTTTGGAAACCTTCATTGTACCTTCTCTCTTCCTGGAGGGAGAGAAAGTACAAAGAATATGAGCCACAGCAAGTGGCACAATCAGGGCTATTTGTGGGAACTGAAGGTGAGGTCTGTGTTACACACAGAAAAACACAGACTGAAATAGAAATGTTCTTTAGAACCAAGATAGAAATTAATTTAGCATTTATCCTTTTCAGACCAGTAGAAATTCTGCTATGGCAATCCATGTATCTGATTAAAATAATTATTTTAAAAATTGAAGGGGGGGGTTGAAAACACATAGATATACCATTTATAGTTACTGTTCAGTTATTTGGATGATACTAAAGACGTCATCAAAGAAGGGATAAGAAATTTAACTTGTTCTACCACTGCACACTAATTAAACTGTTTAGTGCAGAGATCAGCATAAATAAGGAATTAGCAAACAATGCTGTGAGTGGAGGATGATTTGTAATATCAGCACATTGATGCACTGGGCTCAGATACTATAATTTGACTGGCAGCACTTTATTAAGTTTTGGCACCATTTAAGCAGACTGGGAGTGCTGTGATGAACTCAAGCACATTAATCCAAGCTCCAGCTCTCGTTAATACTGATGAGTGAAGGCAGTTAATTGAATTATGTATGAAGTACTGCTGATTAAATATTTCACTCTTTGCTATAGAATTAACTCCGCTTTATTAACAGCCAGTGTTTTCTCTAATAGTGAATGTCAGAGGGACCTCTTCTCAGCCATTCACTTTCATTTTTCTAACTATCTGCTGAGGTTGCTTATCTATGTACACATCTATTCCTGCTTGTACTGGCCTTTAAAAGAAGCATTTTTACTTCCCAGAAATGGTTGTATGATAGTGTAAAAGTTTTATTTTCTTACAGAAGAGGTTTCAGGGAAACTCCTAAATTAATTTTTCTCATTGACAATAGAATAGGATTCTACATATTACATAGATACAGACTTTTGACTGATGTCATCTCCAGAATGAAATGAAGAATTAATGGGCAATTTTCATTTTGTTTTGATAATGATTTCTATTTCCAGTTTTTAAAACATTTTTAAAAATTGTGCATAAAACCCCTGTTAATGAGGAAGAGAAAGGAAAAATCCAGACACATAATCTCAAGTTACAAAGAAATTGTAAAACAGGGCTTTACAAAACAAATGAGCCAGTGTCCTTTCAGGAACTCTGCTGAACAACTACAAGAATTACTGTCCTCACCAGCTGGCAGACGTTTACAATTAATCTCAAAGAAAATACAGCTGAAAGAGACCTCAGTTATTTAGCTATTCAAAGACAAACATAACAAAAGCTTATCAGGACAGTGGCAGTGGTTTAGCAACAAGTACAACAAAACCCTCCACATTCTGCAGACACCAGGGCTGCTGCTGGACCACGTTCTCACAAAGCCAGGTCAGTGCTCTTTCGTCCTTTGCTGAGATGTGTGGAGAGTTGGAAAAACACAGTGAAATTTGGTACTAACATTTATATTAAAAAACACGGAATACGTGGAGTGTACAAGCAACAAGCTTCTATTGTTAAAAATGATGATGAACGTTTTTAAATTATACCCTGTCGGAGGTCTGACAAAGAGCTACTGTGTTATTCTGAACACAGAGCCCTTTCAGATCAACCTTGTAATATTCTAGAAATAAGCTTTCTGGTGATGGTCCTGTTCCTGGCCATGTGTAAGAGGTTTTCAGTGAAATGAAATGAAACACTGTAGTGCACAAGTGATAGAATACAGAAAATATATTTAAATAGTAGCAGAGATCAAAGATGGTAAGTTTTAATACCTAGCAAAACACAGAAATGCTGCATGTCCACATATTCCGTGTTACTTTGTAATCCATTTATTTCGTAAAGACAACTGAAGAACAATCATTTAAAAATGTCTTTGGACAACACAAAGCCCAGAGCAAGTACCTTTGTATAGATGGGACTTGTGTTTATATTTTCATTGCTTACATTTCTGTGTCCCCAGGAAAAAAAATTACAATTAAGTTGATGTAGTTACATGAATCAGTAAAGGAAATGCTTATAAAACAATATTTAATGAAAGCGAATTAGGTATTTTTTAGCTTGAACTGCAAGAATGCCTTTACTTAAGATCTTAGGGTACATGCAAGACCTCTAGTATTGCTTTCATGTGACTTTTCCCTTGGTATTCTTTTAATTATGTTTTAAAACAAAATTTCAAGTATTCAAATACTGTTACCTGAAACCTTAGTTCATGATATAAGTTTCAAGATAGAATTAGTCTTGACTTTTATTCTACTCAAATATGATGGTGCCAGACTAAAATCCTGTATAAGACTATAGATGTTCATCAACAGAAAACAGGAGGTCCTTCTCTGAAACCCCTGAATCTCTCTGTATGTTGAAGGATGAGTTCAAGTAATTCAGAACAAGGCCCAAGGACAAACAAAGAAACTAGAGCCAGAAAGTTATTTGTTCTTTTAGTTAGAATCTGATCCAGTTGCCATTGCAAAGTTAGTTTCTTTTGCTTTGGTAGATCTTTAGAGGAGAGCAGAGTTTCCTGAAGACAAACTGGATGATGCCATAACTTCCTTTAGAAAGTGCAATCCCTGACAACTGGGGATTAAGACTCTGAACACCAGAAACCACTGGCTAAAGCTATGTAAAAATGGAAGAAAATGGTTACAAGTAGAAGCTGGAGGAGTGCACAACCACAGAAGGTCCAGCTGGAATTTTTAACTGCCTATGAAAATATTGATTTGAGAGTCACAGGCTGTGGAGCGGATGAGGAGGAGGCTGATAACCATCTGTGGAGGAAGCTCTGCTTGTTTCTCAGGGGTTCCAAAGATCATGGCGTGCTGCTGAAGGTGCCAGCTGGCCTGCTGCCACAAGGCTTCTCTGTGCCACCAATCTCTGGGAAGCCTGCCCATAGAATCATAGCATATATTCCAAACAAGAATCGCTTGGTATTTCTTCACTATGAAAGCTGATGAGCAGCAGATTTTTTTTTTTCCAGAGCTCAGACTTCCAGGGCTTCTCCTGACTGGTTGTGGTGGGGGCATGGCTGTGTAACTCTGAGGAGAGTTGCTGGCAGCACAACGGGAAGTGTTTACTTCGGACTTCTGTCTTTTCTCCCATCTTTTTGGCTTGCCCACATGAACACTTCCCATGACCTATTCCAGAGACCATGGCTGAAGAATATCCAATTTACGTAATTTGCCATACTCTTGAATCTCTTCCTTTCCTTAAGGACAGATGACGGTTTCTCACGTTACCTTTCTGTTCTTTCAGTAAAACAGGATTTTATCTAGTAGAGAGAAATAGAACTCTATTTTTTCTCGAAGCAAGAACTGAACCTTGAGGCTCCCTATTGTTTGTTTACAATCACATTTAACACTCTGAATGGAAATGCTGTGCAGAGCTGAGGAACAAAAACCTCAAACATGCAGCATGTATTGCTTTAAGGCTGACATGCTTTGGGATGAGTTGTAACAAGGAAATCTTACTTCATTTAATTCAGTTAATTATCATCAGCTTAAAAATGGAGATTAGAACAGGAATAACATACCAGTCTTACATAATTGTACATAATGTATACATAAATACATGCATGTGTACCTATAAACACATGGATTGTAATTCTTCCTGATCAAAATTTAACTTTTTACCTTATTACTGTCATTTTGGTTGTGATAGAATTCAGAAGCAATTCCCCACACAGAGATTATTCTCCACACCCTTTACACTGGGGCAAATCAAAGGTAAAAATGGGGAGAAGAGGTTCAGTTCTGCAGACTCTCAATTTAGAACATGAAATACCTACAGAACACGGTGAACTTAGTAGATGATTAATTTCCTGTTGAAGATGATTCCTAAAAGCTCAAGCATCTCCAGAAGGTCACCCCCACCTTCAGAAAACATACACAACAACTTATTTTAGTGTTCTGTAGAAATGCCTTGCCCACACAGTAAATTGGACATATGTTCTTGGATTCAGCTGCCAGTTTTGTTAAAGAATTCTGGTCTCATTGTTTTTACTAAATAAAATTTTACATGCATTTTTGTCAAAGCAAAAACCAGTTCTTCATAAAACCATTGCTCATGGACCTAGCAATGAAAGCTAAGTTTTCTATTGACATTCTTGTGCTTAGTTGTGAGTTGCTGCTCCTCCTCCAAGTACATTTCTAACTTTAGACACAGCAACTGGAAAGGATGCTGGATTGAGCACATGCTAAGTGCATTGCTAAATCAGAGTGAAAGTCGTAACTCTTCTTTTCTGCTGCTGTCCTTCGCACAATATGGAAATATTGGTCGTCTATCCTGAACATCCTCTTCCTTTGCTGATTGGCCTCAGTAGCTTCCTGTGTCTGCACAGAACACTGCACATTCACCAAGCCATAAATGAGGGAATGAAATACCCAAACTCCTGTGATCTTTTATCAAATTTGTTACTTGCAGTAGATTCCATACTAGAAATGTGCACAAAATTTCTCATGTGTAAAATTGGGATGTATTTTTTGTAGGTGAAAGTAGAATCAAGCTGGTTTGAGGGTTGAATGATTGATGTTGTGTTTGAAATTTAAAGTAAGCTGAAATCCCCAGTTCAGCTATCACTGAAAACATTGATTTGGCTAAAATACTCTATGTTATTTACAAATGACATGGTACAAGCTATTTAAAATAATTGTAAGAGTATTCTGAAGGTGTATGAAGAAACTAGAGCTGAGCATTGGGTACAGTGTAGTACCTGGGGTGTTGAAATTACAAAAAAAAAAAAAAATGAACAGAGTAAAAATTCTTTAGGAATAATAAGAAATGGGGTAAAAAATTGTCAGAGACATTGGAAACTACCAAGATGATTCACCTTCTGCATCTACAAATAACACCATAGGCTTTTCCCAGTATTCATTGGCTGATATTAATTTCGAATTAGATATTGTATCCTGATTTCCTGTGGCGTTTTTCTAGAAAACTGATTTTTAAAAGCCCAAATCCTATCAGTGACATATTCACAAAAAATGTTCAATGTTAAAACCCATTAAAAATGCAAAAATAAGGGAACAGACACCTGTAAAAACAATGCTGGGAAAAAAAGGTTTTGCATCCCAATTTTAATTCTTAAGAGCAATTAAAAAAAAAATAATCCAACCTGAAATTATTTGTGCATCTCCATGCAAAGACGCTGGCCTTCAACGAGCACTCTATCCATCTTCACACATCATAAAATTCCACTAATTAAGTTCTCTCTTGTAAAATAATTTATATTTGCTGTTCTTCAACCACTAGATTAATTTTTACCACTCATAGATTTTTTCCTGGTATTACAGAAGGTATGCTGTAGATAAATGTTTTGTATATCAAACGTTTGAATCTTAAATGTGAAAAATCTCTATAGGTGTAGGTATTTATACAAATATAAACGTGCCTGTATGAAGCTCAACTGGAGAGCCATGTGGGAAGGAAGATGGTTCTAAAAAAGATGACAAAACCCAAAACTCCAATATCAGCTTGAAGAGAACAATGACATTAAGGTGTTAGAGGCTGGTGAAATGTAATATTGTGATCTTCTCTGACAGTTGTTTTGGTTTGCACTACACAGTGGCTTGGTGTGTTTGGAGGTTTTGGTTGCAAATATAGGAAGCAGAATTTGATAATTTATTAGTGAAAGGCCTAAAGATACAGGAATTTCTGCTTGTTCTGTGGAGCAAGTCGTTTTATGGAGCTCTGCTGGTGACTAAATGTCTCTACTGAATCCATGGGGTTTAAGGGATAAAATATCCAACTGAGCTCGTGAAAAGGCTAATGTTTGACCATTTCTGTTAAGCTTATATTGAATTCAGTCTGACAATGAACAAATCTGGGCATTAGCTCAGCCAGTCAGTGAGGAGATGTAAATATAGCTGGGATTATGTTCATCCATAATGTGAAATTCTCTATGTATCTGCAATTCTGTGCATTCATAGTATGAAATTCTTTCTATATTTAAGTTACTTTCATGTGAAGTATGGCAGAGAGAGAATGGAAAATCAAGTTGTTCTGTCACAAGATTACCCACAGCTATATGTAGTTAAGGCACAGTATCATCTTGGCTTCTCTTAAAATATGTCATGATGTGAAGATGCAAGTTAGGGAGTGAAAACACACACCAAATTTAGTCTCTGAATAAGGACACTCGAATCTGGTTCTATTTGTTAAACTCCTGCTGTAAAAGGAAAGCACTTCCCTAAAATATGAATTTCCTACATATTTAACACTACAATATGGAGGGCTCCTGTGAAGTTCAAGACATTTTTAGAAGTCACATCAGTAAGAACTCTGGCATAATCATGGAAAAGCATGTACTGGGCTGGACTGCCCAGTGCACTGTTTTTGACTGCAGATTCTGGCTATAAAATCAAACATGTCAAGGCACGAGTGCGTCATTTGGAGGGAAAGTGGAGCATTTCTTTACTGACAACAAGACAGACATTTTCGTGCCAATCCTTTTGCCTTTAGAACACAAAAGCATGACAGAAATGTTCACTGCAGAGTTGCTGACAACTCTTTAGTGTACAAAAGTGTATGGAATTCAAGGAAGAACTCAGCGCACTCCTCTGCCCAGTCCCACAGAGATGATGTCTGCTGACAGGTCATGGTACAGGATTTAGTGCCCTGTTCCTCTCAGAGGCAGATGTTACTGAAGTTTAATGCAGTTTAGGAAGACTATAGGTGTGTGATTGGTAAGCAGAACCACATCTTTAAAACACTTGTGAAAACATTTTCTTACTAAAGCCAGCTGACATTATTCCAAGAGTTTTGTATTTAAGAGCCTGCACCTCAGAATCCCCTCTCCTCCAATAAGGATCAGCATGCTCCACAAAATCCTTGATGTAAATATATGGCCCAGCAACACTATTATGTGCTGAGTAGCTGAAGGAGTCTTAATGTACATTACAAATGTACAATGCAAACTCGCGTTGCAGAACAAGGTCAAGCAGGAAATTGAAAATTAAATGCCGGCGTCTGAGTAACAGCTTCCTGAAGGGCACATCAGAAACAGTTTACCAGAAATGTTTCCAGAAGCAGGCAAGAAACAAGAAAATCTTTAACTTGAACCCATTTCTTCTGCCTATAGTTCTTAAAAGTAATTTAACTTTCTCTGGATTTCCATTTGTGACAAGGTCTAAGAGGTGGGGGGTTAACTAAATCTTCAGGTTTTTTACCCCACTTTCAACCCCTAAGAGAATAGTGGATACTCTTCCAGGCACTACAGTTCTTACTTAAAGATTATTTAAGTCCTTTGGAATTTCACAGACAGAATTATGAGGGTCTTCACGCACTAAATGATACAGTAGGTGCCTTATGGAGTCTTCTTACCTTCTTGCCTAAGCAAGTTAGATGCCAAACTCTCAGAACCTTTTGGGAGAAGCTGTGTATCTCAGATACTTACCTTCTTTTCCTTGGTCAGTCATTTGCATTTTAAAGCACTTAAATAAAGTTTGCAGATCTGGCCATCAATCTTAAAAAGCCACTGGAACTTGGACTGCTAAACCACTTCTGAAAGTGAAAACTGTTAGGAAAAAAATATCCTGTGTTTTCAATCTGCACTTTCTAAATCAAAAAGTGTTGTCTGTGAAACCAAGAAAGTTTTTTTTTTCTTCTGTATTTCATAGTATTCACATTCTGGATCTCCTTCATGTCTTTATGTTTACGATCTAATGGTATTTTAGGCGGAGTTTTAATGCAGAAACTATGCAAATGTCAAATGTTTATTATGAGAAATGGATACCAATAACAATAAATATTCATTACTTCATATAACAAGCTGAGAGAGTTTCTGAGTCATCTTCTACAGCAATTACTTGGAGCTCTGTTTCATTCCTTAAGCAAGTACCTTAGCCAGCCAAACGTAATTTATTTATGTATTAATTGAGAGAAGGCTGTTAAAAGGGTAGTTACAGAATCAGCAACAAAGGAAAAATAAGGCAGACAAACCTGAGAACAGGAAAAAAAATCATGACTTTTAATTCAGTGAAATTTTTGCCACTTTAATTAGTACTTTTCCTCTGTCCTTTCCAGAATTCCGTAGTGGTTTCCCTGAGAGGTGTGGGAATTAAGTCATATCTCACATACAGTGTAGCAACTGGGAAAAAGACAGACCCTGTTTCAAGTCGACAGAATCACTTTATTAAGCACACACCAGCATTTTTTTGTTTTTTCAGTGTACAAGTTTAGGATCAAACTATGCAGCCAGTGATTAGGAGACTAACGCAAAGAAATGGCAGAGCAGATGTTTCTTGCTCTTTTATCTCAGAAACTGTCACACATCCCACACAGCTTCTGTGGCCCAGTGTTCTGGGCTGCTTAATATAAGCATTCTCACATAGGTATTTATGGTTGCAGATTATCTTTGGTATGCAGTTTCTCATGGGAAAAAGGTGCTTGTAAGGTCAAGAGCAGCAGCTGCTTCTACACACAACTCTTACATCACAGCTCAACAAAAATGTAATTTTCGTCTTTTTTTCCCCTCTTAGTTACTCTTTTGTTACTAAACCAGGCATAGGAATTGCATGAAGAATAATGTAAAATGAGTTGGGAAAAAGTGTTTAAAATTCTGTCTATATATGAATTTTCTCTGGACAGTGTTCTTAACTGGGAAAGTAAATCCAAGTCTTTGGCAGTGAGAATGATGTGACCATTGCCCCGAGACAGCTAAATGGAAGGACTTCCATTGGTTTCACCAGGCTCTGGGTGAGGCACCACCTTCTGCCTACCGTGCTCTCTAAAACTAAACCAACACAAGTCCTGCCACAAAGCAGTCAGGACATAAACTTAAAATTACAATGGACAATAAAAACTTGAGAGACTAGTTTCGCTATTGCTTTAATTTATACTCCTGTTAACCAATTTTAAATCCACGTTAACATACCAAGTAATTCTGAAGATGTCAGTGTATGGATAATAGACCCTGCCAAGGCCATGCAATGTAAGTGTTTCAGCCATAGCCCATTAGACTTCAGTAATTTATTTTTTATTTTAGGAAAGCCTAATCTGAAGGAAGAAAAACCATTCGAAGATGCCCAGCTGCAGGATAGGAAAAGTAACAAATTGAATCTGAACTCTCTCCTGGGAAATGCCCTGACGTACACTCGTGAAAGGGAATTCTGTAGCCATGACCTACATAGCCCAGTTTGGAAACACGTAAGAGTCCATAATCTGAGATGTTCTCTCTTGTGTCATATGCTGTTATCTGAGTCATATAGAACAGCTAAGACCTGCAGTTCTAAATTGGGACTACAGCTGGGAATTAGCCTATCACTCCCAGCTGCATCCTGTATGGCTTTAACTGCACCTGACTTAGATTTGGAGGAGAAGCTCCTCTAAAAGCTGAGCATCCTGTTTATCCTGTACCTGTTAGTGCTGTCGTAACACTAACATGATCCCAGTGCACAGTCTGAATCCTCCCATTCAGCCCCTCTCCTCCATGCAAAGCAAAGGATACAGTATTAAAATGTGATTTCCTCAAAAAGCACATTATTAATGGAATTGCAGCATGAACACTCTAGCACAAAAGAGATGGAGACTACACTGCACAGCTGTGGACATAATTTTCTTGCACTTAAAGAACTTGGAAAGAGATGGTTTTAAATAAAACTATGCTAAAGGGAATACAATCTTGTAAAGATTGATTTTTAATTTTTTTTTAAAGAGTCGGCTTCTGATGGCCTTTATTCAATGGATGTACCATTTGTTTCAGCAAGCAGATCCCGCTGTTTCCAGTGTGACCTATTTTCAACCAAAAGTAATAACAGGATATTCCAAACTGGCAGCAGCTCTTGCTTTTGTAGTGACTACTTCAGCCAGACTTGCATCCTAATTATTCTAGTGTAGGAACCACATGATGCCTGGATTTTGGAGACTCAACTAAACCCAACTTGACCAATTTTATAAGCAAGGAGGAAAAATCCCATCTCTTCATCTATTGATTGAAATGTCATTCTTTTACTGCAAGTGCTTTCAGCCTTTGGGTTTGATTTTGAACTGGAACAAGTGGCTGTGGAATGGGGCTGTTCTTTGGCCTGGACATATCCACCCCCCTTCCAGCCTTGCCTCAGAAGTGATAGGATGAGATGGTGCCAAAATGTCACTACAGATAATAATTTGTGACATTCCTCAGCTCTATTAATCTGAGGCTCTGCAGTGGCAGCTCTGGTGATGCCCGTGTAAGAGGTGCCAGGCCCTCAGTGCTTCTCTGCTGGGGCAGTTGCACTGCTTCATGTCAGTTAGCCAAAGCACAAAGGGCTGATTCAAAGGATCTGCAGGAACATATTTTTCTTCTTTAATCAACAGTACAGGGATACCAGGCAGACCCATGTGGTATATCTGAACTGGCTGCTTGATCCTCTCCCAGCCTCCAACTGCTGTCTTGAAAACAGCTTATCCATTTTTCCATACTTACATCTTATTAAATATTTGTACAATGACCTCTCTGAATAAAGACTTGCATTCTTCACCAAAATCCTTACAACAAACTCATGTATATTAAAGACATAGGAAGAATAAATTAAAGGAGGTCATGAAAGGGTCCTAAAGAACCACCTCTGTGTTGGCGTGGAACATCTGTCAGCTACCTGGCTCTGGTGTCAAGTGAACAACTTCGAGTGTGACCTGCTTATTTTGTGATCCATCCCTGAGTATTCTTTGTCATGCAGGCTCTGAAAGGATGCTGGCTGGGCTGTTGTCTACAAGCACTTGTGAATTACAGCAATGCCATTTGCACTGCTGTAGTCAATGACCTGTCAGGTTTCCCATTATGATGTTATGCTGTTATTTCCAGGGTTTATGTCCTGACTATAAAGTTGGTGACTGCTTGGTCTGGAAACACTAATGCATTTTTTTTGTACATTTTATAAATATAAAATGAAAAAGTGCCCTAATATAAAATCAGTCTCTATTCAGAAAAGTAAAAGGTGACAATTTTAAGTAATATTTTCAGTGCTAGAAAAAAAAAATCAATAAGATTCAGGAAGGTTTCTTTTTTGGGGAGAGTCATGAACCATAATAATGCAATTTACAGCTTGCAGGGGCAGCAGGTACCTGGAATTGCATTAAGTAGGTGACTGTATTTTATGGTGAGTTCTGAGAGGATAAATCTTTCACTTACTACAAAGAGCCTGTACCCAGAAATGCCATGATGGGGTGATGGTAGAGGATATCTGTATTTTAATCTGTGTAAGTAACTGCAGTAAAACTTATCCAAATAATAATTCCACGTCTTCCTAGGCAGGCAGATGTAAATGGTGAGCATGGATTTTGCTCCTGAGTATATTCAATGTATTCATGGTTCAGTGAATTCACAAGTGACCTTTTTAGCGAGATGTTATGATAGGAGGAAATTTTCACTAAGTAAAAATGTACTATCAAGTCATCAGCAATCCTCTATTTGAGGAGCATGAGGAATCGTACACATACACACACATGGACTTTCAGAAATAAAGTCAGCTTAGCAGATTACTGAAGAAATGCTATGATCAAGTAAGTCCCTGGATCCATATTTACAAATTAAATAATTGCTGTCTATTAGGAAAGTACTTGCATACCATAGGATGTATTTGCCTTAAGGTAACAGTCTCATTTCCTTTTCTTTTTGATTTCTTAATTAATCAAGGGACAGGATTTGACAGAGAGGTTTTTTATTAGTACCACTGAAGCTTTCAGTGACAACAACCAACAGGCAAAGTAACTCTGTGTAACCATGCATAGAGCAGTGGTGTGATCTTATGTCACAGAAGTTTATTTTAACCACAGATGAGGGTGTAGCTGTAGTGACCATATTTTCCTCTCTGTGATGTGGCAAATTCTACACTAAATTGCACTAATGAGATGCACAAATTAAAGGCAGCACACTGTGTTTAAATAACATCCACACTGGTGCTAGGTCCATCACCAGTGTAACCAGAATCATCTTTCTGAAGTCACTGTAATATCCTGATGTGAACAGTCTCAGTGAAAGAGGAGAATTCCTACCTGACAATTACAACTGTAATTGTAGGACTCTTAAAATGTAATTCTTCATCAAGGTATTTTACAAGAGTAATTTTTGTAGGTGGGATAATAACAGGAATAGCAGTAAGGCAACATCTTAGTGGCACTCATAATCCTTATTTCCATGTTATATTGCAATCCCTGTTCTATCTCATCCCACACAGATTTATGGCAGAAGTATCTAAGCAAGCATAAGCGGGAGCATTGTAACTCTTCTCTGATTAAGCCCAATTACATTCCACTGGGGAAGAACATTAGTAGCACAGAAAAATACTATTCCTTATTATTCTCAGTGACTTCTTCCTCCAAAGGTCACTAACTTATTTTACACTATATCATGAAAATCTATAAAGAGGGGTTTTTGTGTAGGAAATGATGATTGCTACTGTTTGGTACAAAAACACATGCACACCCAAAAGAAAACTACTACTACAATGTAATTAATAGCCAGAGCTCCAAGTAAGGAACTGGCAGATGCAGTTACTCATTTTCAGCTTGGATTATTAGCTTAAAAAGGTCTTTGAGTCTCTGAGCAGCAACTAATTCTTCTACCAGATTTCTTTTTCCTTCAATTCTACTCCTCTAAGTCATGGATAACAATAAGAAGTCCAGTGCCAAAGGGTGTCAAGAACCCCTTAGATACCCTGTGAAGGTGTAAGGTAAGATAAAATGTTTTCAATATATCAATACATACACCTAGCACTGTTCAGGACCCTCTCCTCTGGCCCTTGGAACTCTTCTGAATAATCCTGCCAAGTAAGCAGTTACAAGCTTTCAGTCATTAATGATTTAGTCACAGACCACTGTTGCAACTACTTTTATACTCAGCTTGTCAAGAATATCACAGAATGCTTGGGGTCAGAATTGACCTTAAAGATCATCCAATTATACTCCCCTAAACCCTTTCCTGTATACACCAGTATTTATCCTTGGAATTCCTTCCCTTGCTTTTAGGTCACAGTGAAAAATCTAAGAAAAGAAAGATTCCTAATACTAGTCTTACCCTTTTTATCCAAACCCCAAATTTTTATGGTCTAGCTAAGGTAGTGCACAGGGATGATCTTTCTTTTCTTAATCAAAACCTTAAGAGGATGTGCTCATCATGCAATGGTGAACACCCTTGTAAGATCACAGAGGTGGCTTGCTGGCTTTTCACTTTTAACTGATTTAAAGTGTACTTGGATAATATTATTATTATTAAAAAAAATTGTATTACATTTGTAGAAAGAGGAGTTACTTTCCCCACAGTACAGGTCTTCAAGGGTCTGTAGTGTTTGTAAACAGAGAGTGTGTAGGAGAGCAGATGTTCTGGATACTGCTCTCTGAGTATATAACTGCCCAAATGGTATTAAACCTCTTGAACTTCTTCCCAGCTAGAAGCAAACATCTATGCAGGTTTTAGTAGCTACAGCTGTACCAAAAATTCCTGCTACTTAATTTTTCTTTGTGCTAATAACCCATATTTAGTGTCACTGGTAAACAGCATCCACTTCAGGATAGTGGGAAAGAGGATTTTCAACTTCATCAGAAAGTATCTGGAGTACTCCTACACCAAAAATATTACCTCATCTAGCAGCAAAGGGTGAAGGACAAGAATTGACAAGGATCTGCAAGTCACCACCTTCAAGGTGTTCCTTATTTGCACATTCCTGAAGCAGAAGAGGGACACTGCTCATGTCCTGGCAGGGGAACCTGTGGGTGCAGCAGGACAGGCCCGGGACAGCTGGTGGCACAGCAAGATCCAACCTGTCACTTCATGTGTTGGTTGTAACAAGGGAAAGCTTGACCTTTGCAATGCCTAGTGGGACTAGGAACAGGAAGGAAGGCAACTTGAATCATTCAGTCATGTCAGGATAACAAAGCAAAGGCCAGGATGCATCTGCTACATGGAATTTTTCTTTTGTGGATACCAACTGTAAAAAGCCACAGCTAAGAAAGATAATTAGGGTCTTAAAAGAAGAGGAATCTGAGACCAAGCTAGCAAAGAACTGTGTTTCAGTCACAAGCTTGTCAAGGTTTAAAATGTTAGGTCTTCAGAGTGTTTCACTGTGGTTAGTTCACATTGCTAGCCCCCTAAACCTTTTTTTTTTTTTTTTTTTTTCCCATGGAAGGACAGAATTAGAGGGAAAAACAGTATTTAGAGATCTGTTTGCAAAATGGCTGCAGTTACCGGCTGTATGTAAAACAGTAACTTTATTGAAAGGGCCCTTTTAAAAAGGACTGCATAGGTGAGTGTTCAAGGGAGTGGGAAGGACCTGAAGACAACAACTTTTTGAGTTTCACGGTGGTAACAAAAGCACCTGTAAAGGGTGATCCCCAGTCTCAAGCTCCTTGTTTAAGTGAGAAAGGGGGCTGTGGGAACCAAATCATGGTGCCACCAGGTGGTGTAACGGAGAAAAAATCCATGTTGTATTATATTCAACTCCCACATAAAAATAATAATAATAATAAAATCTAATCTGCTTTCTAGCTACATGATTTGTAAAGAGTCATTTTTTGCAAAATCACCAAAGGAAGTGAGAAACCAGGTAAATATCTGGTGTGAAATATACTTCCTTCAAGCTTTTTTAACTTACAACCAAAGCTGAAACATTATATATACTAACCTAAGTTCAAATCAGTAAGTGAATGATTTCCAGAATCTGTGCTCTATCACCCTGAAGAAGTGAACTGCTCCAAAATACTGCTTTCTAAAAGAAAAAAATGCTATTATTGTTACAATAAATAATTATATATGGCTGGCTAATTCCTCAGAGGCAGCAGCAGACTGCATGATTTTGAAGGGAATGTGCAGACTGTTTAAAGCATTGCTGTAGCTCAGACTGCACCACTGTTTTCACTAATAAGCAAAATGCACCAGATGGTGAGTGATGCTGCAGCCTTCTGAAGTTCCAAATTGAGACCAGGAGAGATGTTATAGTTGAAAAACTGAGTAGTGCAGGAGTAGTATTCAGCAGGTTTGGTTTTGGTTCAGGCACCCACACTAAGTGATCACCACCTCAGTGTATGGCACAGACACCTCTGTGACTGCAGAGTGGCACAAACTGAAAGCTGAAAGTTTAACAAGTATGTGGGTTTGAAGTTTTGCATCTCTCAGCTTCAAGCCATTGACAAACAGTTCATGGTTCTTACAGTGAACAGCCCATCAAAGGTTGTTTTTGAATGTGTACATAAAGACATTACTAAAAAAAAAAAAATAGCTCAAAGCTGTAATTAAATAAATCTTGAAGCCCAGACAGGAGGAACTAGGGACACTAGAACTGCCTCTGTGGGCCATAACAAAAGCACATGGGGATAGCTGGAAGTTTAAAATGAGGTTTTGGGACTCATGAGCAAGCTTGTCAATGTTTCAGACTTCTTTCCCCTCATAAATCATTATGAAATTCTTGCATTTCCTCCTTGGAGGCAATTTCTCAGTGCTTCACAACCACTGTTGCGAAGCCCACATTTTGAGCTAGTGCAGTGTTGCCAGCTGGTCAAGGTTAGGGCATAATCCCACCAACAGGATCTTTACAAAAGGCAGGAATAGCATCACAGAACTCCAGCAGTCTTTTCCCTTCTAAAGTAAATCAAGTTATGAAGGAACCATGAACAGGGGATTTCTCATCTCAGAACCTCAGGGAAAAAGGTGGGCTTTGACTAGTGGTCTGTGGCCAATAATGAAACCTAGTGGATGTAGATCTTCATCTGGAATTTGAATTTATTTACAACTTTTATTACAAGAAAGGAGAACATCATCTGCTCCTTCAGCAATGTTCACTCATTATTTTATGGATTTCCTCCTGTTAGCTGAGGTTGGCACTAGCACCCTGTAAAGTAACTTTAGATTTGGTATAATTCAGTAGGGAGGCCCAAATACAGTGTCCCTGGGAACGAAACACTTGTATGCTTGTACTGTCACATAGTCCGGAGTTTCCATAACAGGATGGAGGTTTGGCAAGTGCATTCTGTAATCAGAAATTAGATTTAACCACTCTTGTATTTTATGCTTACCAAAGCCCACTTTGGTGGGCTATGATGCTATATAATGCTATGAAAAAACAGGACCATCATTAAAAGAATCAATACAATCACACAGATTATCAAAGGTTATACACATCTATTTGAAGTAACAACAATGGTACCAATGAATTTGGAATATGATTGTCTTGCCTGCCTGGAAATTGCTTGCACCACTTCAGTGACACAACATATTCATAGTCACAGCCAAAGAAAAGACATGAAAAAGGTTAATAAAGGTGTTTTAACTCATCAAGAACTACTTTGATATTCCACACTGGAAAAACTCTATGTAGTAAGTGTTTGTAATAATATAAATTATTTTATTATTATGCAAACCACGATACATAAAGGAAAGTATTCCTTCTTCATTGTTGAACATTCCCTGAAGTTTAATTTGGAACCTAATTTGCATTCAATTAAAATTTTAGAGTTGTATTTACTCTCTACTTTGTTTGCCTACATGATTTAAATCACAAGAGCAATTTTTTGCTTGTAGAACAGGTGAGAGAGATGGTGAGTGGTTCCTGCACCAGTAGCAGATACACAAATCCAGCCTTAATCAACTTTTCCTCCTGCACTTGAGGACTCTGCATCTCTCTTTAAAGGCTGGGCACCAAAACAGACCTGAGCCACAGTTCTTGTGCTGAGAGAACCTGCCAGCTCTCAATGCTGCCTTCTCTTGGGACAATGCAAGAAGCAAATCTAGGAAAGACACTGTGAGCGGTCTTGTACCTCGTCTCTGCCTAAATCCTTCCTTCCTGTGAGATACACATCACTGACTGAAGCTCAATGGCTTATAGCAGGAAAAAACCTGTGTCCAGATGAACATTAGAAAGGGATTTAAAAATACTTTTTTCTAAAATCTATCCCACAATATGGGGAGTCTGGGATATGGGGAATATAGTGAAGTATGGTTTGATTTTATGAACTGCTCAGTGGCAAATCTGCACAGGATCCTGCGTCTTTTTAGTACTTATCTCAAATGCTTCCAAAACAGATTAAGCAGAAAAACTTGTGAATGGCACATTCTAACCCAGGCATATTGTGATGCACTCCTAACTGCATTCTTACACATTCTTCCATGAAAGAAGTGAGAGTTCAAAGAGAGACAGTGACTTTGCTTTGAAGTAGGTGAAAAGTATTCGCCCAGCTAAAGCTGTGATAGACAAACTCCGGGAACTCCCCCTAGAGTGTTTTACAATTATATTGCCCCTAATTAATCATCTCTGTATTTGTGGCTGCTCTCCCAAGCAGCTACAGAGCTGGATCCATGTCAATCACATTAGCTGGGATGCCAGTCCTGAACAATAATGACAGGCTCTTGGACAAACACTCCTTTCTAATATCTTTGTGGCTGTTCACTTCCAGCCCTAGGTCAGGACAAACAGCTGTGGAAAGAAAACATCCTGGCAGATGGCTATAGCTGTTTGCTTCAGTGCACATCAGTCAGCAACTCCAGCAATAGCTCCTCAGCTTGCTTTGCAGCTCTCACCTCTCAGGTGCTAATTAGCATCTCATGTGAGATCTGATACTTGACTACCATCAGCACGGATAAACTTAATAAGCACCAACAGATCCTTTGCAATGTGTTAGTCTGAGAGCACAGGTACAAATGCAGCCTTGAAATGCGTTAAATATGGTTTTCAAAGGCTCCCAATTTTAGGTGCTGCTGGAAAAAAAATTAGTTGTTTGGTCTGTAAAGCCTCATGGGATTCCTCTCTTCTGCTGAGGTTGATAGGTTGGAGAGTTGAATTTGAAAGAAAGGTACCCCCAAATTGCCCTTACTTTCTTCATGGCTGCGTCAGTGAGCTGTTTATTACTGACTTGCTGGACCGGTTCTTGAGGATGTTGTGCTAGATTAGTCAGATATTCAACACATATTGGTAATTCAGATTTCACTTAGAAAGGAGGTGTCCCTTCACAACACTCTAAAAGGTCTTCCTTCCCAGAAGTTTTTGAGTCATCTGTTTCCTCATTCATCTTCCAAGGATGTTCCTAAGCCAAAATTTCTCACAGTATTAGGACTAGAACACCATAAGCATGAACAGATCACAGGTTTCTTTACATCCTGACAAACATATTATTTTTCTCAGTAACTTTAAATTTAGGCCTGTTTAGCAAATATTTTTTCATTCCTTTTCTGCTGGGCATCTACCTGAGTTACGCAACTCAGGAAGGCCGAAATATCTTCAAAGCAGGTGATTATATCCTCCAGGTTTCTTCCCCTGCTGTCACTATGAGGAACTAACCATGCACAACAATACACTGGAGTGTTTCTGACAGCCCAAACCAATCTCAAGTAAATCTGAAAAGCTACTTTATGCACATCAATATGTAATTAAGCTCCAGGCCTGTAGATTTTCACAACCATTTCAGTGCCAGAAATGTGTGGGCTGAAATACTTCATCTCATTTGTACTAGAATTCTTAACAAGACAATCGGCATTTTGGGAATTTCAGATGACTGTCAGGTTGTAACAGTTCTCACAACAGAGAAAGTAGCTGATGATCAGTCAAATCTACAAATTCTCAGGAATAACTCACACAACAGCCAAGCAATATTTTCTACTCTTATGACGAAATAAAGATCACATAGCAGTTTTCTTGTTGCATTAATGACAAAACTTGAAGCACTGCTTTACCTTATAAGATATAGCTAATATATGTAAATTAATGTATATTCTCAGTCACACTGAAATATACTATGATATTTTTAGCTGCCTCTTGATTATTTGTCATTTACGAAATCTCAGTGAAGCCCAGTGATTTAATTTTTTTCACTCATAGTTTGTTTACTAAAAAAAATGAAAATTGCATGCAGTGGATTCCTGTCCTAATCTGCTCTAAAATCTAATCTAAAATTGAGTAAATGCAATTACCTAGAAGTGTTGCAACAGATAAATTATTTCATCCAACTAACAGTTATACTTTTCAATCCCTTTCCCTTTCCTACACACAGAATACACACACTCACAAAACAGCATCATGTTGGTTATACTGAGAGAAACCAGGAATGTCATCAAAGTGATTTCTTCCCTGAAAAAAATCCGTGGTCTTTGGACAATGGATTAACAGAAACCTTTCTGTGCTTCACTATAATGTGATGTTGAGTACTTGTCAACTGAAAATCTTTGCAATGAAAACAAATCAACCCAAAATATCTTCCCCAAATCCAATTATATTAATTCCAGTGAAAAAAAAAGTATTTAAGAAAGGCTAAAATTTTAAAATTACACTTACCAGGAACAAAGCTTCCCTGGACCACCTCCTTATAAGCCCACCAGCCTTCATGGATTTTTGGTGAATTCTGTTGAGCTAGAAAGAAATAATCAAAGAAACTATAAAATTAGGGCAAAACATAGGACACAATTAGCTAAACTTTAGGAATTTTAAACAGGGTACTATGCTCTACAGAAAAGTCACTCAAGTGATCTTTATTCAATTTACAGAATCATGCTGTGCGTATGTATCTCAGAGAACCTTGTCTCTGTTCATCACAGAGTAAAATATACTCTGCTTTGGAAGACTTGATCACTAAACTTAACAATTCAGGTAGAAAATGAGGATTTATAGCACTATCAGTGGCTTCTATGCCACCTACACAGTCAATATGGGATAAAAACACAGAGAAAAAAACAGTGCTCAGTAGTCAATACCTGAGTTCAAGCTGTCTGACTAAAAAGGAGTTTCTCCCCTTCCTTTCCTGAGTTTCCCAGTAATCTCTCAGATTGCATGAGCAGAAGTGGCAGAGTGAACCACAGGCAACAATATCTGTGTCTATCACTATTTCATCTCAGTGCTTTGAGTTCCAAAACCACGCCAGAAAGGCACAGCCCACAGCTTTCCCAACACTGGCTCATGCTCCAGTGCCAAGGCAGGAATTCGGTTTTTCCATCTTCTCTGTCTGCAATGGAGCACCCATGCCTGTTCTCCCCCTCAGTCACCCGGGTAGCTCACCAAAAACATGCTTGTGGCTGCTGTCTCTGACATGCAGCTCTTTCACAATATAACAGCAGCTGGGAGCACCATGTAGGAACATGTGACAGCTATAGCTGGTCTACAGCTGCACAGGTAATTGGGTTTAACAGCTCCTTAGGAGCATAGCTCCTTAGAAGATAGAAGTTAACAAATCCGCAGGCATGTTATTGATAGGTCAGATTCAAACTCAAACAGGGGACCCCAGCCAATCCCTTTGAACCAGGAATGCACCCATATCATTGGCCAGTGAGTTGAGTGGAGTTAAGATCCTTAACCAATCGTGTATGTAAGCACAGGAAGTCTGAAGGTCCTGTATAAGGGGGCACCTGAGAATGAAATTTGTCTGTTGCTGCATGATCTCAGTGAATTGCTCTTGTCACATTCCTGTCTCCATCATCAGCGACAAGAACACAAGAAAAGGTTTTTTTGATCAATATTTGAAGGTTGTAGCAACAAAAAGCCTAAGCTTTGGATGAGGTTTGCCCCTCATGAGACTTGTTGCCTAAATGATTTCTCTAAAGTCCTGAAAAATCAAGGGCAGAAAGGTCATGATTAGTCAAGTTTGCTGCTCTTTGTCATCACCTCTCTTTGTCTTGAAATTGGAATTCAAGCAAAATTTTTGATCAAAATGTAAAGTATCTATTAATTGGAAATATTTTCAAAGGGCACAAGGACACACAGCAAGAAAAACGTTCAGCTGATTTCTATACGAATTGATATACAAATATGCCTTCTCCTGTATTTTGCTTGGTGTGTTCCTATTTAGAGCAACTCTCCTTCAGCTGCAGAAAGCTCAGTTACCTTGTGCATCATTTCACTTAGATTTTGGGGTTGTCTTATTTTAAAGACACTTTCAATTTGTTTCACTAAGCCAATTTTTTTTTTACATAAATATGCAGCAATAGAAGATGCTGGATTTAGCAGCTTTCTGCTGCAGTTTCACTTCTAAATCACATATTATTTATGAAAAACACAACTACCCTGGGAAAAGTTCCAGCATTATAATAAAAATTGTTGCTGTAATTAAAAATTATGAAGAAGATGTGAAATTCAGGCTAAAAGGGATACAAGATAAGGACTATTACATACTGTTTTATCAAGTTACAAAAAAGTATTTATGATTTGACTGACTGTATATTGCCGAAACAAAAGTAAAGCTTAAGTTAATTAAATATACTGACAGAAGGACCAATACACTGCCTTACCAAAATCCAGCCATGCCAGTGGGATGAGGTATATGTGGATGCAGATTTCTCCCTGCAGGACTGATGTTGTTCCATTAACTGAGTAGTGATGTGTTACACTGAAGGGACTGTTCCACTGTGCACCCTTTACAGTCTGCAGATGAAATTGTCCTCATATTTTAGTTTTTATAACATTGCCTGGAGAACTCCAACTGTGCATGGCTTGGTTGTGCTAGACTGCACCGTACAAACATTTGGAAAATGGCAAATCCCAACTCACAATCAAAATATATGAGCATTGTTCCTATCCAGTCTGAACTGCAATTTTTTTTGGATCTCAACACTTGCTTTCATGTCCTCAGCAGGAGAAGTTATTAAAGATTTCAAAATGGCAGTAGGAGAGGATACTAAGGAGTCCCAGCAAAGTAGAGCCATAATTCTTCTACTTAAAATTTCCCAGGAAATTACACTGCATTAAAGTGCGTCTTGTAATCATACACACAGCTCAAATTGGTCCAGCCAGGCAGAGGCAGATGCATTTTAGAAGAGATTGAAAAAATTAGATAGATCGATAGATAGATAGATAGATAGATTAAAGTCAGCTAAAACTTTGGGTAGGATCGGTATTTTCAAATGCATCTATCTAATGCCAGCGTTCATCAAAATGTATACAGTTGAAAAATATATTGCTTTTTTCCACTCTGGAGCAATCTGAATGATACATGCCAGGTCCAGAAGAGAAGTATAATCCATTATTTGGAGTTTATATTAAACCAAAATTGAAATATGCTGGCTCTGCAGTTCTGCTTCAGTGGGTTACCCCAAATACTTACAATAGCTAATTCCAAAAGGAATAGCAGGAAAAAAAAATATTTTGATGACTTTTTTTTTTTTCATATCTGCTGCATTAGCATGGAACGGGCTGCATGAAATGAGCAAGAAAACTAGATTATCAAAGTTCTGTACTAAATAATTGAATGCCAGTGCAGTTGCTTCATCTATCAGAGAAGAGCATGACCTGGTATCACTCTTCACATTCCACAGATATCAGATCCTTTTCTCTTCAATTCACATGAAAATGAAACACAAAAAATACAATTCCAAACTATGATGTTGTGCCCTAGCTATATCTAAGGTAGAGAAAAAGCAATGCTGGCAACATTGCTGATGTATAGAGAACTGAGTCCACTGAGGAAACCAAGATGCAAGGCAGGTGGGGTTGTGAGGGGGAAGTTAGGGTGGCAATCTCCAGTGCTGTGCTCTTTCCTAAACCCTGAAACCTCAATGTTTTATAGCAGTCCAGGTAAAACATCCTGCAAAGTAATGCCAAGAGTGACTGAACACAGATTGCCACTCTGCAGTGCATGTGAAATACAGCTTGGTGCCTAAGATTTACTTGGATGAAGCCCACAGGGACTTTACTTAAAAAGGGAAAAGATTTATAAAGCTTTCATTTCTCTGAATGCAGAAAGAAGAGGTCTAGTAAGACCAGGAAGAAAAATTTGTCATCCAAAAACTTCTCCTAAACCATCACTCCAATCTGTGTTATGCAAGTGCGCAAGAGGACTTAAGAAAGGAGGGAAAAGCTGTTCCCTATTTTTGAAACATAATCAGACCCATACTTGGATTAGTAATGGTACAAGGGAATATAAAATTAGAATGAACAGCCATATGGACAATCCTTGCTGGGAATCCTATCTGGGACACTCACACCTGATGCACATACAACACAGGCTCTCTACAATTGGTGTATTAATGCCCATCTGACAGAATGGCTTTGTGCCTGAGTAAACAGGTTCAACCTTATGGCTCTAGGATTGTTGCCAAGGAAATGGATTCTTCCTATGTGCCACCTCATGACACACAAAAATAGAATAATTCTCTCAGTATCTTTCTGATTTCAGTTAAACTATTGTACCTCTTCCTGCAATTCTCCCACCCAAGGACCACATAAAGAGACATGTGGGCTGTTTGTGTGGTCTCTGACACTGCTATGGTCCTACCGGAACACTGCCCCTCCACAGCAGCTCCTTGTTGGCAGAGGAGACAAAAGTTCTAGAAAGAAATCCTGTATTCCTGAAGAGGGAATGTCTAAAAAACCAAAAAACCCGACAACTTCCATTCATAATACTTCTGAGGCTCCCGCTTTTACCACTAAAACCCAGAGTATGGCTTTTGCTTCCTAGAAACATTGCTGGTTTTGCAAGGCATGAAAATAAACAAGCCCCTCTGCACAGCAGCTCTTTAACAGCAATTTTTAGCAGCAGCACTGTATTCTGCCATTAGCAGGGACAGTCCAAAATGACACACTTGTCAAAGTGGTCGAGGATACTGAATGACGTCCATTTGTGCAGCGTTCCCTCCCCTAGCACTGAAATCTCTGGTATCTGAGGTTAGTAGCTCTGCTGCTAAAACACCATTAGGTCAGATCTCTTTCAATAAAGCTGCTGCAAAAGAGACAGGATATTTATTTGGAGCTCATATGACACTTGTTGCTATCATTCTGTCAAATTACTGTAGGTATGTCTCCTTGTGGAACATAAAATTACAGGCTAAATCCTGCAAGTTGTTGTGCATTCTTGTTTCCTAGAGGCTTCCATGCACAGGGAAACATCATCATACAGGATCGTAAAAATCACAGTAAATGCAAACAGCAAAGGTGCCAATGCCTCATAAAGTCAGCAGTTAATTCTTTCTAGCTTACAGGCTAAAGTGAGTAGCCTCATGTTTCAAAAAAACCCCCCAAAACAAAAAACCTATTACCGGGTCAGTAAATGTACTTTAAAGTTTTCAGATAGCATTGTATTGGATACCACGTACCACAATGCAAATGCTGGAACACCTGCACAGCATTTGCAGAGCTAAGAAGTCCTCATCTTGCTGGAATGCTCATGTTGACATAATATAAAATGCTGCAGCAAATACAGAATGCCCCTCAGTAAATATGTCTATTTGCAAGATATAAACAAGCCATTCTACAATTACTTATTTACTCTCTATATTTACATGAAGTAAGTATTTGTCAGCTTTTATCTGATGACATTGTTTACGTCATACACACCTAAGCCTGAGCCAAGAGTAGAATCCTGCCAGGTCAGAATTCTCCATTCACTTTACTGCCATTTCACACAGATGAAAAACGCTAGACTGGGGAGAATCAGGCTTGCAGAAGTTAGGAAAAGATCTTTCTTCACCTGGATTTTCTTGATCTGAGCTCTTCTGATTGTTGTATCAATTATTCTGCAGGTTTATCTCTTCTTACATCCTAGAAGTCTTGCTTGTGATAACCTTACTGGTATTGCCCTGGCAGTAAGTATATGACAACATTTTTATCATTGTTACCCCTTCTGCATAGTTATGAGATTAAAAAGAAAACCACCTGCAACTATGAGCTTAATACATAATAAACTTAGTGAAATGCATTAATTCATTGCTAATTCTTTGATAGCAAATGCTTTGAAATTCACAGAAAAATGGCAGAGGGTCTGCTACAAGAAAAATAAATCCTCAAATCTGTGATAACAATGGTGAACACTGCAAGTGAAAGATACATTTACAAGGTATTAGATGCTGGTGTGATCTTCACTTAGAGACTCTATCCTGGTCCTCTCCCAGCCAGCATAAGTGTATTGCTTAGCTATTTAATGCTACTCGATTCTCCATCAGAATTCCACAGTTCACTCTGAGCAGCTTCATCACTCTCAAGGTGTCTTAGTCACTGACAAGTAATCCAAGACAACTGTGCCTAATGGCAGAGATTAAAATTAGAGGAATTTTCCTGCAGTGTTTCAGAAGATTGTGAGTCCTAACAGAAATGTAGTCATGCAGAAAACAGTACAGGGCAGTTAAAAACAAAATAAAATTAAAAGCTGTAAGAAAAAATTTAATCATTTTTGCTGAACTCCATTTCCACAATCTTTTACAACACCTGCTTTGTAATTATTTTAAGTAGTTCTGACTATTGAATTTTATATGGATGTTTTGTGCACGGTTAAACCCCAGGGTAGGTTACCTAAAATTTGGAGGGAAGACAGACTTACTCAATCTAAAATATAACTTTCAACACCCTCAGTCATACAAGTGCCACTTTTTGGCTCACACCAACGAATGCCTCTTAAAGCAAATAGGATACACGTGTACAAAGTGGACCTGGCAGCAGGGGAACTAAGCAGATGCAATTAGCTGAAGATTCAGCCCTCCGTAATTAATATTTAGCTTGTTTAAAACAAATCTGTGTGTAATTGCAACTGTATTTAAGATGTTTTTATGCAGACTTTTTATATTAAAGACCCTAACAACAGATATTTCAGGCACTAAATAAAGCATCATTTATAGATGTTTAGCTACGGGACAAGAAATGTTGGCCTGCTTATGAATCCCACAGCCTACATTGGGAGCATCAGTGTACACTGAGGGAGGAAAAACAAAACAAAGGATTATAAAAGGATCAATAAATAAAATGCTTTCATCATTTAGGCCAGATTTTCTTCTTTTTTCCTCTTTTTTTTTTTTTTCTGGATAACATTTTGCTCAGAAAACATGCAAATGTGCTTTCATTAAGTTAATACCCTCCAATTCCATAAATCCTTCTTCCTCCATCCCCATGTGTAAAAGCTCTCACTGCTGCTATGAATTCCAAGCAGTATTCAACACAAGAAAAGCGGATGTAACCTGATTTTATCACAACTGAAAGCAAAAGTAAGGCACTACCATGGGAACTCTGCTCTGGCACAGAGACTTGACTATTCTGTCTTTTCTATTTATTGTGATTTTGTTTTCTGATAAGATTCCAATTATAAATCTTGGTGAAAGGGTTACATTTCATGTAGGCAGGCTCACATAGATGCAGGGAGCAGTGACAATGTGGTGTTACACTGTAACAAAGCAAACTGTTGCACCTACTGGCCCCTGTAGCTGGCTTTTGAGGAGGGTGGAAATAAAATTATTTAACAATTTCTTTGTCTTCTGACCTCTGAATATTATCAAATGTGTTGAAATAAGCTTATGTGTAAGCAGGAATAATTCCCAATAATGTTTATGAAGAACACCCAACTGGACATTAAACTCTCCACCACTAACTCAATTTGTAGAATATTAAACATCCCTATAAAGCTGCTTTCCTCTTAATGTGACTAAAACACATGTCCAGAAGTTAGACCTCATAATGTAAAAGATAGTGTTTACCCTCTCCAAGAACTTTTTGGAATACTAAGGAAGCATTACACTTAATGTTATTTGCTCCAATTTTTAAATAATACATATTTTGTGTTTTCTTCCTTGGCAAAATTTCACTTTTGAAACAATTGAGAGACAGGGAACTTCTGTATGGCTCTCACTCCTGTCTGGGGAAGTTGAGCAGCTCTGAGTGAAAGATCACCAAAGGTTTTACCTACAAATTACAAATCAACTAGGGATGCAATTCTCTGCTTCCTCAGGTTCCATTCACATCTATGGGGTTCATATTACTTTTGAAGGAGATACTGCTCTCTTCCTTCTCTGGCACAAGAGTCAAAGTTTCTCCAAAGCTGAAGTACTGTAAAAAATAAAAGGAATTAAATTATTGCTAGGGGAAAAATATAGCTGTATAGCAGCAATTGGAACATAATACTGATTACAAGGAGTGGAGGGCACAGCACCTTTCACCTCAGTCACTGATGACACACTCAGGGCTTCAGGTCCCAAATCACATTAATACAATTTGGCTGTCTTGGTGTTTCCCCAAGTCTCTGGATGGGAACATCAGCACATGCAGGGGCCTATTCTGTGTTGTGTTAGATGAGGTAGTATCTTTCCCTTGAGTTGTTTAACTGTGTCTAGATATAAAGTCTGAAAAGCTCTATAAAATAATGCAATAACAAACAGCAAGGTATCTTGTGATCTCAACTTCATAGCAGCTCTTAGTTTCCATTCCACTGCACACGCTCCACTTTCATCAGTTACCGATTTCAGCATGGTTTGAGGACACTCAGCAACTTCAAAGAAATGGCCTCAATATCCTTGAGGCCTTAAAGTTCAATGCATAATTAATGCTAAGTTAATAGGGTTTCCTCTAAAAGGAAACCACTAAGTTCCTTCCTGAGCACCACATACGGTATGGACGTCTCATCGGGTTTCTCCCCCAGCTGCTCTCTGCACTCCCTAAACACGAAGTTACTCATCAGGGATAGCACAAACAATTGGGTACTGTCCTGTTAGCTGCCAAAGGCTTTTTTTTTTTTTTTCCCCAAATCTCTCACTTCAGGAAAGAGAAATTATTTGTCAGTCTTCCCATGAAAGGGGTGTGTCCAGAATTTAAGTATTCATCACTGATTAGGCAGACTCAAGGAGTATAAAACAAGGTCTTCCAATTAACTTCAAGAATAATGGTATGGCATCAATATCAGGTGCTTGATCCTAGAAAATACACATAACTTCAAATCCCATGGAATTCTACAGCATGTGGAAACTTGCAGTCCAGAATGTGATGTAGAAACATTTCAAAGAGATTCATATTACACAGAGAATTCAAAATGCTTAAGCAATACTGTTATGATTATTTACCATAGTTTTGACAAGGGACATAACTGAAAAAAGGGAAAGGGTGCTTTCAGTGTCCCTTGAGGACTCAGCAGAACTAGGAGTGGCAGTTTGTGGGTCTTGTACAACCTTTACTCAACTTGAGTCAGCACAAACTGATACCCACATCTGAGACAGAGTGAGTCCTTTTCTCCTGGCTGACACCCATGCAAAAGCCAAGTGACAACACCATCCATCAAAAGCTAACAGCAAAGGGGAGGCAAAATTATTTTGATAACACTGAACTGGATTCAGAGTCCCAGATTTTCAGACATCCTGGGGCTGACAGTCAGAGCACTAATCCAGATGATCTCACAGCTCACTGGACAACCTAAATCCTCAGCACTTAAACTTGATGCCCTGGAGTTTTTTGAGATCACCAACTCGAAAAGGTTTTTCTGGCCATATGAGAGGGACCAAACTGATTTTTATTTATGCCTCAACATATGTTACACACGAGATGAAAGAATTCCTATAAGGGGCTATACATGTGCTGGCAGCCCTGTCCTGGGGATGCTTTGTCTGGCAGCCAGATGCAGAGGAAGCTTCCATGATGGGGCTGTGAGCAAACCCCACACTAGCTGGTGGGGCAAATGCCCGGATGCCCAGGAAAAAGGGCTGGAGGAAGCGACTTAGCAAATAAAATCAGTTAAATGCAACACAAGCAGTGGGCCATTTTCTTTGTGTTTCTTGGAAGGAGTGGGGGTTTGCCTGGAGGGCTAGCTTGGCCCTCCTCTCCCCGCCAAAGCCTTTTTCTCTCTGTGGTCCTGCTTCTTCCCTGGCTGTCTTCCCAGTCCACACATATCCTGCCCTGTTCCTGTTTTGCCGCTTCCACGAGGCAGCTCCTTGCCGCGATGCCCTGGTGCTCCGCTGCTCCCCCGATGGAGTGGACGCTGCCTTGACTCTGATAGGTATTGAACAGTATTATTGTATTGCACCCAGCCGTGGCCACTGCCGCTGCATTTCCCGGGTTGCCCACGGCAGGCACAGCCCACAGCAGCAGCCATGGCCTGGTGCTGTTCCCTGACAGAGCAGCCATGGCCTGGTGCTCTTCCCTGGCAGAGCAGCCATGGCCTGGTGCTCTTCCCTGACAGAGCAGCCATGGCCCCAGTGCCAGCCATGACCTGGTGCTCTGCTGTTCCCTGACAGAGCAGCCATGGCCCCAGTGCCAGCCATGACCTGGTGCTCTGCTGTTCCCTGACAGAGCAGCCATGGCCTGGTGCTCTGCTGTTCCCTGACAGAGCAGCCACAGCCTCAGTGCCAGCCATGACCTGGTGCTCTGCTGTTCCCTGACAGAGCAGCCATGGCTTGGTGCTCTGCTGTTCCCTGACAGAGCAGCCACAGCCTCAGTGCCAGCCATGACCTGGTGCTCTGCTGTTCCCTGACAGAGCAGCCATGGCCTGCACCCGGCTGTGGCCACCGCAGCCGCTGCGCCCTGACCCTGGGTGCCTGGAGCTGCTTCAGGAGTGCACCTGTGGCCACGGCAGCCTTTTCTCCCCTGATGGAAGGGACACGCAGCCTGCTGCTGTTTGGAAATCGCACCCAGCCTGCCACAGGAGCCACGCAGATTCATCGCAGCTTCTGGCACGTGCATTCCCCTCTGCTGAGCTGATGCTGACAGAGCACCAGGGTTCTTGTGGTAACACTGTCCCTGTCTTGTTTCTCTCTCAGTCTTTTTCCCTCTCTGCTCTCTTTTCTGGTCCCCTTTGGTAGGAAAATTTACTCTTCTTTATTAATAAACAGTTCTCAGATATAATATTGCCATGTTTGTGCTTTGTTTTTGTCTGAGAAATCTATCAAAAAGAATCCTTCCTGACTCCGCTTTTACAGTGGGACAGGACACCACCATATAATAACATCTTTTCTAGCGTCAAGAAGAAATCTAGTGTTAGAGGATAAGCCAAGCTATGGATCCACTGACGTATTGGCATTATGACAGAAAATTGAACTATCACAGTGTGGCTTTATTGCAATTGCTCCTCACCATCACCACTGCAGTTTATATCTGTCAAGCATAGCAGAATCTTGAATACCAATGAACTTATGAAATTCCTTTTAAACTGCCCCAAAGGGTTAGCGCCATCAGGTTTTTTTCTGCATGCAACCAAACAATGAGATGTCATAGGCCATAAAAGAATTCCAAGGTCCACGTTAACAATACAGGGATTTTATATAAGTTTTCTTCCCTTACATTGCTGGAAAAACTGTGAAAAATAAGTGTTTATCACTACAGGCAAGAAAAAGGATTAATGAAGGATATTTGCTTCTGAGATGGTTGGGGAAAGTTAGAGCAACAAGTCTTAAGATGAGTCATCAAAAAGCCAGTAGATAATCCAGCCCTGTATCATCCAAAGCTATGCTAGGTTGTAAAGCATCATTATGCATCCCCACCACATTATTAATGAACTCAAAATCATTTAATAAAATGAAGTGTAAGCCGAGGATCCCATTTATATTAAACTGGCCCCAAGACAAACTTGAACACTGTGTGTCATCAGCAGTAGCTTACTTTGCTTAATTTAAAACACAACAACATGAAGGTTAGGAAAGCAGAGAAGAAAATTAAGTAACATTATCAACACCTCAATCCACCTCTAGCCCAAATGAAGAATAACCTTGCTGGATGAAATAGAGCCCACTTTTGCACTTCTGCCTGTTTATACAACCAACAACATCAGGCTGAGGCTGAGAAGTTATCCAAATCCAGAAGAAAGGGAAGAGCAGCTTTTTTTAGACTTCTAAAGTCAGAAATGGGAAATCATTATGGAAAAATTGAACCTGCAGTGGAGGAACTGAGGAGTAGGAAGAAAAGTCGTTCTAGTCAGAACAGCTGCCAGCATAAGGCAAGACAGATAAAAAAATAATATGTTTTGTTCATCCCAGTTGCCAGCCATGTTTTGTGTCACCATTCCAATTCATTAATTATGGCTTAGATATTACAGTGATCACACCCATACTAATTACCTAAACATACAGCTTCTATAGTCCCATATTTGGGACTATTTTAAAAAGACATTCCTAAAAATTATACCAGCTTGGAAGCACTGTATTTATCCTGCTTGTCAGATAAAGATGTAAAAGAACTTTTTGATTTTTTTTATTTACTTTATGCTGTTCCTAACCTTGCCAAGGGACAAATCACTCTCCATACCTCCCCCCCCCCACCATTTCTGCTTCTCTGCAGTTCTGTGGACTATCCCCCATAGATTACTTCTACCACCCATCTGTACATAGTTGTGTTTATCCACTGATCTTGGAAGAAATAATTTCCTTCCCACTCATTGGGCTTATTCCTGAGGCAGCAGTGCTGCTCTGGCACTTGGATGCAGCTATTCTGTTATCCCCATCCCAGCTAACAGTATTCCTGACTAGAAACAGTGCATCTTGGTTTCCTTCTGAACCCAATTTCATTTCTTGGCTTCTTGGTCCTTATGAGGGTGTCCCCTATTCATCCTTCTCAAACACTTAAGCCATGAGTCAAAAGCAGTAATTTGGATTTTCTTCTTTTCTCTCTCCATTTTAGTTCTGAAGGTAAGATGGGAAATTTTCATGCTGGCTGTGAAGAACCTGCCTTCTTAATTTTTCTGGTCTGGAATTTTAATTGCTTTCTAAATTACTGATGCAGAAATCTCAGGTAGGAAAAAAACCCCAGGTTTACCTTCCTCTAGGTACCTCTCGTTCGTGGCTTTGTCTTCCAGTCTTTTGAGATACGAGACTTTGGATACAGATAAAAGAAAAAAAATTAGAAGCCACCAAATGTAGGAATTTTAAAAATATATCTATTTCAAGACAACTGTAAGGAGAGATATGCCACTGCATAGATTTCATCTGTGGTTTCCAAGCTTTCCCTCTTTTCATCTGTGTGGTACTGTTTCTTCCAAGTCAAAATCCACTGAAGTTTCAAGTAGTCTTTTATTCTTGCCAGTAGCAAGGAGAAAGAAGTTCTTTTCTATCTTTTTTTTTTTTTTTTTTTTTTTTTTTTTTTTTGCGAGGGCAAAACCAAGGAACTGGAAATAAAAGTCACAGATTTTAAATGTATGTGTTTCCTTTCTTACAAGCCTGCTGTATCTAAAGCAGAGACACCTAGAAGTTTTCAGTGTCCTTTGACAACCAGAGAGCTTTACACCTCTTGTTCAGGTTTCTGACATCTGCCCATCAATAATACTCACTGCCTACCTCATTTAATTTATAAAAATACTAAACAGATGTCCATATAATAATAGAAATAGATTTTAACCTTTAAAACCACAACCACAATGCAACAGTACAAAATAATATACTCCAACAGCAGTAACGCTTAGAGGCCCAGTACGTCAGCTTTCAAAATATCCGAAATAGAGAGAAACATCCTTGAATTGAGGCCAATTCAGAGTAGCTTTGTTTCTTTCAGTTAAGATTCTTACTGTACTCACTTCTGCTCAGAGAATGCTTCAATGAACAAAGCCAGATAATAATCCTGGCAAATTCATTGCTGTGCAGCTGCCTGCAGAACACACTACAGACCCTGGAGACACAGCCAGCCTGTATCTGATTATCGACCAAAAAAAAGCCTGCTGAGTCTCCCACATATGCTGAGCACTGTGGATGAGAACACCGAACAGTGGGATATGCCTATCTACAGATCTATTTTCTAAACACTGTCTCCTCTACTCACCTCCTTACCCATTCTTCAGCCTTTCTCACTCAAGCCTTGGATTTACAGATGAAGAAAAGGTTGGAGGTACAAATGAGAAAGGCAAAGAAAGGGTGGAAAGGCATGCAGAAGTAAGCAATGATGGTGATGGGAGCAGTCTGACTCCAGTTACTTCCAGTATACTGAATTTTATGCATAGTATCTCAGCCAGCCTACAAAATCTCCAAGTCCACTTGAAATAACCTCCTGAATGCTAGGCAAATTACTCAGGAGACTAGCAGTTTCTAAAAAAATATTTGGAATACTGAAATGAATCTATAATAAACAAAATATTGCTTGTGTCAACACAAAATAAGGCAGTTTGACATTAGTCTCACAAATACTAAAACTGTCAGGATACACTTAGCTAATTCATTTTAGTTCTCTTCTTGGCATAAATTCCTGCTGAGCTGTTCATGAAACTCTGCAGTGACCACCAGGGAAACCCAGTGAGGGCTGATGAATCCTGTACGCAATGCAAAGTCCACCATCTCTGGCTGCGTGACCATAAAATTATGCAACAAACAATACTACTTATTCTGTAAATTTGATTTTGAGACCTGTTTGGCAGATTCTTAGGGTCAAAACTGAATGACAGAACTGGCAAGTATCTCACACTAGGTCATTTATCCAGTTTTCAACTTCATCCCAGGCTAGTTTCACTGCAACTGGCATGAGGTAAAGCCACATTTTCCATCATCCACAGAGGAAACTCAGCTCAGTACCAGAAGATGCCAACTGACTTTACACCACTCAGACTTATCCCCACCCTTCCACACATGCTCAGAGTTGATCCAGCTACATACCTAAATGTAATACGTGTTTTCTTACACCCTTATGGTACTGTGTTTGTGGCATCTGTTTGCTTCTTCCCCAACACAACCTTGTGCAGCAATATGTTGGTAAGACTACTTTCTATTTTTTCTTTTTTTCTTTTTTTTTTTTTTTTTTTTTTTTCCCAGCCCCCCTGAAAGTTGTTGTGGTCATGTGGTAGAACCAATGTAAAATACAGGTCACTTGGGAGACCCCATTATATTGCACTGGAGAACAAACACCTTAACCAAGGCTGCACCTACTTCAAACTATTCTGTCAGACTTTTGGCCAAATCCCTTCTGTATATGTCTCTAGCTCCTGAAGTTAGATCATGTCCTCTTTCCGTGGTTTCTCAAATTCATGTGTTTTTATGGTCTTCTTATTGGCACAGCATAAGGAACTTGAGTCTGTAACTCTCAGTAATGCCAGCAGCCCGTGTAACTCCAAGAGTTTTCTTGTCCAAGTGATGATTAATCAGATTTTTAACAAGACTGATGCAGCACTCTGCAGAACACGACACTTTGACAAATGGTGCTCTCACAGCAGCTTACACCATAGGCATTCCAAAGCACTCAGACTGATAGCATTCTCCTGATGGTTTCAAATATGCACCAAGTACCAGTACAGAACAAACACAAGGTTTTTCATGACCTATCTGCATCACAATCTTTCGTTTTTGAGGAACTGTGGTTTTGAACTGTGATTTTCTCAGCCCTCAGCTGGGTTGAAGAAGATCTGAAGAATGTGGCGCTGGATTTGTGCTGCTGCTGCCCAGCTCTGCTGGTTGGACACAGGGCTGTGCCAGGAGCACATTCACACAACGGTGATATTTACTTTGTCTCATTATTTTTCTGCCCTCAGAAAGAGCAAGCCTGAGTGAATGGGAGATGTCAGGACAGTGCACAAAGCAACCTCTGATAGTAATGAAATAAGTAGTATCTGTTAGTCCCAAAGAACCAGGAAACTACCCCAAAATAATAAACTTTGGGTTCAGGCCTTCTTAAAAGATTTTCTTCTCTGGCAATCCAGTAATGCTAAATATTTATCCTAGCAGTTGTAAGGCAATATTTATCCTAACAGTCTTTGTAGGGACAACAGTGGATTGGATTTGAGTGGAAAGGAGATCTACACCCTTCCCTCTCCCCTATACAAGAAACAGCTCACAGTAAAAGAAGAAATTTTTTTCCCCCTTTGGGTGGTATTTAATGCAATTGACCACCTTTTTGGTGAATTTGGCATAAGTAAAGTGACACTTTGGCATGACTGGCATTTAGTAAACTCTACCTTTACCCACAAAAGATTGTCAATATATCCTTTCCTTTGATTTCTTAAGTAGCTATTTCATATTAAAGAATAAAAAGAGAAAAAAAAGAAGTAAAGTTTTGTGGGCCATCAAGCTACAGTACTGAGTATTAAAATAAACAAATTCCCAAAGACTGGATATTCCAGTTTGGAAATTAAGTCAATAATCTAAAAGTGATCACTAATCACTTTTCATCAGACATCTTTAAAGAATTTTCAATACACAATTATAGACCTGTCACAGATCAGAGGGTAAGCACACAGTAAAATGTCAGGCATTCCCCATCCTGTTGCTATTAAACACAGTGGGAATCCACAGAGAACTCTGCTGGAATTTCAGTAAATGTCAAGGTGATCTGGAAGCTCAGCAATGTCTCAAAAAGCACAATTCTGAAACCCTGCCACCGCTGATCTCAAGTGCTAATCTTTCTGCTCTCCCCTGAACAACTTTTCATCCACCCCAGCAGTAAAAATTGACAAGAAATGCTAAAGACAGACTAACTAAGAACAAAAAAACCAACAAACCCTAGACTCCAAAAGCCTGCTTAAACCACAGCACCACTTTCTGTCCATCTGCATTCGGCAACATTCTTGAATTTAGTGTGGCATCATCTGCTCTGGTGCTGTATGGAAATGTGGTTGACAATGCAACAGTAAATGACATGAGGGACATAAAATGGCCTATTTCCTTAGGATAATTATCATCTTAAACAGGCATTTTATATTATTCATCATATATTCGTCATCATCCATTTCCCTAGCACTGTTTCTCAATGAAGTCAATCTTGTGTGGACACCCAGAGGGGCTCAATGAATTCATGTGAAGTCAGTCAATAAAAACTAGTACACTACTAGCAGGGCTAGTGTCACAACTCCAAACACAATTTCGACCATAAATCAGCATAAATGAGGCCAGAATCCACTTAAAATGTTAAGAGAGACATCTGTATTGAGTTTAAGTAATGTAATAAAACCTGGTGTAATTTACCCTATTTTGAGTATTAATTAGCTCCAAGCTGCCCTGCCTCACATAAATCTGCATTAAGAACAATACAAGATTTGGACCTGTAAGCCTCCAGACCCCCAAGGCAACTTTTTCATTACTTTATAGCTTGTCTAGGCAATTCTCTCTGTGAAATGCAGCGCAAAGCATGACCATTCTGATTTGGCAGTAAACTGTGAGTCAGCTGTCTCTGACCTACCCAGAGAGGTTTGTACACCCTGAGCAGCAGCATCTCTTTGATATAATGAGCAGTGGAAAATATTTTGAGATATCAGACTAAAACATATTGTAAAAGTAGAAAGTACTGCTTTAATAGCTCACATTTCTCCAGGCTTTGAATTAAGAACATAGTCATTGCTAATGGATAAGAACAGGACATGTTTTACTTACCTCCTACACATGCTGGTATCCTTTGATAAAAGGCTAATATAGAAATTTGTTAATACTCTTCCATGCATTGGTAGGACTGGATGGTCTGTGATGCTCAATACAAATAAATACAAATTAATCAGCACTTTAGGGGCTGGATGAAGCCCCTAAAATTACATACAGCCCGCAGTTACTTTAGCAGTATGCTACAGTAACATGAGGAAAATTAGATGAATTTTAGTGTTTGCTTTTTCCTCTAATAAAGGTGTCAAAAAGACCTGTCTGGGCTTTGTGAAGGAAAAGGTCTCCAGCCTTCGTTCTAAGCCACAGCAAACAAGAGGACTGCTGTTCTTACAAGGCTGTGATATCTCTGCTGAGCAGGACATAAAAGCTGTCTTGTTAATGGTCTGATCTTCTTTCTCCTCTACTGCAACCTGGTCAAACCCACAATGACTTCAACAGAACATGATCTGAACCCACATCTGCACTCAACAATTATGGAAGAACCTAATGGTCCCTAGGTCAGATGATCTGTTAGAATTTCAGCTGAGGCTGGTAGCTGGAAGTAGAAAAGCTGGTTAAAATGAAGGGACTGGCTTTATTTTATGCTTTCCTTTAAGACGGCTGTTTCAGGTTTTTTCCCTCACCCTGTCACTCAGGACTGAGCTTAGAAAGGGGTGCTTCTGATACCCCCAGTGCTGAAGAAAACCCTCAAAGGCTCATTAATTGAAGCCACCCAGGCAGTGCCATGAAAGGCCAGGTCAGCCAGACTTCCTGGCACTTCAAGGTAGAAGTATCATAGATTTTTAGAACATGATTCAAACTCCCAAAATGTTTCAGTTTCATTCCCTGAACATTTCTGAAGAGATGTGTCCCTTTTCTTCAAATGTGCAAATAAATGCCGGAGTCAGAGAAAGATTCTAAATGTTTTAGTAGACAATTGATAGCTCCAGTGTACCTTTTCACAGGATTTAGACTTTCAGGTTATTTGATACATGTAAAATATTTCTCCCATTGACCTATTTCACTCAGCACTTCTCCAAACCAGGCCTTGGAGAAAACTAGGAGCACACGATTAGTGACCACCCCAAAAAATTTGGTTAAAGTGTGTTGCCAAGCAACACAAATTCTGCCAGAGACAGTGATAAAATTCTATTCTCTAGATAAGCCTTGCATTCCTTTGTGACTATCTTTTCTTCTTCTGGCAAACTCTTGCTTTATTCACTGCATCCTACAACCTTTGCATTAAAACAAGAATGTCCTAAATTAGTGTCTTTTCCCACACCTTTGCAATGGAATTTCTGAAGTGTTAAGATAACTTTAATTGTGAAGACACACAAATTCCTCACTTGCTTCTCCTCTCATTTTTTAAGAAAACGTAAAAAAAAACCCTTTACCAAATAGCCTAATTTAGTACCTACCTTGGGGATTACAAAACAAGGTCTTTCCAGTCTTTGTCCCTCACCTCACTACTTTCTCAGACTAATTTTCTCCCCTCTTTCTGCTTCCACCATTCCAACAGCTTCCCATTTGGGCACAGTCTCTGCCACAGCAAGTGTCTGCTCATCTGCCCACCCCAGAACAACTGTCTTCACCCAGCCATTCCCAGTTATAGCATGTCCCAAAATCTAGCACAAAGCCCTTCATTTGGCAAGATGTGGGCTTTGGAACTTATTTTGAGCTTACCAAGGAAATCTGTTTCCCTCAGATGCTGACTCCATTTTTATCACATTCATATATGCATATCTATGCATGTGTGTGATGTGGTGTGCATCTGTGGGCATATTTGCAACCATAATAAATGTGAATGTGGTTTATATGAAAGAACAACAGCAGATGAGATCAAGCAACCTGGGAAAAACTCAGGAGATGAGACATGAGTGCTTCCTTTAAGAGTGGGTTACTGAAGAGCTCCTGGGAGTAGTAGAGGGGATATGCCTGAAGTGAATCTCTAGAGCGGCAGTTACAGCAATGAAAGGACACTTGAGGAGCATGGGCAGAACCAGGTGACACAGCTGAGCACCTGCTTTTTCAGCTTTTTTTTTTCAAAGCTGCTCCATCTCCAATTATCCTGTGCCCTGGATGCAGGTAGAAACAAGTCTGGGAATAGCACTAGTAAGCAGCAAAATGTTGGAAAAAAACCCACAAAAATAAGCAACAAAGAGATCCTTCATTTTAAACCTTCCTGCCATTACAGGCAGAGGTGTAGGAATCTCCTGAGCCAGAGGTTCCACTGCATTAACCTAGGAATAACTGTGAATAATAATCCTCACAGCTTTCACCTCTTGGAAGAGGCAGCTTCCAGCTAGGACAACTCAGGTGTATATTTGGAAAGATCAGTAAAGCTGTGCTGACTTACCGTGCAGATTATCATTTAGGCTGTAGTAGCATCCAAAAGTTCCAGTTAGGAGGAGAGTTCCATCCTGTCAGGCACCAGATGAATACCCACAGTCAGGCATGCTCTATTCCAGACCAGGCTGCCTTCATATGCTTCTAATTGGGCTCTCCTTAAAACTCATCCTGATTCTGCAACATTTGCAGATTGCAGCTGTTGGTTTACTTCACTGGACTGGAACATGAGAATTACTTTAGTGCATTCCTTGTGGAATGCAGGCCTTGCCAGTGGGCTAAAGGATGGAGCCCAGAGCCTAATGAAAGGTTATAAAATATACCTTCATCCTCCAGGTTCCAAGTATTTGACAGGACCATCAATTTCTGTCTATCAAAAAAAAAATTATCTCAGCCCTGTAGGCTCAATAAATAGGACATTCATGAATCAGACATCTTTAATTGCCTATGGGAAGTTGATAGCTCCATCCAGATCTTTCAGGTGACATTCTGATCTTCCTCTCCTTTTGGGGAGGAAACCATGGAAAGAGAATAAAAAGAAGAGATTATGTACATCCATCTCCCTCTTTTTTTTTTTCTGCATCTGAAATGAATTGAAATCAGCTCTTTCTGAAACAGCCTTTTCTAGTGTTTTTTTCATTGGGATAGTAACGTTATTTTAAACACCTTGTCTAAGAGTCTTCAACAATGCAGAAATGTTGCACCTAAATATGACATACTGTTCACACTGCCACTTATAACTACGCAACTCTATGAGAGGGATCATTAAGCTTATTACAGATGTCTAAAAAAACCCCACCCTGTTTTGAGGCTGATAAAAGAACAAAAGCAAAGTCAAGGTCCCAAGTTCAAATAAATTCTACCCTGTAGATAACAAGGAGAAGATTCTCTTGGGGACAGTGGGAACTAAAACTAACTGTTGCCTTTCTTCAGGAACAGGGATGTTAAGGTAAGGCACAAGGGAAAGAAGGCCACATAAAGCACTTGTAATGTTTCAGCATCACCAGAGTTGTACCTGGGAAGGCTTTTACTGGCAAGTATCCAATTCTGTCAGCTCTTTGTTACATAGCAAATTTTATTCCACAACTGAAGACATTCAAAATAACAAAACCATGCAAAGGAAAAGCAGATTGACTTTTTGGCAGGAAGTCAATGTGCAAATACTAATGAAATAATCTCAGTAAGCAGTCAGACTCTTCAAAGGTCAACAGCAACACAGTGGAGAACTTCAGCATTTAAGTTATTAACAAATCTGTCTTCAAGGATTCTGGCAGCTCCTATGCTCTAAGTTAAGGGGTTTAAAAAATAATCAAGATTTGATGACTGACAGTCATGGTCTCTACATCTCTATCTCTGTGACTCTTCAAAGAGACTGCCTTGTACCCATGAGAGCTACCAATCCAATTCCTAACTATTTAGGGCCAGAACCAAAAGCAGTTAGGAGAGTGGACTGTCATCAATGCTCTTTCTCATTTGTTTTTGGTGAAGTACAGTATGGAGCCCCTAATTTCAGTACTATCTTCTGCATTCTCCCTATTAATCTGTGTCTTGTTCTTTTATCTGTTTCTCCACTCTTCTACTTCAACCTTCACAACCAAATACTCTTTGCTTCTCAGTAAGGGGATCCCTCACTAATCTCCCCATGTCCTCTCCTAACTCAGAACTCAGGGCTGGGTGCAAGCAATGACAGACAATGGTGAGGCAGAGAAAATTACCCTCAGGAATGAAAGTCAATGACCTCAAACTGCTTAAGCTTTGAAATACCCTAGGTGAAAGTCACTTACTGCCCCATAGTTCAATTTTGGTAGAGTGGAAATTAGTGGTGACAGCCTCAGTGGTTTTATTGGGATCAGAAGCCAAGACTCCTGGAAGAACTAAGCACAGCTTAAGTTTTCCAGTTACTCAGTGGAGCACCTTCAGTTCTCATTTTTACTACTTTAAATTATGGAGCACTGATACATTTCCTGTCTTGCACCTTTAGGCATCAGGATCAATCCCTCTGTGCTACTGACAGAAAAACCATCACTAACATGTCAGTAATTAACAATTTATGTCAATTAATTCTGTATTAATCTTCTTAGAGATACAATTTCTATTAACTGTATATGAAGGAACACTTTATTCCACTCTTCACTGTCCCACTCTTCATTTTATAGATGCTGGGGACTTTAAAAATCTCGTATTTTCTTGTTGCTACTTTAGATGGCTCCTTCATATTGCACATCTCCCTAAGTATATTGTAAATTGCCAGGAAAAAAAATATGCCTATAAGGTAGACAATCCTCTTCTCTCTGCTCAGAAATTATACAGAGAGATTTAGATTGGTTTAACTGGATTCACTTCAGCATTTTCCAAGTAAACAAACTAAGATAATACAAACCAGGCTAACTTCATGCTAGGACTGCCTATATTGTATTTTGTAGCTCTTTATTGAAATGGATTAATTTAAAATACCTTTTTATTTATACTTTCTTTTCCAAACATTAGAAAACAGAAAATCATAAACAACAAATGAAGAATTCTAGAAGAGATTACCTAATTTTTACTCCTTGCTGTTCCTAGTTCAAACACAGTAGGGTTGTTTTCTTTCTGTAAAAATGGTCAGGGTAGATTTCCTTTCCACTTAATGCAGTACTACATTTGAGCTTTTTTACCTCTAACACAGGTCAACTACTAAATTAATGTGAACTAAATCCCAACTCTCCATGAACCAAAGAATCAACAATATGTTAACCTTTCCAATCCAGCACTTTACTAAAGAAAAGAAAAGCTTAAGAGGAACAAGAAGGGAGCACTATGTTTCTGGTTGTATTGATGTGTTTAGGATTGCAAGTCAGACCCCATCAGTTCCAAATCAGAACAATCAATAAACCAAAATGAGAATTCTTATCTACTATTTGGGTTTCTGCATCTCTCACCAACAATTTTGAAACATGGAAAGTGAATTCTCCACTGCCATGAAGTCCTTTTGACTCACACAGCAGAGCCTCTTCAGCAAAGACACATCCAGGGTCACACAGCCTCAACAGAATATCTCTGTATTTCATCTCCTTAAAATGTCACCACTGGGGACAGAACAGCAAAAAGAGCTCAGCATTATAAACTGACCTCAAGGCAAAGGAAAAGCAGCTCAGGTGACATGGAGGTGGGCCACTAAGTGTTATAGATATATAGGTTTTATGTCCAGCATGAAGTCATTTAGATAAAAGAGAAGAGCTGTTGACTGTGACACTGCCAAAGCACAAATACAGCAAGTATGGAAGAAATACAGACATTTTACCCCATCTGTGAGAATTTGCTTTTGTTTTCTATCAGCCTGAAAAGAGGGATTTTTTTTTTTAAGATGCAGAATGAAAACTGAGGGAGGCAGATGTACCTACCTGGCTAAGTTAGAATCATTTCACCAATGTATTTATAGTCTATAGCAATAGCTCAAAAACTTCTGTTAGTGAAAACTGCTTAGGAATGGTACAGTAAGTCCCAAGCTTCTAAGCAGTCACTACAGTAACATAGGCTGTTTCTCTACATCTTTGCAGTCCTAGGAGAGGTGTAGATGCAGATTTAATGAGCAATGCCTACCATCTGTTAATATTGCCTCTAAGAGCAACTGAGAAAAAAATAGCAATACCAAAAGTGCATGAGATGGCAGAAGCTTTAGAAAAACGGACCACCAATAATCGGGTTTTCTGTGTATGACTGCTATAAAAATAAATCCCCAAAAATGAGCAGACTACATGTTTATTTTATAAGAGTTACAATATTTAGGTCAGTCTTGAACCTAGATTTAACCAGGCAATAAACATTCAGGTTAACAGAGCATATCAGGCTCACCAAAATGCCACATCCCAGGACCTAAACCTTTAGAATCCAAGCTCTGGGCTCACTCCTTTGTTAACAAACTAGAACAGCTTTTTAGAGTTATGTTGATGTACATAAATGATTGCCTATACAGGAAAGTAAGAGTATTTCCTCATAGCTGATAGGACAAAAACTTAATTTTCTTCATCCAGTTATATACATTTCAGTCTTTTATTATTAATTTCTTCTTCATCAAGAAAGCTTGCAAAAATTCATTTAAATGCTTTGGGTTTACTTCCACAGTCCCAGTTTTATTTGAACACAATATTAAATCTGGAGGGAAGACATAACTGGAGGTCCCTAGTTTTTATGATGAAGTGTCTTTGGCCTATTTTATCCTATGAAGCTTTGTGACAAGAACAGATGTAAAAGCTCTTTGCAGTCCTTAATCAAGACATACTATTAACTGAGATAACCAGAAGGCAAAAGAATAAGCCAAGTCACCAGGGTTCAGAAACAGAGATGGTTGCACAAGATAAAAGGTTTATTTTAATCCCAGGAATTCCCTGGCAGAGTTTAAGTCAATTATAATGTTAAAGCCTCACTGTATGCTAGTATAAAAATGTAGAATATATTTGTAGTAATTTAATAATAATCAAATTTTAAGACAAACTGACCCTTTTAATGAGAAATACATTATTTTTCAGTGATTTTAATGGGTTATTAATTTATGCAAGTTACAAAGAGATTATTCGCCTTTTCAAGCAGATTATTCCAAGTACAGTTAAAATGCAAAACTATACTTTCTTCTGTTTCATAACTTCTGCAGAGAAAACAAAGGCAAAAAACTTCTGGTTTTTTTCACCACAAAAAGACAGGAATCAAAATCACATTCAGAGCAAGATATAATTAGGTGATAATTCAACCACATTTCCTATTAAGGAGATAGTCACATTGAATTTTATTTAAATACCAAACCCTTGTTGTTTAGACATAGACTGTCATTATTTATTCAATCAAAACAAAAATAAAACACCCCTTCTGTATGTCATGCAGACACAGTGTGTGCCCACACCACTCTGACAGGCACCAGGTACTCAGTTCCTGTCATCAAAGGAAATTATTTTTGAAAGACTGTATTTTGCGTTCTTCTAGAAGTCAAAATCAATTTCTTCTTTCTTTAATTTTACTTTTAGCATGCACAATGACACCAAACTGCAAACATATGAAAGCCAAAACCAATTCCAATTCACAGTCATTCATACAGAGGTGATAAATAGAGCCAAAAACACATACAAAAGGCACTCCATACCTCTCTTTGCCCCATGTAGACATTCCTACAGATTAAATGCCCCCCAAACTCTCCCAGTCACAATCACAGTCTGGTTTCTTCCACAGCTTATTCCCCATGCCTTAACTTTCATCTCACCCATACTGTACTGATGAAGACCTACTAAAACTTTTATTTACAGACCCCTGTTTATTATGTTATGGTTGTAGGTTGGAGACAGATTCATGACTAGACTCACCAATGATCATGAGACAAACAGCCTAGTTTATTGTTTGGCATTCCCTTTTATAGGGGGTTCAAAATTCCCATGCCTGAACAACTGATTGGATGGGGTCTGAGCACTGCCCAGCTCCATGGCCAATGATATACCTGCATTCAGGATTGAATGGGATGGGCTGGTGTTCCCTGTCTGAGTTCAAATTCATCCTGTTAGTGCTCACTCAGGGACTTGTTTACTTCTTTTCTATATCGAATTAGGCAAGCCAAATTGGGTTTCTTATTTATGGTCAAATAAATCTGTACAGCTATGCTGTGACACCTGCTGAAACCCCAAACCACTGCACTGTAGTGTCCAAAGTTACCTCATGTCTCAACAGACAGATGAATTGCTTCCTCATTTTCTTACTCTATGGGGTTATTTTGTTTGGTTTGGGGATTTTTTTGTTTTTCTTTTGGTTTTGTTTTTGTTTGTTTGTTTGTTTTTTGGGTTTT
>VWYP01007385.1:344-14326 GCA_013400435.1 Pycnonotus jocosus | reverse complement strand
TTTTAATTTGTACATGGTTTTTACCTGGGGATTTTTTAAAATACCTGCACAGAAAGGAAGTATCAAAAGTAAGTCCAGACATTCTGTCTCACTGTGCTAGATCTCTGGGAAAAGCCCTGGGCTCTGGCACTCTAAATATTCTATTAGTTTAGAAAACATAATTCTGCAAAAGCTTTGAACAGCCATTTTGTCTTTGGCCACATCCTCAAATGTCAATAAAACCCACCTGTGGTGACAACCACCCTTATTAATGGCACACAGACTGAAGGGACATAGGGGCTGTTACAACAGTTAGGGACAGTTCCACCACAAAGTAAAACCAACATTTAACTTCTATAGTTCTTATTTTACCTTCTACTAATGCCAGCTCATATATAAACAATATAATGCTTTCTTCATCCACATTTATCAGAAGGGGCACACATTCTTAGTATGCTATAGAATAGGGGAAATAAAAAAGTATAAAGTTCACTTTCATTCAAGAATAGCCAAGATCAGTCTCAAAGAGCAATAAATAATAAGATGCATCAAACATGAAGAAAGACAGTTAAAACCATTACAAATCCATATCTCTCAGTTACTTAACAATCTATAGGTTCAGTCAATTTAAAAGATCTAGAAACAGGGGTTTAGTGGATTAGTGACAACAGACCATTAATCTCTGCAGCCTCAATTTTAATCCAGCAATAACCAAAGGGATTGAAAATCATTCTGACACGTGACTAGTAAAGCTCCTGAGCACAATTCTCTCCCATACCTTAATCCCCACTGCAGAGGTCATGGCACCTTTCTAATGGAACCATTTACCAAAGGACCTCTGCTTAATGTTTAACTAAACTCTAGGCCAGCATTTTTGGCTGAGTAATTCCTCCACACACTACCTCCCTGAACTAACAGCTGATTTTGAAGATTTTATTTTGCACTTCATTTCAGCCTATATTAGCAAAGCTTTCTTTCTTTCCTTGAAAAATACCCAAAACAAAATTGTCCAAAACAAAGACTCATTTTCTACATTACATAAGATTTTAAATAAACATGTAGGAATTGATGACTGTCATCCTAAACAAATGCCAGGAGACTATTTCTGTACAGTTTATATAATATCAGTGAAAGTTACATCCAAAAGCTTGAGTTTTAAAAATAATGCACTAGTGTTACATCATATACTCTGGTTTAAAATATAAGAATGCTTTATTTCAAAGATATTAACTTCTGGAGTATTCAGTGACTAGAAGCAATTCTTAAATGACCAGTCATGTGATGATATTAAGTGATCAAAATACATTTCATCATTTAGTCCTCCACAACAGTTATCAGCATATCAGTAAAGAAGCCATTGAAAGAGACATATTGCAAAAAGTATGTAAATTCAGCTGTTGCTACCTGTGGCCTGAAATTTGAGCCACAGGTTTCTTTTCAGGAGTATTAAAAGTAAAACGCTGACTACCTTGTAGTCAGAAATGCTCTTTTATTACTGCATAGTAAATAAATATTTAAAAAACATAAAAACACAGCAGAAGGTTCCAGCTACATAGAACAGGGAACTAAAAATGGGAGAGTTCTGAGAGTTACTTTGCTGCTTCTTGTGAAGCATTAAGTAACAGCAAAGTAGGACAAGGGCTAGAGGAGAGAAAGGAGAAAAGTCTGCAAGTTCTGTGCCCTTTGGTAGACATAATCCAAATACATAAATATGATGTAGATATATTGCAGAGATGTCCAGCTGTTTTTATAAATAGTACTTTTTTTTTTTTTGCTTATGGTAGAAATTGATTCATAATATTATAAATGAGCCTTACCTCACGTAAAACGTGAGGAATTTTTCTGCTGACACAGACTGAATATGCCACCAGCAGGGGAGAGAATGTTTGCCTTGCTTGGTCCCAGACAGAGGGACTGACAGATCCTCAAGTACTTTATATTTCTCCCCGCCCCCCCCAAACAGTTTACTCTCAATCTGACTAACCTAAACTCTGCCAACTTCTTGCACAGAATGAGCATGAGGTGTCTCAAACATCCCTGTGAGTACCACCTGGTCCATAGGTGAGTCCTCATCCTGCTGGATGTCCTATTTATATCAGGACATGAAGTCAAGAAAAAATTAAAATTTGTGCTGGGAAGAAAGTGGAACAGAAACTCACACATCGCATATTACCATTCACCTCTTGTAATTTCACTTAATAGTCTTCTGGTTGTGTTTACTTTGTGGAAGATGATGTTTGCTTCTTTGAGGGCATCCATACTGTGAGAATTAACAAAATACAATCCAGTTTATATGAATTCTGATTGTACAGTTTCTCTTGCTATGCTAATTACCCTAGAAAAGTCTGCATCTGTGCTTTACCATGGAAAGAACTGAGATTTTACCCAGATAAAAACCTGTTTCCTTTACAACTGTATAATTTAAAGAGAGATTATGAAATTTTGTATTAATTCATGTATTACACCACTGCTACTCCTTGCTTCAGCAAAGCACTTCAGCACATCCTTAGTCTAAGCTGTTGTATACAACTACATGTTAAGACAGATTCAGAAATGGTACACATGTTAAGACTCAGATTAGAAATGGTACACACCCTTAGTGTGCTACAGAATAGGGGAAATAAAGAACACTTAAACATGTCTTTTAAGTTTTGCATTTTGCTGAATCTGGCTGTTAATGTATCACAATAAAATGTAAAGAGGATGACATAGTTTTTAGCTTGCAAGTATGGAAACAAACTTATGCTGCCTAATAAAATAATTCATATTATTTATTACTATGTTTTCCATCCTGTTTCACAGTGAGTTAAATACCTGTGACTCTAGAGCAAAGGCACAATTACAAACTGGATTACAAAGATTAATTGTTAACAACTTGGTATCATTACAATTTGGGACAGCTCACATAACAATACGTAGAACTCCAGTTCTTCAGAGAGCTTATAGCAAAGCTTTATTGAAAGCCAGACTCTTTTATACAGAGTTTAGGTACAATCAATATGATTGGTCATTTAGAGCAACACCTCACAACCATCTTCTTACAAGTAAGCAACAAGTTAGAAAAACACCAGGTGTCAGGAGGAGGACTATCTATAAGGTTGGTTTGGGTTCCTCATGATTTCCCAGGACAGACTGAGAGAGTTCTGTGCTTGGCTTTCCCACAGGCTTCAAGCTACTGCCTGGAGCCTAAGAATCCATGTTCTGACCACTGTCAGTTCCCACAACTTGGACAGAGTGTTAGGGAAGCTACTGAAGATAAAAATTATGCACCTGCAGATAACTTTAAATTCCAGTTGGAATTACTGCCACACAGTACCTTCAGGATTGGCTGGGCAAGCAAGAGGAGACTATGGAGTCCTTGTAGATTACTTTGTTTTTTAGCACGTACAAAATCCAATATGACAATAAGATAACGCTTGTAAATATTAATGTGAACAAAAAAAAAAAAAAAAAACAACCTCCAAAGCACCACAAATGTTAAATCCAGGTGAATATAATGTAAAATAAAAAATGGGAGGATTTTAGACATGGTGGGCAAAATGCCCTGGGATGAGGTTTCAGCCCTCAAAACAAATTCATGTATACGTTCACAGTATGTACATGAATTCTAGCAGTACAGAAAGGAACCTGTTGGGTTGCTGAGAGCAAATTTCAAAGACAAAATTTAGGACCAAAGTCTCTGGTGCCCTTTACTGCATGTTGTCGCCTACACCCACATTGAGGGGATGTGAAACACGATGCAGGAAAGTGCTGCACTTGGAGGAACCCACTCGTTACTCACAGCCCAAATAGAAGCAGAAAAAGGCCAACTGAGTGAATCTTAATAATTTAAACAGAATTTAAATAACACACATTTATGGAAGAACCTTGTCTGTATCTGAATTTTACCTTAATTTCATGCAAAGTCCTAGAAACCAATTTAAGTTAAATTCTAATTGATTTAATTCTTATGTATACTATAATTGTATCCTATAATAATGTCATGCATGATGAGGAAAAAAACACCTTGTAGTAGAAAGGCAGAGAGAGAAGGAGGATTCAGCCCATGAAGAGATACATCAAGGCCCTTCTGTGACCCTGCACTCACTGAGGAGATCCAGCCCCACACCCCAATTGCAAACACGGGCTAAGGACAATCCTTGTGTTACAAGGCAGAAATGAGAGTGAAAATGGACTGCAACTACTCAAAGTCTTCCTCACTGTCTTTCCACATGACATTTTACCTTAGCTTCTCCATCCATGAAAGTGTGGCCAACACTGTGTATTCCCTGCAAACCGCTCCAAGTTCTGACACCGAAATTCTTTTAATTTTTTTTTAAAAACTGAAATATAATGGAAAGTTCTTTCATTCATGCCTTAGATAAACCAAGACAAGCATTCAAAGAATTCTCCTTTAAGTGTTTACATGCTCCCCAGCAGTAGGATTAGGACCAGTGTAGGGTCATTTAAATGCCTTTCCCTTCCAGCAGTGGGTACCATCATAGGGTGACTCAAACACCTTTCCCTTCCAGCAGTGGGATTAGGATGAGCAGAGTGAATCAAACACCTTTTCCTCCCAGCAGCACCAGCCCTTCCCTTCCATAACTGCAGCTTCTCATATGGGAAATAGCAGGCCTCAACTCTGAGTCATGTGGCATTCCACTGATGTAGAAACAAACAGCTCATTCAGCATAAAATTTCACTCCCAGGAACACTACTGAAGTATTGTGATCCTTTTTTACCAGCAGGTATAAATTTTCAGCATCACCTTTTTCCTGACTTTTTTTTTTTCTCTGCCATGGTGGCAAATGCAAGTTAATGCTCTTTCTAGCAGCCCAAGAATGTCACATTGCCAAAAAAACCAGCTGTGGCAGCAGGAACACTTCCTGACCTGCTCCCTTAGCTACCCAAACACTGTCCTACTGGGAATGGCAGGGTTTGCTGGAGGAAATAGCCACTTCAACATCATTTCAAACACTTGCACACGGTCACATGTACAAAAGACCCTTCACTAGCATTCATTATCTTTTTCTCTTAGCATTAATAATCCATAGGAGTCCTGCTGGCAAAGCAAAAAAAATCCTCTTAGCATTATTCCCGAAGCAGAACAGGGCTCTATAGTAGCTAACAGCAGGAAGGAACTTAAATTGGAAACAACCCACAAAAATGACAAGAGGATGATTTCTCAGAAACCACATTTCCCTCTAATTTCATCTACTCAAATGCTATTTCCAAAACATAGAGATGTCAACACATTTAGAAGGAAAAAAAAAGGGATAACGTTGCTTAGCTGCCTCCTCCATGCATGTGCTTAGAAGCCACTTTGGTTGAGTCAGTGCACAATTCTTTGCATTCCATACTTAAAGCTTGACCAAGTTAAGGACTAATGATAAAGGGAGGGAAAAAAACCCTGCATGTTTATTTCAGTATTTTGCTAAAAAGTACATCCTAATTAGTTTTTTGTGGCTTACAGCTGATGTGGTGTTTTTCTGGCAACAACATCAGAAAAGTTAAAACTGTGGCACATTTAAGTTTAATGCTATTTTTTTACTACAGAAATACAAATGTTACAGATTCATGAACTCAAAATAGAAGTGTTTTCATGTGGAAACATACATCTGACAATGAAAGTATTTATTTTCTTTAATTCTGACCACTGATTTCAGAATGCAATGTATGTGGAAACTGATCACCTTCCATTTTCGAAGATGAGTAAAAGTCAATTAAATATTTTAGAGCTGTGATCCTGCAGGGCTTTACCTGACCATCTGGAGGAGCACAGATACCTGCCATCTAAAGCTTTTCTCATTATCGACAGTTCAGTTTTAGCAATTTTTAAGGCCCAAGTCTCAGTAACACCAAAGCCCTTTATAACATTTTTGGGAGTTGCAAGGACTTTTAGGATGGATGTAAATCTAGGTTATCTTTACCTCAACTGTCATCTGCTAAGCACTACATGACAAATTTTGCCATATTGGTAAATTGGAAGTTTGCACTTACGAACACCCGTGTGCATGAATGAGGCACTACATCACCAGAAAGATGCTACACAGGATATAGGTCTACAATGTTTCAGCCCTCTATTTCCATGACAATAATAATTTGCTATTTTATCTCCAAGAAATTTCATTAAAAGACCCTTGGTTGCTTTGTAACTATCAATGGTTAAACTAGCAATAAAATACTATTTTGATTTCAACTGTAAATAGGTTTGGCTGTAAAACCTCCCCTCTCTCAAATGCCAGGTTATTATCCTTTGAGTAAAATTGTTTCTCATTTATTTACCAATAATGTTTCAATTCATTTACCACAGTGCAATTTTTTTTTGCTGATATGCCCTCTCTATGGGCAGGCACTTTTGTACTTTCTGATGGCATTACAATGGAAATGCAGTCCCACTGTACAGTGTTGCCTCTAAACAAGTCAATTAGAATTTGATCCCTATTTCCTCTTCCTCCCAACATGGTGTGCAGTGAAGATAAAAACAAGACAGGAGCAAAATAACACTTATCACAGTGCTATAAACAGGAGAAGTTAAACTTTTTGTGTTAAGTTGTATAAGTATATAAACACTTACCCTAAAAGTTTCATTTCACTTTGCAACTGTGTATGATTTGTATTTACCCTGTTAGTTTCATTTTGGTTTGCAACTGTGTTTAGTTTAAGCGGTTCCCACAGTTATGTAGGAGTTGTGCTTTGTAAGTTTCATTTATATTTGTAACTTTGTACTTGAGGGGTTGTTAGAATTCAGACAGTATTGGAAATGCTCTCTGAGGGCTACTGTTGGAAAGAGAAGGAAGGAGGAAAGGAGTGGGGTGGGGGGTAGAATCTCCCACCTCCACCCCAGAATGCTCCGGAATGGATCAGAACCCCAGGCCTGGATTGGTGGACAATGGACCAATCATTCAAAGGCGGGAAAGAATGATTGGTCCAGAAAGACTTCTGGTAAAGACCAATCAGACCTGAGAAAAGGAGCCAATAGCAACGAGGATCCAAACCCCACCAATCCCTGAGGGGAGAGAGGCTATAAAAGGTGACTGACAGCCTCAAAGAAGAAGAGAGTTGAGTTAGTTGGTAGCTAGGAGAGAGAGTACTTTCTATACATTGTATCCGGCTTGCCGCAAAGGGTGCAAGACTAGCTCAAACCCCTCCTTCCTGGTCATTGATTTTTTTTAAAATAAAACAACTGGCCAAAATCCCACAACACTGGAGTTTTGTGGCCCCATTTTCAGAACAACAGTATTTCAGTATTGTCCATAACTAACTGTCATCTAGTTTTGTCTGCCGCTTGAGCTGGTAATGAGATAATGATGGAACAGTTTTATACAGTTCTCTATTAACAGTGCAGATGGGCCAATCATCCCTTCAGTGTTTGCCATGTTAACTTTAGCCGTAAAAATCAGCAACAATGAAAACAGCAACTTCCTCCTCAGCTAAATTACCACCTTTCAACCAAGTAAGAAAGTGATACTTTGTGAAAGTGATACAACAGCAACAGGGGGAAAAAAATCAGTGTTTTAGAGAAAGCAGGAATTCCTTGTTCATTCCTATGAAAGGAATATTCAAAATGCAAATGGAAAGCCATTTCAGTCTTTGCTATATTTAAAAGCTAGCTGTTATAGAAATAAAAATTGAGAACTTTCCCAAAAAGTCAAGGGCAAAACTACTCTACAGCCTCAGTTGCATTTTAAAAAGCATGCTTAAATTGAGAGTGCTTAATTTGAGTTGGGTTTAATTCCTCATTTTAATCATTTTGTCATGGAGGCTTGGTATCTAGTTCAACTGGATTACAATGAGGCAACACAACAAGGTGATGAGGTTTGAAAACTGGGTATCTACATCACTGAGATTTGGAAAAGAATAGCAGCAATAACCGGTTTCTTTCCACCCGTTTATTTGATGGAAAATAACTCAGCATAATATGTGCAAAAACTATTTATACACATTCCCTTCTACTACCTTAACATCAGCTAAAAATACGTGTGTTGTTCCAGCACTTTAGCACCTATCTGGTCATGTGCTAGCTGTAAAACTAACAATAAAAATAAATAAAATGGTAAAAAAAAACAAGACATGCACCAAAAAAAGAAGTAAAAGCAGACATTTACAGAAGACTACAAAGTCTATTTCCAGAGAATTTTCAAGCAGAAACATCTTTACATCTTATGAGAAGGTGTAAAAGACCTCTAAGTTGAGAAAGCATTCCAAAGTTGAGGAACTGAGAATCTCTGGATCCAGCCTATGGTCCCTCCATGCTGTGAATGTGAGCAGAGACTGAATCCATGTGGATTTTCAGTAACATCAACAAACTCCATGCAGGCATGAAGATTTGCCCACAGACATGAGGCTCTGGAGACAGTATTAAAGCAGGAAAAAAAAAAAAAAACCACAAAAACCAACCAACTTTAATGAGTAAAATTCTTAGTTACCAGAAACTGCCTACATGTTACACCTTCTTGTATGCCTTGTGCTCATTTTCACATATATGCTTGTGTATGTGTATATATATGTGTGTGTGTGTGCATTGAATAATTCCTTCCCCTAGAAAATTACATATCTTACTTAAAAGTGACAGAAAAAGCTATTTCTGTGACACTATTTGAGGATAATTAACACAGTTTCAACATTTTTGTCCTGACATAATGAACTATTCACTGTTGTAATGTTGGACATTACAGCTTTGATATTCTTCTCATCTACTGCTTGAATTATCTCAGGTTGTGTGATGCTATGAGAAGAAGAGTTACCAGACCTTACAGATGATGATTTAGAAGATTATTCCAGCCCTGGCATAATTTAAATTTCCTATAGGGCATCTCTGTGTTGTGCCAGGTAATAAGAGCTCAGAGACTGCAGAAGCAGCAAGACAGAAAAAGAAGTGTGAATGTCCTCCAAATCCACCTCTAGTCCTCAGTGCCAGGAGATGCTGCATCAGATGTTTAATACACAGTGGAATTCCTGGATAGATGAGGGGTTTTTTACACCATCTCAGTTGTTCATCACACATGATTTAGGGCACTTGCGTGCTGCTAAATATGCCACAGAAGTTGCATCATAAAAGGGATTTGGCCCCATATGCCTTGACAATATGGCAAAGGATGAAAGTACTTCCAAGTAACAAGACAGATTTCATCCATATTAGTTCCCTGAAGCCAAATCAGTAAGAGGCTGTATATCAATTCACAGGAAGGGACAAATATGTTGACCATGCAGGTTTTATAAATTATTTTGCTGATGTATTAACAGAAAATATACATGGAAACCTTCTTAATCAATATTCACAAGAGAATAATTTTCTTATTTAAACCAAGAATTCTGTAAAGTTTTGGAAACAACTTCCTATCTTTTTTTCTTGAAGTTGATTGTTAATATCTAAATTCACGAAAAACCTTCCTCATGGTTCATACACATGATTGTGTAAGCAAAGGTGACAGCCACCTGAGAAGACTGATACTAATTCATCCTTGGTGGTATTATTACTCAGGAAGGAAACTGTGGACATTGCATAACAAGTATCATCTTCTTTGCATATAAACAGTACAATCCCTGTGCCAGGAGCATCTGCATCTTAAAGGAACAACATCTAGTGAGGGGTTATTCCAGCATTCTGTCTACAGGATATCTTCATTTCCTTTGCTCTGTGCTCCTTCTATGGTGAACAGTATCATTAAAAGGAAAAAAAATCAAAAGTTGTAATACAAATCATGACTATTTTTCTCAGAGACTACAACTCAAAGGAATAAATATGACTTTGAAGGGAAGCAAGAGCTTTCATTTGTGTCTAAGGGACAGAAATGGTTTTCGTGGTCTTTCAGCCTGTTTGTATTTCTCATTTGCATCTGCACGAGGAAACTAGATCCTCTTTTCAAAAAAGCAATTCCAAGTAGCAAAAGCCTTAATTCAGTATGCCAAGAAAACAAAAATATTCATTTAATGAAGTTCACAGATAAATTATCTCCCAAACACACAGAAGAGCCAATAATTTAAAAAAAAAAAACACAAAACAAACAAAAAAAAAAACAAAAAAAAAAACCAAACCAGTTTCTAATTCTCAGTATAATTTCTTCCAAAATAACCAATCTCTCATACACACAAGTAACTGATGGATAAAAAAATGTTAAGTATAAAATATATTGAAAGTATATATACACCTGTTCTTAATAGATTAAACTACGTGCCATATATTGTCTTCAAGAAATTCATGAATGTGAGAGATGCCAAAAAGTCAATTGTATAACTTTATCATTACTTATTTTAAATAAGAAACACAGCACAAGTGCTATATTCAGCACAATTTATACTTAAATGTTGTGTAAATACACAGCAAAAGACATAACATTTAACCTGTGTTTAATAAGTTTATTAATAATGATTAAAGAACTTAAGAGTCTGTTCAATTCAGTGAATGACATTATCCTATTGAAGAGCAGCCCCTAATAGGCCCTAATCCAAATAACCACTGGAATTAGCAGGAGGAAGGTCACAGGTTTAAACAGACACTGAATCAAACATTTGCTAATGTTCAGAAAAGATCCATGTACAGCAGACCTTTCTTGAATCTTCATTGTTGAAACAACTGAATGAATAAGAAACGAAAAAAAAAGAAAATAAATACTACCACACTCCTTAATTCACGTTTCTGTCATTTGCAGCACTAGTGCTCAACTAGTGGGTTTTTTAAGTAACACCTTAAATGAATGACCAGTGCTGAAGTGCCAAAATATGGAGTGTCTGCAATCCTGTGCTGAGGCAATCTTTTAACAAGCTTCATGACGTCTCCTACTTGCACTGTTATCCAGACATCCCAGCTAGATAATTTGCTACAAAACCCAGTGTAAAAAGGATGACAGAGGCAACAGACAGTGTTACTGCCAGTCAGATATCTACAGATCTTACTCCTTTTAACTAAGATGACAGATAGTGAAGATTCCTGGAAAAAAAAAAAAATCCCTGGGAAGAAGAAAAAAAAAAAAGAAAACAAGGCTGAAGCCTGTATACATCCTCTGTGTGGTCAAAATTATCTGAAACCACATCTTTAACCATGCAGCAGAAGCATCCCACCATTGACTTATTTCCTTTATTCCCTTAAAAAAAAAAAAAAAAGAAAAAAGAAAAAAGAAGAAAAAGCAAGTAGACATGATGTGAGTGTGTACAGTACCAGGTATTAGTGCTAGAGGGAGATGGAGAGCGATGGGAGCCCCTGCAGGACTGATCCCACTGGTTCAGAAGCCTGGGCTCCCCTGTCTGAAGAGCGGTAGAGTGGGAGCTCAGAGAACAATGACAGCTAAATGCATGGCATAAGTAACTGCACAGAATGGGACAGCTTCTTTCTGTCTCAGGATATTACTGTCATAATGGCCAGAAGAGCAATGAGCTGCAGTTTGCCATTCTCACTGTGGTACTTTAAAAAGTACCCAATTTGGGGAGCACTGGACAGGTGACACATCATGCTGAGCTAAATAGATAAGTGTGAGATTTCAATGACAAGAGGCGGCAGGTCTTGCTGTTCTAAAAAGCGAGAGAGCAAATTTTTCTGATGGTACCAATGGGCACAAATGGAAGGTCAGCTTGGGGTGCTGGCAGTGTCATCCGGCTGCCTGGTGGCAGATGGTGCCAGTCTGTAGGGATAAAAGAAAGGCTGATGCACACTGTGGGCTGACAGCGATGCTATTTGCTCAGGAATAAAGGAACTTTGGGGCAGGTGCAGGCAGGACAAATTAACAGGGATGCTGAGCTCCCAACGTTCATGTGTGCCCAGCCCAGGGCCTGGAAGGGTGGATAAACTGAGAGGTGCTGCAGGAAGCACAGTGGGGCTCACAACTGCCGGGGGGATGCTGCAGGTGCGGCTGCTGGGGGGGCTGTGGGACCCAGGCCAATCTCTGCATGGTCTCAGGAGAGCTTTGGAGCTGCCTCTCCCTGCAGACCTCCAGGCTGAACACTGAGATGTCCACCTGCAGATCTGGATCTCCCTCCAGCAGTGCCATGCTCGTGCTGCTTGTGTTCCCCATTTCTGGACTTATGCAATAGCTGGAGGGCAGAGGCAGCCTGCAGGAAATGGAGCAGTGGGAGATGCAGGCAGCCTGCATCTCCATGAGGCTCCCTGGAGTGTCCCAAACTAGAAAACTGGCCACCTCACCCCTCCCACCTCCCACAACATAATTATTCCAGCATGACCAACATGACAAATTAACAAGGGAGCCAGGGCTTTTGCAGTCAAAGGGAGTGTTTTCCCTGAGAATAAATTTTCCAAATCCTTTATGCTAGACACCTAGGCGTGCCTTATTTATTAACTGGACAAGCTCTGATGATAACTGAAATGACCTTTCTACATATTGAAGAGACAGAGATCTTTGCAAGCTTAAAATATAAAGCTGGGAATCCCAGCCATCACAGAGCTCTCTGAATGGGGCTTCTTTTTTTAAGAAAAAAAAAGTAATTTTCAGAGCACAGACACAGTAAAGCTCATTTTAAAAGCAGAGGCACGTTCTTTACTGTTACTCAGCCCTTTGCAGACCCTGAACTGTGGCACCAGAACATGACAACTCAATCAACAAACCACAAAACCTTCAAGATCTGCACATCAGCCAAGTTTAAGAACTTCAGGAGATACAAAATTCTGGGATCATGGCAATGTTGCAAATAATTATCACAATCAGGTACACTGGGAATTATAAGCATCTCCTTTATCAGTACACCATGTTGTATATTGCAACCAGTGAATGATAATTAAGACACATGTACTGGAATTAAGCAGGAGAGGGAAGTGATGAGAGTTGATTTCTGTCACAACCCACTCACTGTACATCATTCATGGATTTTTAAACTACATTTCTGATCTGGGTTTAACTGTTCTTCTTGCCCCTTAATAAGGGGACACCTGGAAACCCTGTACGGTATCTCCCCCGCTCCCTCGCCCTTTCTGTGCTTGTTGCATACCTGAAATGCAGACGATGAAATTCGCTTGCAGAAGAAAAAGCACCTCCCAAACAATTTCCATCCTCCGATTCTCATGCCAAGTGCATCCCTCGGCGAAAAAAAAAAAAAAACAACAACAAAAAACCAAGATCAATATCGCAGTTTGAACGATCCCAGCAAATTTCCTTTCGGACTTGCAGACTGTATTCCCCAGATGTGCTGACAACACATGTCCGAGGTCTCTCTCCGCACGGCTCAAGCGAGATCCCTTCCCTTCCTTCGCCCTTCGAAGAAGACCAAGAAACCAGCTGCCAGCACCGGGCTCTTCCTCCTCGAGCGAGAAAAAATTCCACCAGATTTCCCAACACGACATAGACAACAAACCCCAACTGATCCGATATCCGGAGAGTCTCTATTCCAGGGGCGGCCAGGCGCCAAGTTAACCCCAAAACTCTTTACACATCTCAGCGGGGCAGTGCCGGCATGCCAGGCAAGGAGGCGGCGGAGTTGGGGGGGTGATTCCCGTCCTGTTGCTGCTGCTACGGAATGAGCGGAAGGAGATTAATACCCGCTGCAAGCCCCGCCACCCCCGCCGCACTCGGAGCACGCAGCCCCGGCTGCTCGGCCCCGCCGCAATCCCGGCGCACCGCGGCGGCTCCACCATGCGACTGCAGGGGTCGGGCTTGTCCAGCGCACCGAGAGCCCTGCCCCGGGATGCACCCCCGCAGCCCCCGGCAAGTGAGAACAGAGCAGTCTGGCAGCGGAGGAGGAGTGGGGGTGTGGGGAGTGTGTGTCCCCCAATGCGAAAGGCACAAGTGCGGAGTCTGAATCAAGTGCGGGTTGTGCGCATCGCCAGGCGGCCTGGCTGAGGATGCCAGCATTTTAAAACTTATTTAAACAAGAAGGAAAAGAGATTCAGACCCGAACTTCTGTCGGGTTGGTGGCGGAAGGGCACCGGGAGGTTCCAACTAAGAGTTAGCGAAGTGCCCGCGCTGCAGTGCATATCTGATGGCATTCCTCGGGCACTACAGTTCTGCATAGCTTCCCCTCCCTCCCCTGCCGAAAAGAAAAAAAAACCAAAAACAAACAAACAACAAAAAACCGCCACA
>VWYP01007383.1:0-17133 GCA_013400435.1 Pycnonotus jocosus | reverse complement strand
GGTAGGGGGAAGGCTGGCCCCCAAGTGATTGGCACCCAGCCTATCACTTGACAAGCCTCTCTGAATTTTCCAGAACAATGGAGGGGTTTTGGTGTGGTTGACAGAGCCCCAGGGGTGGTAACTAATGATTGACTAATGACAATCTAAGGGAAAAGACCAAAGGTGAGGTATGGGGAAGGGATACACAGAACGAACCATTTAACAGAACTTAACAATAATCAGTAAACCTGGGAAAGCTAAAAATGCACCACCACAGATGGGGGTGGTGTTGGGGAGGGACACCGAAGCATTAGAAGGGATTGGACGGGCGGTGCTGCAGGAGCAATGAGGGCTGCTGCCGCTGAGACGGTTTGCTTGGCAGAGAAACCCAGCACGGTAGGGAGGCAAGGCACAGGCTGGGGGGCACCAGGGACTGGACAGGTTGGGGCCAGAAAGGTTATAGCACTTGGCAAGGAACACGGATTAGGTGCAGGCGGGGTGGGATAGGGTGGAGGGGTAAGGAGACCCGACACAGGCATGGGCGGGGTGGGGCTGGGGGGAGCAGTGGGAACAGGGAAACCCAAGATGGGGGCAGCACTGCGGGCGACGCCCTCCATGGAGGGGGCAGGTACAAGAGGAGGAACGACCACAAGGGGAGTGAGGAATCTCGGTGCAGAGGTGGCAACAGGGGCACCCCCTGCTTCAGGGGGAACACCCAACACAGAGGCGGGACTCACCACAGAGTGGGGGCCCTGAGGTGGGGAGGAGGAGGGGAAGGGGGGAGGGTGAAGTGAACAAAGGCTCCCAAAGTTGTTTGCTCAGTCCTTTGTTTCCTTGGCTATTTTGAGGCTTTTTGCCTTCCCCTGTTTTGGTCTTTGTTAGTCTAGATTGGAGCTCTCCCTTTTCAGACTCTACTTTGTTTCCCAAGCTGGATGTGCCGTATTGAGCTGAATGACTTGCTAATTGAGGTGTCACCAACACCGGCTATGCGGCCAGTGCAGCCCAGGCATCCAAGAATCATTTTGTTTTTGCAGTAATAGACACCAAATAATTTTGTAAGAAAAAGCCAAGTAACTTCTTAGAGAAAGAAGCTTGGGAAAATGCCGGTCCCAGTGGCTCTCCCTCTTGCAAACAGCAAGAGACTCTGCAAGCAGCAGGGTGGCGAGAGCTACCCGTCCCCACCCCGTCTTGTCCCCACAGCACCTGGGGGCAGAGATGCCAGCTCCTGTGGAGAGGTGTCCTGTCTCCAAATGACCCCCACCCATCGAGCTGTTTGCAAAGACAATAGCACCCATCTTGCCTGTCACTTGAGAAGCCATTCAAAGCAGCACTGAGCCACCACCTTTCTTTGCCCCGCAGTGCCAGTATGGCTTTGTATAAATATGTTATATTGTTAAAAGTTATGCTGTTAAATGTCTGTACCCCTTGTTCCAAGTTCTTAAACCTACACTTCCTGGTTCCCCGTTTTCATGTTCCAAATCCCCTGTATCCCTGGTTCCCTTGTCCTTGAATTCCCACTGAGTGGCACCCCTGCTGCTCCCTGCCCACCATGCTAATTAGAGGACTCCCATGAAGCCCAGCGTATTGAAGGACCCCGATTTTACACCAAAAAGCCCCTAAAACAATAAGCCAACACCAAGTCCAAGCCCACGAAGGACATCTCCACATCAGCAGGACGTCCAGCTACCTGCTGGGGCTTCATGTCTAGTCACCATAACCTAAGAAGCACTAGAAAAAGAAGACCCCCCACCAACTCCAACAGCAAAATGGAATTCCTGGGAACTCCCGTGAGGGAAGGAATCCCCAGCTCTGCTGCCTGGCAAAGCTGAACATCTCCTCCTCGGTGCTGTCTATGGGGAGCAGTGGTGGTGTGCGCAGCTTCCTCGAGCTTCCCCCCCCAGAGCTGATCCTAATAAAGAGCTGATCCTGATAAAGGCTTTTTAAAGGAGAAGAAGGTCTTATTGCCCTTGCTTATAACAGAGGGGGATCCCAGACATCATTTTTAGTGCCCAAGGCAGGAAAAATTCGTGCCAGATTATTGATCCAACCGTGTGGTCAGCTCCATCTTGAACTATAGACCTGAATGAGGATTTAGGGGAAGTGGGATAAGAAAAGAGGTTAGGGGTAGGATGCAGGCTGATTTGGCCATAATCAGGCTGGGAAAGGGACGGGAGAGGACTGGAAATGTCCGAAAGCGGGTAGAATTGCTATTCTGCGCCTTGATCTGCTGTTCTCCATCTGCAGACCTGTCCCAAGGGGGCAAAGGGGGATAAGGACATGACACCTGGGGTAACAGAGCTTCTAATATTTTTAGAAACCTCTCCTGAAGTCACAATCATTGCATAGATAGAATGAAAAAGAGGGTAGAATTTCCCAACCCAAACATCTCCCTGAATTTTCAGACAATATGAGGTCATTCCAAGTTTATCCCAAAATTCAGGAGACAGGACAGATTCAGAGGTAACACCCAGGAAAGATTTGAAAATCCAATGAAAAAGAACCTTTAAGCCCCCCTTAGAGAAACTAACATTATTTCTAACAAGGGCATTATATCCATGGATAAATACTTTTTTCTGCTTGATGGTTAGCTTTGCACCCATTGAGCTGTCTCCCTCTCACAAGATTTAAAAAAGGAAAAAAAAAAAGAAAAAAAAGATATAAAAAGGTGACTTCAACTAGAATATACTCACCAGTCCAGTGGGTCAGAGGAAATAATCTCTTGGAAGTTTAGCCAAGACGACTAGTCCTCCTCGACCAGAAGGTTATTGGTCTGCCCCCTAGAGAAACCATCCAGAAAACTGCAATTTTTTCTCTCGGGGAAGTGGATATCTGAATGTGACTTAGAATCCAGTGCTAAAGGTGCTGGAGAATGCTTCCAAAGGAGCCAGGAAGGGGCTCCCAGGATCAGACCACTCGGTGGGCCATTTGTTGCATCATGGTTTTTGGGAGTGGAGCTGAAGCCAGTGGAAAGTCCACTTGGGGAAACTCAGGCAAAGCAGTCAAGCTCACACATCCACACACACCATGTGCCTAGCTCAGCAAGGAAAGGCAAGAAGGCCTTTGCACTAGATCAATTCCAGCCAGGTTTATTTCCAGGAGCCGAAGGGGGATCCAGAGCAAAAACAAGGAACGTGTGCCAGTCTCAAGCTTAAGTATGAGGTTTAGCAGCCAATGACATTGAGGTGTGGGGGCGGTGCAAAGGGCAGGTAAGGTCAGTGTTCTATAGGGAAAACAGGCCCAGCCACCAGAGTCCCAAAACCAATGGAGACACAGAGGAAAGGAGAAACCAAAGGGCCAGGGGCATTAGGGAGGGGGGAAACCAGGGCAAACCATCATGTACAGAGCACCATTGGGAAATTCTCTCTGTCAGACTGGGCGGGTGACTCTATGATCTGTCCTGCCAAGGCCAGACCCTAGGTATCATGTCAAGGGGCTGCAGGGGCTCCACATATCCCTGTCTGTTGAGCTGGTGTATTAAATGGGTGAAGTTTTCTAGACTGTCTATTTCAACAGAACGTGGTTAGAGAGTGTTTGAGCTGCAGGTTCATCAGCAGAGCTGGTGAGTGTTATCCCTAGCAAGCAAGAGTGGTGCCAGGCAGGGAGGAGGGCCAGCCCAAGCCTCCTCAGCCCTTGGGGTATGCTAGTGATTTGCTTTGGCTAGCTTGCGTTGGCTCACTCAGGTTAATGAGTACCAAGTGCAAGGTGAAGCTTCAGACATTTTCAGGCACACAGCAGTGGAGCCACCCCAAAAAAATGTGCCATGCTCTGCATTTGGTATCTGCCTCCAAATAAAACTGGAGAATCAGTATCTGGGGATATAGTTTACGGGTGATTATGGCGGTGTTGGGTTGACAGTTGTACTAGATGATCTTGAGGGTGTCTTCCATTTTTGATGATGCTGTGTTTCTCTGACTACATGGTGATCTAGGAAAAACAAACCAAGTCTTTGTGTTGCTTTTGCAGACAACACCTCGCAACAGCTATATTTTCCTCTAGGTCTCTTGTGATCTTTGCACAGCTCCAAAATCTCAATCCTCATTGTGTCTGCACGTACCAAAGCAATTTTAGGGCCTTCACTATGTAGCCAAATCACTCATTTTTATTGTTTAAACTAATGGATTTTGTGGGCAGTAGGCAAGCTGCCTGTTAAAGTGCCTCCAGGCAACGTGCATCAAAACACCCTAACGATACATAAGAACAGGTTACAAATAACACTGTGTGATTGTATTTCTCTGCACTTTTTCCATCACTTGAAAATGAGTGGCTCAATTAAGTCAGGTTATGATGGCTCTTCTCTCTCATTGCTTTCCAGCAGTTATTCCTCCTACTTTCTACAAGAAGCAAGAAGTGAATATTCCCTACAGCTTTCTACAGTCCTGGGAAATTTATTTGGCTGACTATACAGCAAAATCTTTCAAGGTTCCAAACAGAAGTATTGAGATTTATGTTGAAGTAATCAAATATTCTGGCTTTAATAGGATTCTTAGTTAAAGCTGAATTTGGACACTGAATTAGAAAGCAAGTCTCCCTAACTAGTGCCTTCCAGGTATGGTCTTCAGCATCTGTTGTGAGACACCATAGTTGCCAGACCTGTTTAGTCTGGAGAAGACTGAGAGGGGGATCTCATCAGTACATAAAAATACCTCAAAGTAGGTTTTCAAGAAGACAGTGGCAGAATTTTCAGTGGTGCTCGGTGACAGGATGAAGAGTAATGACTATAAACTAAAACACAAGAAGATCCACCTCAATGCGAGGAGGAAATTCTTTCTATGGAAAGTGGCAGAGCACTGGAACAGGCTGCCCAGGGAGGTCTTGGGTTCTCCCTTTCTGGAGGCATTCCAAAGCCACCTTGACACATTCTTGTGTCACCTACTCCAGGTGGCACTACCTGGGCAGGGAGATTGGACTGGATGATCTCCAGAGGTCTCTTCCAGCCCTGACAGTTCTGTGGTTCTGTGTTTGTAACCTAGTTTCTCCAAGGAAGATCATTGGAAAAAAGCATCCACAGCTTTGAAAAGTTTCAGATAGGATAGCACCTAGGTCAAAGGGTGATTGGTGTCTTGGGGTGATTTTATTATGATTCCCTAATCATCTGCTTCACGCCCAGAAATGGCTGTGATATCTTTAAAATGAACCAGGGCTGGAGCCAGGGAATGCTGAACTGTGGGCTCTGTTCAATCTCTCTCTCTCTCCAGTGTGCTCCGGACAGTGTGGGCCAGGGATGCTGCATTGTTACTTTTGTTGGATTGGGTTTTTTGCTTGCTTAAAGCAAGAAGTTTTTTTCCCTTCCCCTAGCCTGGAGGCTGTACTGGGAATCCTCCCAGCAGTTTTTTGAGGTTTTTGTTCCCTTGAACTGTTTTTGACTTGGCTTGTTTTTCTTTTGGGCCTATCCAGGGAGCCAATGGGACCACCCTGAACCTGAGATCTAGGAGAAGCTGAACCAACATGAGAAAGGACATTAAAATCCACCAACTCTGCTGTGAGGAGGATACTCACACCAGAAATTCAACAGGTTTCCCATCTGCTTTGCTCCAGGCTGCTATGTGAACTCTTCTTCCCATTCCCAGAGAAAAAAGGGACCAGTTGCCATTTTGTTTTCCAGGCCACACAGTCAGGCCATGTATTTTTTCTTCCCTGGGCATTTTTTGAGTCNGGACAGGTATCAAATCTGTTTGCTCAGTTCCCAGACTGTTTGGCCAGGGTCTCTGAGCCCCTAGGGCAGCCAGAGGGATGCCTTAGGTTCTGACATTTAAGGTTTTTGGTTGTTTTTTTTTTTCTGCTGTGGGGGGTGTGGGTGGGTGGGAGGAGAGTAAGTTCTGGGAGTTCATATCATATATTTATTCGATCCTTTTCTGTACATTGTGGGCACATGACCCCTCCTCCCTCCCCCCTGTGCTTTTTTTTTTTTTAATAAACAACTTTCTTCCTTTTTTTCCCTCCCTTTTTTTCTATTTTTTTTTTCTTTTCTTCACTTTCACCTGCTGGTATCAGTTCCTCTCACTGGCAGAGGAAAAGGGAGGGAGTTATTGAAGCTCTTTTCTCTTTAGAGGAAAGGCTCATTCCAGGGCCTTTTCCCCTGAAATTTGTATCCAAAACCAAGACAATTGGTCTTTTAAAATGCTGCTAATTAATAAATAAATGAAAGAGAGAGAGACAGAGGAAGAAAACTAGCTGGCACAGGGCAGACACCTCAGGAGGGGCTGACCAGCAGCTGCAGGAAGCAGATACTTGAAATAACTGTGACATTGCTGCTGATCCGAAACAGGTTGTGGAAATTATGGTTATTTTGTGTCCCACACTGAGTCCATCTAACTGTGCCTAAGCACTACTTCAGGCTATAGCTCTGGGTGTGTTTCTTTTTTCTATTTCGTTAGGATGAGAGGGCTTGGAAGAAATGGGCAAAATCCTATTTACCCCTTATATTGTTTCTCTAAGAAGGGTTTATGGAGAAAGGTCTGCATTCCTCCATCTACTGCACAGAGATGAGAGCAAACTCAAGCAATGTCCAGCAGCAGTCCCTGCCTGGAAGGCAACTGACCTCTGGAGTCTTAATTTGACTTTTAGAGTCCCTTGAGAAGGAAAAAAGCAAACCTGTCATAAATATGTTGCAGTGTTCACTTTTGCAATTGTTAGAGTGAATACATGTGTTTTATAACATTGACTTTTGTAAGACTAGTTTTGCTAAAGTTTAGAGTTCTTTTAACATGAATGTTGTATTGAATACCAATGTTGGTGAAGAGTTGTTGTAGTGTTAACATTTAACCAATGAAAGAATCTAAACCTGTTGAATGTACTGAAAAATAACAAATGACCACAGCTAAGACCGCTGCACATGCTCTAAAAAGGTGGGATGGAGGATGAACTTTATTAAAATGTTCGAATATGTATGACCATTTATGACTATGTAGTTGACTGATGTAACACGCAGGGTATATAAGGGGTGTTGCTGTGTTCACTGCTGTGCCTCTGGCTTCAGCTAAGCACCCAACACTGTTCCTTTTGCTTTATTAACTTTGTTGTCCCTTATAAAATTTTAACTGGATAGTGGGCTTCATTTCTCACAAATGGATGCTTGTCCAGGAGAGGTGAAAGGTGTGCAATTTTGATGGCTCAATTGCAGGCTGACACCCCATGGACAAGAAGGGACTCATAAAACAAAAGAAAGGGGAAAGAATAAAGGCTCCCAAAAAACCTGCAATAACTGGCCCACAATTCTTTTGCACAAAGGCCTGGACAAGAAAAGGGACTGTAAGTACTGGGGGCTGGTGTACAGGGGATTGACTGGTGTGTGTGAGACGTGAAGTGGACAGTCCAGATCTGTGAAGCCAATACAGAGTCTTTCTAGCCATGGTTCCGTATCTCTGCAACGACACTAGCCAGGAAAGAGACAAAGCAAAAGGCATAGACATAGTGATTCCCCAGGTATCTGGGACTGGGTCCCAGGGAGGGGTTGTAACCCTAATATAGAGACAGTAGAAGGAGCAATTTCCTAGGCAGTCCACTAGGAAATAGGGGATGAGTGGAAGGGTCCCCAATTTCAAGAAAGTTGCCAGATTAAGAGTTGGGGTCCATGAAGGCTAGGAAAATTCCTCCAGATGAGATGTGTACAACTGAAGGCTAGGAAAATTCCTCTAGACAGGAAGTGTGGATTTGAAGGTTAGGAAAAAATCCTACAGATCCTATATCCAAAAGCATCTGGGGTTGGCCAATAACCTTTGAGATTTTGATCATATGCCCCAAATTAGAGCATTTTAAAATTTGATAAGTAATACCCATGGGTGAAGGTCAATAAGTGATTTGAAAATAAAGGCACCTTTTTGTGGTGGTGTTATTTATGGGGAATGAAACAGGGAGTATAATGGAACTGATAAAAGACCCTGGTATCTTAGGCCTGATTGAGCAGAAACCATAGGAGAGACAGACACAGATAAAGTCTCCCTGGGATAGAAGAGACCAAGAAACATGTTGTGAAACTTTGTAATGATTATCAAGTAAGTGATGTCATAAAGAATGTATAACCAATGAGAAATTGTTACCAAAAATAGAAACCTATATAAGTGCCATACAAGAAAAACCCTATATAGACACTTTGTATGCTCAATAAATTGGGCTTCTGATCAGAACCCGAAATGTCACCATCTCTCAATCACTGATAGTTAATTTGTTATTATAGTGGAGTGAGTGGGAAAGAGTGAGACATGTCACGGACACAGGGAGAGTGCAGGATGGCTGCAGGGCTCTGTCTGCATTCTGTGGCCTAGCGATGGGAGAGGCCAGAAAGGGGTAGAGTAAATGACTCTGAGTGAATGAGTGTAGGTTGTCATTTTTTGCTTTGAAGTTCCATCTTGTCTGAAAGGAGGTGGATTGTATTGCTGGAGAGGAAAGATTTTCTGTGCTTAGTGTGGGAAAAACTGTGAGGAGTGGGTGGTGTCCAAGCTGCTCGGGGAGTGAACTAGAGCAAAAGAATAGAGATCAGGGATGAGCAGGTCAGGTCCAAGGAAGATGGGACAAGGAACAAGCAAGTCAGGTTCAAGGAAGCAGGGGAGCAAAAAGGTGCTGGCAGATATACCCCAGGACAGTCCCTTAGGAATTAAGTTAGCTGACTAGGGTAGTAATCCATGTATAAAACGAAAAGATAAAGTCAAAATGATTCAGTATTTCATGATAGAGTGCATGAAAAAGGAAATAAGATCCGATCATGTCTATTGGCCTAGGTATGGGTCTTTTGAGGATTTGATTTGTCAAGCTTTAAACATATTTGTTTAAATGCAAAAGAACCTCTTGATCCTGAGGAAAGTGAATGTGCCTCCTACCGGACAGAAGAAATTTTGCCCCAGGGGGTAAACATTTGTAAGGTATAAGAAGCCTCAGAGACAGAGTAAGCAGAAGAAAAGAAGGAAAAGAGGAGGGAACTGCTAGAGTCGTTACCACCTCCATACCCTCCCACTGCTCAAATGGCCCCAGCTGCTTGAGTGGCCCCTGCTGCTTTGCTGGCTCCTCCTCCCACTGCTGGGGGACCATACCAAAACACTAGGGGAAGTTCAGGAAAAACTCGAGGGCCACTCAATAAGTCTTTTCCTATCACCACCCCACAGCAAGGGAAAAAGATCTTTCATTAGGTCCTGATGACTGAGGAACAGAAAGGCTGGTCTAATTCAGAAAGAGATCAAGAAGTTGGGTTATTTCCTTTAAGGGAAGTGTCTGTGGGAGGGACTTAACTGGGGATAGGACTTGTAAATGCTCATTTTACCTCTTCAGAAGTCAGAAATTTTAAAAAGGAAATTAAGGAGTTATTAAAAAATCCCATGGGATTAGAACAATTAGACCAATTTTGGGGCCCCAATATTTTTACTTGGGAAGAAATGCAGTCAATAATGGGTATTATATTTTCCCAAAAGGAGAGGCAGATGATTAGGGCTGCTGGAATGAGAGTTTGGGAAAGACAAGATCAGCAGGGCCCACCAGGGGCCAGAAAATGCCAGTAGTATCTCCTAATTGCAATCACAATGATGCAGCAGGACGAGGAAATATGCATGATTATCATAATCTGATAATCAAAAGGATAAAAGAGGCAGCACCCCAAGGGCAAAATGGTAGCAAAGCTTTTGATGGGCAGCAAGGAAAGGAAGAAACTCCAACTGAATGGCTAGAGAGGCTCTGGAAAAACATGTGAAAATACTCCAAGATACACCCTGGTAGTATAGCAGGACAAGCTCTATTAAAGGTTTACCCATGCCTGACCAGATATTAGGAAAAAGTTGGAAAAGATTGAGGAATGGCAACATAAGGGGTTAAATTAATTATTGGGAAAAGCCTAAAAATTTTAGGTGCAGAAGGATGAAGAAAAAGCCAAGGTAAAAGCTAAAATTATGGTAGCCACCTGTGGATGATGACAGCCAGGTCAGAGGAAGCATAAGACCGCAGCAGAGCCTGAGAGGAGAAAGTCACATAAGTTTCCCATACACTGGTCTGGGAGGCTGTAAGAAAACTCATGAAGGAATTAAAAACAATCCTTGCACCTGTTGTTTTGCACTTGTCTTGCAAGATGTTTAAGAAGGGGTGTTGGTTCTAATTAGCCAATAATGGTGAGGGGTGTTGATTGGAGGACCAGTCACGTCCAGCTTTCCTGGAACAGTCTATAAAAGATGTGAGTTCTAATAAACTGTGAGATATATGCCTTCTGAGAAGACTTGGAGTTTGTGTTGTTATTCAGCCATCCCTAATACAAAATCAACAGCCACCATGCAAGAAAGTAACCCCTTGAAGAATCCACAACCCCCAGGTACTTTTCCCAGATACTTGGATTCTAGAGACAAGGTAAGGGGAAGAAATAGGCCCTCTGTACAATCAAGGTCTCAGGAGCAACCTAGAAAAATCTGTGTTTATTGTGGAAAAGAGGGACACTGTAAGAGAGATTGCCCTCACTGGAACAAGGACCTGGAAGTATTCAAAGAGGTACACTCAGAAGGATCAGCAGACTAGGGATGTCTGGGGCTCTATTTCCTGGAGGATAAATACCATCTAGAGCCCTTGATAATTTTTAAGGTAGGCCCTCAGGGAGAGGCATTAGAATTTATAGTTGATACTAGGGCAGAGAGAACTTGTGTAGTTACTATTCTAAAGGGGTACAATGTAAGGAATGACACTATAAAAGTAAGGGAAGCTAAAGGAGAAGAGTTTAAGGTTCCTGTAATCAAAAACGTAGTAATTGAAGGGGAAACTAAAATAGAGATGGGAGATTTCTTGCTAGTTCCTGGAGCAGGTTGCTATTTATTGAAGAGAGTCCTGCAGGTACAATTAGGAATAGGGATTATACCTGAAGAAGGGAAAATGGTAGCCAAAGTGCTAAAATTCCACCAAGAAGATGAGGAAAGGATTAACAAGGAAGTTTGGACCAGAGAAGGAAATAGTGGAGGATTGGATATTTATTGACAATTGAGAGAGAGATGGGAAGACTGATCTGCTGATCAGAATTCATTTTTAGTGAGATTTCCAAATGCTTATATACTATTCTAGGAGGGCTAGTAATTTTTTACTACAATGATTGTATTAAACATCACACAGACAAAACTCATGCATTTTACAACATCTCTTGCTCATAGAAGTTTGATTCAATCTTCTTCTCCTTAATCCAATCTTCTTATAATCTTCAAAGCTCTGTTTGTTCTTGCCAAGGCATCTTGGTTATCAGACTGACTATGCTAATTAAATCCACGTCCTATGTCCCATGTCCGCAGATATTGACCCCATAAGGGTAACAATCGAGAAAGAGGAATGTCCCATATGTGTGCGTCAGTACCCTATATCATTAGAAGAAAGAAAAGGCTTAAAGCCAGTAATAGAAGGATTCATAAAGGATGGGACATTCAAACATTGTATATCTTCTCATAATACCACTATTCTCCCAATAAAAAAGCTGGATGGGACTTATAGATTAGTTCAAGATTTAAGGCAAGTTAGCAAAAGAACCCAGAACCCAGTGGTACCTAATCCTTGTATCCTTTTAAGTGAAGTCCCACCTCAATATCAGTAGTTTAGTGTTGTGGATATTAGAGATGCATTTTGGGCTTGTCCATTAGCAGAAAATAGTAGAAATATTTTTGCTTTTGAATGGGAGGATCCAGGTACTATGGGAAAACAGCAATTAAGATGGACAAAACTGCCACAAGGGTATATTGAATCTCCAAATATATTTGGGCAAGCTTTAGAGGCAATGTTACAGACCTTCTCCATTTCTCCTGGAGTACAGATTACTCAATATGTTGATGAGTTTTTATTAGCAGGAGAAACTGAGATTGAAGTTAGGGAGGCCACAATAAAACTTTTGAATTTTCTTGGGGAAAAAGGATTGAGGGTATCAAAAATAAAACTACAATTTGTGGAGTTAGAGGTGAAGTATCTTGGTCACTTAATCAGCAAAGGTAGCCGAAAACTAAATCCTGAAAGGATCGCTGGGATTTTATCTCTTCCTCCTCCTTCGTCAAAGAAGGAAGATAGAAAACTACTTGGATTATTGGGCTATTGTAGGCTGTGGATTAAGAGATATACTCAGGCAGTGAAGTTCTCATATGAAAAATTGACTGAGGAAGACAAGATAAAGTGGACTAGAGAAGATAAAAATAAATTAGAGAAATTAAAGTTTAAACTAGCTCAGTACCAGCTTTGAGTTTACCCTCTTATCTATATGTGAATGTGGAAGACAGAGGAGCTCATGGAGTCGAAGTCCAAGGATGGGGAGGGGTAATGAGGCCAATAGCCTATTTATCTAAATTGCTAGATCCAGTGAGTCGTGGCTAGTCAATATGTATTCAAGCCACAGCAGCTACTGCCTTCCTAGTAGAGGAGAGCCCTAAACTTTTAGCAGTAAACTAATAGTGTATGTACCTCATGCAGTCCAAAATGTGTTAAATCAAAAAGCTGAAAAATGGTTAACAGATTCCAGGATGTTAAAATATGAAGCAATTTTGATAAACAGTGATGATTTGACATTGGAAGTAAACAAAAGTTTAAACCCAGCTCAATTTTTATATGGAGAACCATATAAAAACAAAAGAGCAACTTAATGCATAATTGTTTAGAAGTTATACAGTACCAAACTAAAGTTTGAGAAAACCTAGCAGAACAGGCCTTCCTGGAAGGGAAAAGGATATGCTTACAGGGAAAAAGGATGTGTGCTAGTTTTGCATGGAAGTCCTTTTTAAGAAAAGCTGTGGCAAAACCAATTAGTGACTAGCTTTCAACCTGTGGAACCAATTACAGAGCTAGACATGCCTCTAGACTACACAGGTTAAAAATTAGAGGAATCGGAGGAACAGTTCTCTCCTCTTCCTATCTGGGAAGAGGTAACAGGGCAACAGTGGGGTTGGCCTCACTGTCACTTGGCCCTCGGGCCTGGTGTGGCCTGGCCGGGTCCTGCTGCTGCTATAGCCCTGGCAGGGCTGTGCCGGGCGGCTACGGGGCAAGGGGAGGGGAGGAGAGAAGGGACCATCCCAGCCAAATCGGGCCTCCAGCGGCTGTTAATATCCTGCCACTAAGCGGCCCCCTCAACATCGCAGCCTGCAGGGCTTGGCCGGGCCCTCCCCCCAGCACACTCCAGCCACTGCTACTAAGATCTCTTGCCAAGGGAGGGGCCCAGCTATGCGAAAAGTCATGCAGCTGAGACCAAGGGCAGCTCTGCGGGCATGTGGAGTGGCCCTGCAGCTGAAAATTGAATGCAGTCAGAACCCTTGAGATCCTGGCCCAGCCCCAGCATGGCCTGAATTTACCACCTTCGGCCACTGCCCAGGAAAGACCACCATGACCTATCGGAGTCCAGGGCATCCTGGTCACCCTGGAGGGTCACAGATTCTGACAAAGTAGTCTGGGAACCAAGCAAGAAGGTTTGAGATCTGTACAGGGGGATCTGGGATCTGTACAGGGGAGTCAGAGACCCTGCAGTCCATGGGAAAGATTGCCACCACTGGGATAGGAATTACAAGTCACAAGAGTGTGAAAGACAGTAGTTTAGCTTATCACTGGGTGAAAAATTTGTAGTTTTGGGTTTTTAGAATGGAGGTGAATGGAAGCAAGATGGAGAATTTGGGGTGGTGTCCAGGGTTCTTCTTTGTCTTCTTTGTCTCTGTCTCTTGCTGTGATATTTAGCATATAAGAAAGGAACCATGTCCACTGATTCAAAATATGCCTTTGGGGTAGTGCACACTTTTGGAAAAATGTGGGAGGAAAGAGGGTTACTAAATTCAAAATGAGGGCTGATTCATGAGGTACTCATTCTAGAAGTTTTAGGAACATTAAAATTGCCTGAAGAAATAGCTGTAGTACATGTTAGAGGACACCAAAAGAGAATGACCCCATAAGTAACAGGGAATAATTTGGCAGACCAAGAGGCTAGAGATGCAGCTGAAAATGGAAGCAAGAGGGTTATGTTAATTTTGACTGCAAGCAAGGAAGAATTGGAAATTCCAAAATTTAATGAAACAAAAGAAAAATAATTAATTAAGATAAGGAGAGAGCAAGATCAGTCTGGAAAACGGAAACTCCCTGATGGGAGGCAATTAATAAGCCCCTTACTAGGAAAATATTAGAAGACATACATCAGAAGACTCATCAGAGTACTCAAGTTTTGTGTTTTTAAGGAATTATTGGTGCATTGGGATCTTTGGATTAGTAAAGCAAGTAACTGAGAGATGCATAACTTGACAAAAGGTAAATACAAATGTCATGAGAAAAACAACACCAGGAGGTCATGAATTAGCTATGCGACAATTTCAGAGCATCCAAGTGGACTTTACTGAACTTCCCCAAGTGCAGAGGTGGAAGTTTTTATTGGTAATAATAGAATATTTAATTCATCGGATGGAGGCTGTCCCAGCTGTTAGAGCTGCAGCTAATGTGGTATGTAAAACCATTTTGGAACAAGTTATTCCCAGGTATGGAATGGTTAACAAGATAGATAGAGGAACACATTTTACAGAGTCTTACAACAAAAAGCTCAAGCCCTGAGAATAGAATGAGAATTACACACTCCATGGCACCCACAGAGTTCAGGCTGGGTAGAAAGAATGAACCAAACTTTAAAAAGGACTCTAACTAAACTGATGATTGAAACCCAGATGTCATGGCTAAAGTGTTTCCCTCTGGCACTACTGAGGGTCCGAGTCAGATCAGATCTAGGAGTGTCACCCTATGAAATGATGTTTGGATTGCCCTTTTTGACCACCCAACATGAAACTGCTACTTATGAAGAAGGGGAAGCAAGTATTAGAAAATATGTCACCACAATTGCACAAACTCTAGAAAATTTACGGTTAAAAGGGCTAATGCCTCGAACCGCACCCTTAGATTTTAAGATCTATAATGTTTGCCTGGGAGAATGGATATTGGTTAAAACATGGAAAGAACAATCTTTAACTCCACAATGGGAAGATCCTTTCCAGGTACTATTGACCTGGATAGCCCTGGATAGCTTCGATCCGAACCAGGGAAAGAGGATGGATCCACGCCAGCAGAATCAAAGGACCTGTCGAAGAACTTAAGGAATGGACCATAATGTCTAAACTGGGTGACACAAAGGACTGGAAGGTAATGAAGGTAATGAACTGAGATGACCCAAACAATCCAAGGAATCTTCCAAGGATCACAGACAACTGGAAAATAAGGCCAAGTTCATATCAGTGGTTTCAAATACTGTCTGGACAAGTTTTGAGAAACCTCCAATACCTCTCTGGGTATACACTTCTGCTCCAATTAGGAGGATCAGGACTGTATTTGTCGGGGATCCTAATGTACTGGCATTAGCATATGATTTGTACCATTATAATTATTTTACTTTGTGGATGGGAAGTACTAGTGTCTGTTGAATGGAAAGTACTTGAGAAATAGTGGAGAAACCACAATACAGAAGTGCAAAATGTGATTTACCTGGAAATTAGCAAAAAGAGAGTGACAAAGGAAATAGAGGGCAAGACTGAACTGGCCATTGTACTCACCACCAAGAAGATCATATGTACTACGATCTGCTATGAGTAGCAACCCCACAGGCAAAGGAGGTGGGGGTAGAAGCCATACCAGACCTCTGCTATTCCTTTTTTGTCTGTTACTCCTTTTCTGTCTTTTCCCTTTTGGAATTCAAGCAAATCCATGTTGTAAGTGCTACCAATCACTTCACTTAAGAAAAACCCAAATTTCTTTTTTCACTGCTCACATCCACATCAACAGATACTGTTATGACTCATCCAAATCAGAAACCTGTACACAGAATGGGGCAGACATTCTGGGTTGCAGAAAACTTAGTACAAGATGGTCAAAGGCTGGAAAGTAGATGCCCAAAGGGGGAAACATGGGCTTGCTTTACAATTGCTCTCAGGGCTGGAATCCAGGATTTGAAAAGATCAGATAGTAAGCAAGATGACAAAGCAAATACATCAATCTAACCTGAGGTCAACCCCACATGAATTTGTATACAAAATTCAAACAACAATTGGAAAAAGAAATAGAAATCCCTAGATTAGGGGAAAACCTGTTCATAGATTGGGGGGAAAGAATAAGTAGAGAACTAAACATAACCAACTGTTGGGTTGTGGGAGAAGGGCAAAATGACAAAGGAATGGCCGTGGAAAGGCAGTAGCCTAGGTCCTGTTGAACTCCTTAAATGGAAGTAGACGAAGAGAAGAGAAGAGAAGAGAAGAGAAGAGAAGAGAAGAGAAGAGAAGAGAAGAGAAGAGAACCGGCCAGAAGGGTGGATCTTGAGTCCCACAGTGATAGGAGGAGAGTGCCTCTGGCCCCCTGGGAAAAAAGAAATTAACAAAGTAGGAAGTACCCCCCTGTACAAGATATAATGTTAGTAATGAGACTTTTATATGGTGGGTCCCCAAAGAACCAATGGGGTACTGGGCCCAGAAAAAAAAACAACCTAATATAAATTGTGAATATAATAAGGAAAATGGACTTTTTCTGTGTAATGACAGAGGCAAAAATCCCTATCCTGACATCCCAGAGATATCCAAATTTGGGGAAAAGAGCTTATCCAAAACTCTCCCTCCAGTGGAAATGAAGCTGTACTGTGGGAATTATACAGCCAAGATTTTTTTTCTTTTACCAGGTCAGGATGGGGATGATTTAGGGGTACTAGTTTATAAAGCCTTGAAAAGAAATAAAAGGGAATTAAGCAGAAAAGGGAATTAATTCCCTCAAAAATGGGGAAATGAGGAATGGCCTTCTGAACAAATATTGGAAATGTATGGGCCAGCTACATGGGCGCAAGATGGAAGTTAGGGATACCGAACCCCAGTTCAAACCTTTATATTAAGAAGGTTTTTGACTCCATAGGTATTGAAACTAATGAAGATGGAGTTGAATGTCTATGGTTAAGAATTAAGGGGAGAGTCAACAAGGCTGACATTGTACTGGGAGTCTGTTATCGTCCACCCAACCAGGAGGAAGAGGTGGACAACTTATTCTACAAGCAGCTGGAGACTGTTACAGGATCATCCAAGACCTTGTTCTTGTGGGTGACTTCAACCTGCCAGACATCTGCTGGGAACTTAATGCAGCAGAAAAGAGACAGTCCAGGAAATTTTTAGAGTGCGTGGACGATAACTTTTTGTCACAGCTGGTAAGTGAGCCCAGCTGTGTTGGAGAGACTATGTTGGATCTGTT
>VWYP01007381.1:12691-22859 GCA_013400435.1 Pycnonotus jocosus | reverse complement strand
GGGGGTGAGGGGCTGGGGGCTGCTCTGGGTGGGATCAGGCTGTGCAGAATTGCTTGGAAAAGTTTGGGGAATCCTCACATAATCCACGGGGCAGAGCTGAGCCCCACGGAGCCCCTCTGGGTCGGTGGCCCCTGGTGCTGCCCCGGCCAACCTTCACCCCAGAAACCCCATTAAAAACCCCACGGAGAGATGAAAAACCCCAGGGAGAGACTAAAAACCCCCCAGAGCAGGAGGCTGCAGGGACACACCGCGCTGTGTCTGTCAGGCCAGACACAAAAGGGGCCAAACCCAGGCCAGGATCAGCTCCCAAAATCTCCCAAACTCTGCTGCCGGGCTGAGCGGAGCCGCGGGAGCTCCGGGCACGGCCACGCTCGGGATCCGGCACAGCTGGAGCGGCCCCGTGTTGGCTTTGGCCCGCAGCTCGGCCGGTCCAGGCTTTGCAGAATAAATCCTCTTGTTCTCTTCCCCCTGCTCTTCCAGCTGGATGCCGCCGGCTCCGCTTCCCGGCCGAGCTCCGCTCCAAACTCAGCCCCCACCAGCCCCGTCCCGGGGCCCAGGCAGCTGCAGGGGGCTGATCCCCTGCATTTCCTTCCTTTTCCAGGTGGGAAATGCTGAGCTGGGAATGCAAAGAGCTTTTTGCAAGAGGCTCGTCCCCAGCCCGGCTGGGAGGAGTGCTGAGCCCAGCTCCTGCACCAGCAGCTGGGGGGGATTTTAAAAAGTAGCTTTCAAAGCTGTTAAATGCTCTGGGGGAAATGGGTTTTGGGGTTTTCCACCTGCCCTGTGGCTGCAGGGGAGCTGAGGGTGGGTACAGAGGGGTTCAGCTCCCAGATGTGCTGCTGGCCTGAGAGGGAGCACTGCGACCTGGCTGAGGCGCTTGGGGACATCCATCAGTGCCCAGTCTGGTGTTTCCATGTTGAAGGGGCATCTGTGAGTCCCAATTTGGTGTCCCTGTTGGGGACCTGGTGTCCCTCTTCCCGTATTTGAGAGACATCCATCAGTGCCCAGTTCGGTGTTCCCAAATTTGAGAGGCATCCATGAGTGCCCAATTTGGTGTTCCCGTGTTTGAGTGGCATCCATGAGTGCCCAGTGTGATGTTCCCATGTTTGAGTGGCATCCATGAGTGCCCAGTTTGATGTTCCCAAGTTTCAGGGGTATCAGTGAGTGCCCAGTGCGGTTTTCCCATCTCAGAGGGGCATCCATCAGTGCCCAGTTCCATGTCCCCATGTTGAAGGGTCTCATTTCCATCCCAAACCATCCCAAACCCCCCAGCTCCTCCAGAGGGTGACCCACGGTGTGAACCCGAGCAGAGCTGGGCCCCTTTCCCCTCCTTCATCCTCCTCCTTTGGGGAGGGTGAGGGGCTCTCCCCAATTCCCAGAGCCTCAATCCCACCCCTGCCCCTCCTCTGGGGGAGCAGCTTGGCGCTGCCCCATCCCAAACCCTCGCTCCCACCTCTCCTTCCTCCCTATGTGATTTTGGGACAAAAATCGTGATGGGGGCGGAGCGGGCAGGCCCCGCCGTGTCTGTCCCTGCGACATTCCGTGTCCGTCCCTGTGACATTCCCTGTCCGTCTGTCCCTGCGACACTCGATGTCCGTCCGTCCCTGCGACATTCCGTGTCTGTCTGTCCTGACATTCCGTGTCTGTCTGTCCCTGCGACATTCCGTGTCTGTCTGTCCCTGCGACATTCCGTGTCCGTCCCTGTGACATTCCCTGTCCGTCTGTCCCTGCGACACTCGCCTGCAGAGCCCTGGTGGCTCGGCCCGGGGCCAGCCCCTCTGTCACGCAGCTCCGAGCCTGGGAATCCTCTCCCCGTTCCCTTCCCCGAGTTTTACAAACCCGGATTGGATCATTTGGGTGCACCCAGGGCTGGGGAATAACCGGGGGGATTGAGGTGCTGGGCTGGTTTGGGCTCAGAGCGTCCTGGGCAGCTCAGGTGGGGTTTGTTGCTGTCAGGAAAATGAATCCACAAACAAACACCAGAGGTTGATGTGCAAAAAGGAGACAGAGGAGTGTTGTAACTTTATTTGAATGAAGGGAGAGGCCATGGGGCATTTCCCTTGGGGTCTCTCAGATTTTTGGAGGACTCAGCCTCCTTTTGATCCCAATTTCCCAGCTGCATTTCCCTCTCTTTTTCCCCATTTGCTGAGGTACTTGAGAGTTACAGACTTCCAGAAGTGCCCAACACCTAAAATTCCCCTTTAATGTACAACCCTCCTTTTAATTTTTAATTTTTAATTTTTAATTTTTAATTCTTAATTCCTTACACATTTCAATATCCAATTTCATCGATCAGCAAACCTGCACTTTGTTTGTAAAGGCAAAAATCTTCTTTTCCATCCATCCATCAGTGGAATCCTTCCCGTTGTTTCTTTTATCTCTCTAAGTTTTATCTCCCAGCAGACCCAGTGCTTGTTTGTAAAGACAAATCCATCTCAGTGCTGTTTCCGTGATGGATACAGAGCTTTTTTTCCCAGAGTTTTGGGGAAAAAAAAATCCTTCCCTGGCACCTTCAGGTGCCACCACAGCTCGTCCCACCCAGCAGGGACAGGGACATGGCAAACCAAACCCCGAAATAGCCACAGGTATTTGCAGAGAGAACAGGCCTCTCTCTGCCCCGGTAATTATTATTTTTTTCAGAGGAATCAGCAGAAAACAGGAAGGAAAAAACAAGATTTGGGGGTTGTTTGTTTTTTGGGGGGTTTTTGTTTTGTTTTTGGTTTGGTTTGGTTTTTTTTCTTGGTGAGATGATCCTTCAGTGGGGAGGAATGGGGACAGCAGGAAACAGGAGAGGATCCTTTCTCCTCCTCCTCCTCCATGTGAAGGTGGTGGAGACAAATCCACCTCGAGAAGCAAAACCCCCTCGGGTTTTTGGCTCGTTCCCACCTCCTTTTCCCCTTCCCAGTGGGACATTTGCCACCCCCGTGCCCCTCTCCGTGTCCCCAATCCCTGCCCTTGTCCCAGTCCCCAATCCCTGCCCTTGTCCCAGTCCCCAATCCCTGCCCTTGTCTCAATCCCCAATCCCTGCCCTTGTCCCAGTCCCCAATCCCTGCCCTTGTCCCAGTCCCCAATCCCTGCCTCTGTCCCAGCTCCAAGCTCGGGACACACATTTTTTTCCCTTTAATTCTTTCTGCCTGTTGCCGAGGATTTTGCCCCGAGGTGCAAAGAGGAGGCGGAAAAAGCCGCTGCTTAAAAAGCTGTTGCGTGCTCGGCCCCAAACACGAAACATTCAGACCCAAAATCCCGCCCCGAGGTGCCCCAAGCGGGGAATTCTCAGCAGGAATCGAGGCCACCCCACTCAGGAACCTTTTACTGGGACTGTCCTGCTGTGGGACAAAGAAAAACCCCAACCAAAATCAAAATAAACGGGTTTTTTTTCCTTGTGTCAGCACTGATTCAAATGCAGGATTGCAGAGTTGCATGCAGCCATCCTCAAAGTGCAAAGAAAAACCCCCCCCAAAAAAAAAAAAAAAAAAAAAAAAAAGCCCTAAAAGCAACAAAACTGCGTTATTTTACCCCACAGAAAGATTTTCTTGCAGCATTTCTGTTTTTCTTTCCAAGCTTTCTTGTCAGCTCCTGCAAACGCTTTGCTCGCGTTTGTTCTTTGAGCAACAGCAAAACTTTAAAAGAAAAAAAAAATAAAGGAAAGAAAAGGAAAAAAAAGAGAAAAAAGAAAAAAAAAAAAGAAGAAGAAAGCAGATTTCTGGCTTTTTTCAAAGTTTCTGGGTTTTGAACAAAACAAAGCCAGGCCTTGGGGCTGTGTCGCCCCTGCTCCCTCTCCAGCTCCTGATTGAATTTCCTTGGAAAGCTCCTGCCTGGGAGCTGCAGAAACCCAAACCCTCCTCGGGGGATTTGCTGCACTTCTGGTGATTTTTTTTTTTCCCCCCAGAATTTTCCATGCCTGGAGTTCCCTCTCCTGTGGAATGGGCACCAAAATCTCTTCTCGTGTCTCAATTTTGGGATTCTGCTTTGGGATCTGTGCATGGGAGAACCCTCAGCCTCCAGAGCAGCACTGAGAAGATTTTTGGGAATATTTTTTTTTGGGAAAAATCCCATTTTCCTGCCTCAGTTCCCCCCCCCCAACCAAGGCAGATTTTTAAAGGAAAATCCCTGGGGCTCAAGGAAGGTGTGATGGGCCCTGGCTTCAATCTGTGCTGGGATGAAAGGGGCTGGAGAAATGCAAATTATTCTCCTGGTTAATCACAGTGCCCGGCAGCTCCCGGTGATCCTCTCCTCAATTAACTTTTTTTTTTTAAGGATTTAGGACAAATTTCCCCTGGCAGGACCTGTGCTGGTTTAACCCTCAGGGTTACCCAATTACCAGCCTGGCTTGGGCTTTAATTACTCCCTCCTTAATTTCTCCCTGCTCTGTAATTCCCAGAATCTCCTTGGATCTGCTTGGCCTCGTTGCTTCCCAGGCTCCAGGGATAATTGCTTTTCCTTAAGGACACCCAGGATTTCCTCCTGTGTCCTTCCCTGAATTCCCAGATTTTCCATATTTTGAGGAGTTATCCTGCCCCAGGTGCTGCTCAAACTCAAATTTAATCCAGGTCTGGGTCTTTTCCCTGTTGTTTTCCCATTTTTTTCCCCCCATTCCCTGTCCCCACAGCGTGTTTGGGATGTTTTATGTTGGTTTTGGGATGAGGAAAAGAGCCTGGTCCATCCCAGCTTTGTGTCCTGGGAAGTTTTGTTATCCCTATTTTCCAGTCCAGGCTTAAAAATCCCTTTTCCCCTTGCAGCTCCACATTGGAATGGTTCCTCAATATCTACAAAATATAAATATATTTACATTAAACCAATTCTTGCTGCCATGTCAGAGGTGCTGCTCGCAGGGAATTTCTATTTTATCTTCCCTGAAACCCCTCATAGGAGCAATTCTTCCATGGATTTGGTTTGGCAGGAGCTGTTTGGAGCCCTGGGAGGGATTGTGGGATTTGTGGGGACACCGACCTGGAGTCGGGGTTTTGTCACCGAGGTCAAACTCCCAGCAGGGATGGGCTGGGTGGACGCTGCTCCCGGCCTGTCTGGCCCCAAAATTCCTCCCTCCCTTCCCACCCAAATCCTATAAATAACAAATAACAACAACTCCCAGCCTGCTGAGCCGTTTGGGGTTTTTGTGGGTTTGGTTTTTTTTTGCTTTTTGTGCATTTAGGAAGTCACTTCTCATTGAAACCAAACCTCTTTGTTTTTCTGCTGGATTCCTCATTATCCCTGAACCATTTATCCAAAGCTTTGCCCAGGTGAGCAGAGAGGCCAAAGGTTTTCCAGGTGGGAAGCAAAGCTGTGCTGGCTCTGTCCTGGCCGTGCTTTGGGAATTTCTTCTTCCCTCCCCACCCTCCTTTTCCTTTCCCTGTCTGTCCCAAAATCTGAGAGGGCCTGGCTGCATTCATTTCAGACTGACTGTAAATAAGGAGTTGGGATTTTTCCCAGCTGAGCAAACTTCCAAACCAGCATTTTGCTTTTCCCTCTGATCCCTCCTGGCTTGCAGGGATGGAGAAGGATTTGCTCTGGTGCTGACTCTTCTGCACTGGAAACCTGGAATATCCCGGGAATATCCCTGGAATATCCCTGGAATACCCCTGGAATACCCCTGGAATACCCCTGGAATATCCCTGGAATATCCCTGGAATATCCCTGGAATATCCCTGAAATACCCCTGGAATATCCCTGGAATAGCCCTGGAATAGCCCTGGAATAGCCCTGGAATGTCCCTGAAACATCCCTGAAATGTCCCTGGAATGTCCCTGGAATGTCCCTGGAATACCCCTGGAATACCCCTGGAATACCCCTGGAATATCCCTGGAATACCCCTGGAATACCCCTGGAATATCCCTGGAATACCCCTGGAATACCCCTGGAATATCCCTGGAATATGTCAGGCAGGCACCTGGGCAGGCCAGGAAAGGCAGCAGAGATCTCAGGCTCGTTTTATCCGTGTGAAAAAGAGCAGAGAGCTCCCAGCAGAGCAGAGCCGAGCCGAGCTGCTGGGTTATTGTTCACGGCCAGGCCTCCATCCAGCATTCCCTGCTCCCTGCCCAGCCATTCCCGAGGGATTACAGGCAGGGAGAAGGGGCTCTCCTGAGTGTCCTCACGCTGGTGGGGGTTGCACCCCTTGGCGTTGGTTTGGGATGCTCCCCAAGGGCTCAGATGTGGATCCAGATGTGCATCCAGATGTGCTCAGCCCCCCTCCTCCCTCTCTTTTTTCAACACCAAACCCCTGCCTGCCGAAGGGATGGGATTTGTTTCCACATTCCCTGATCCAGCCTCTCTCCAGCTCCTTGCTGGAGAAGCTTTCCTTCCCTTTCTGTCCCTCCCTGGGACTGGGAATGGGGAGGTGCCACCCTGGGGATGTGCCCATCCCTGTCCTGCCACCGGATCCCTTCCCTGGGAGCCAAAGGCACTGGGGAGGAAGAGGAGCAGGGAAATCAGCCCCCAGGAGCCAAAGGCACTGGGGAGGAAGAGGAGCAGGGAAATGAGCCCCCAGGCAGTGGGGAGGAAGAGAAGGAGGGAAATCAGCCCCCAGGCACTGGGGAGGAAGAGGAGCAGGGAAATGAGCCCCCAGGCACTGGGGAGGAAGAGAAGGAGGGAAATGAGCCCCCAGGAGCCAAAGGCAGTGGGGAGGAAAAGGAGGAGGGTAATGAGCACCCAGAAACTGAGGAGGAAGAGGAGCAGGGCAATGAGCCCCCAGGAGCTGGGTTCAGCATCATCCACAGCCCAGGAACGCTGAGCAGGAGCCTGGGACACCCTGGAGGGGTTTGACCCCAAACCACGGCTCCAGCTTTGCGTCTTCCCACATCCTCTGGGGGTTCTGGGTGCCGCAGCCAGCTGGGAATAAGGAATGCTCAGGGTTTTGGGAGCTGTGGCTCATGTTTGTGCTGCTGCAGGAGCTCTGCCTCGTCCCAGCTCCCTCCAGGATGCTCCTCCTGCTTTTTGTTTGTCCAGCTCTTTGGGAATGCTGAGCTCAGCTCGTCAGGAGCTCCCACCCGGAGCACAAAGCACTTTTTTCCCCCCAGTCAGAGCCACGGGGGTGGCCCCAGGAGCTCCTGCGCTCCCCGAGGGATGTTGGTGCTCCAGATTTTGCAGGAATTTCACGGGATCCGCGCTGGATCCAGCTTCTTTGCATCTTTTCCTCTCTCCTCTCCTATTTTCCCACCCCCCTGATGGACTTTGGAGCTCACTGGTGCCTTCCATGACGGATGGATTTGGACTTTGGGATTGGGGAGAATAATCAGAAAACCGGCTCCATGTGCATGCCCTGGGCTTGGCAAAAGAGAGCAGCTCCACATCTATCACTCCCCTGATCTCTGGAACCTCAGGGCAGTGCTGAAATTATTATTTTTGAATGCCTCGTTACCTCTGGTCCCAAAACCCAGAGATCTGAGCCTCCCTCCCTGTGCCACGGCACCTCCACATCTCCCTTGTGCTGCTCCTCAGGGAGCAGAGGCCTGGACTCATCCCAGCTCTCAGGAGGATCTGCCCTGGCCAGGAAGGGTCTGGGGGTGCAGGAGTTTTGGGGAGAAGTGGGAGATGTCCCATCCCAAGGGCTGGCTCCCCTTAGGGTTTTGCCCGTGGTTTTGAGCCTGATGGATTCAGGTCAAGCCTGGTCCTGTCCTGGGGGCAGCAGGGGAGGGAAGGAGCTGATCCTGCTGTGCTGGCAGCAGGGAGAGGGGATCCAGGGGGGCTCAGCTGGGCAGGGACCCCTGGAGCAGGGATTGGGGGGATTTAGAGGAGGAGAGGGGGCTGGGGGATGAGCCTGTGCCCGTGATGGAAGTGTCTGTTCAGCCCTTCCTGAGTCAGCAGAGGAGCTGCCTCTTCTTGGGAGCATTTTGGGAGCTGCTGCTCGAGCATTTCCCAGGACATTCCCTCTGCATCTCCCATGGATCCCAAGGAGAAGGGAGTTGTGGGGCAGGAGCTGTGGGGCAGGGATCTCTGGGGCAGGGAGCTGTGGGACAGGGAGCTGTGGGACAGGGATCTGTAGGGCAGGAGTTGTGGGGCAGGAGCTATGGGACAGGGAGCTGTGGGACAGGAGCTGTGGGGCAGGGATCTGTAGGGCAGGAGCTGTGGGATACGGATCTGTGGGGCAGGGAGCTGTGGGGCAGGGAGCTGTGGGGCAGGGAGCTATGGGGTCTGTGCTGAGCCAGCTTCTCCCAGACCCTCCCTGTGACCCCCAGGGCAGACAGAGCCCCTTTCCCACCCCATCCCCGGGGGGAGCTGGGGGTCAGCCCCATCCCCACATTCCCCGAGGTTGTGCGAGGCAGGGAAGGATCAGCTCAACCTCAAAGTTCATTCCTGTCTATTTTTGTCCCTCCCCTTTCCAGCTTGTTCCGGGGGGAGTTAATTTAATTTCCACCCTCCTCCCTGCCCGGCTGTGGCTGTGTGTGAGCCCTCGTGCAGGGTTAATTACGAGTGTGAGGGGGGCACGGCAGGGACCAGCCTGGGCTCCATCCCAGCGGGAGCAGCACCCTGGAAATCCCTGTGGATCCACCCACCCACGGCTGCTGCTGCCCCACAGAGCTCCAGACTGTCCTTGTCCCCCGGAATGGGCACAGAGGGGGCAGGGGATGCTCTGGGGGTGGCACAGAGGGGCAGGGATCTGCTGGAGCTCTCCCTGTGCCAGCCTTTCCCTTGCTGATTTCCTGATTTTCCAGCTCCTTTTCCCAATCTCTGACCTGCAGGGAAGGGGATCTGGGGGTGATGTGGCTGTCCTGGAGTTTTTTAATCTCTGAACACACTCAGGGGCATCTCAGAGCAGAAACCAGAGCTCGGATTCCTTCCCAGGGACTCTGGGGGAGCTCCACCCTCTGTGCCCTGCCCTGGACTCCTCAGAGCTCCTCATCCCTCAGGATTTCACGCCTGGCTTTGGATCAGGGCTGACCTGGGCCACTCCAGGTTGGGACACGACCGAGGCTGTGGATGCAGCAATGTGAGGCTGTTATTCACCCCTCTACACCCACGGGGAGATGACAGCCTGCTCTCCTCACCTCTCTGTTTTGCCCCGGGCTTTCCCTGGGCATGGGAATGACTTTTCTCCCGTCTGGGGCTCACGTGCTCCCACTCCTTTGGGATTTGTGCAAAATTCAGCTGGAGCTGCTGGATTTCCCTTGGTTGAGCCCCAAAACCTGTGAGAGCTGCAAGCAAGGCTCCGTGCTGGGATGAGTTTTCCTTCCCACAAAACCCCCTGAGTCAGGAGCTCCAGCACCCTGGGGAGGGCAGAGAGGGGAAACTGAGGCACTTTGGAGGCTTTTGTGGAGCTCCAAACCAGCTGCAGCCCCTCTGCAGCATTTCCAGCCTCCTGCACAGCTGGAACCCTCCAAATTCCCTCCTTATGCCCCTTTTAATTATCCGTAATTGCCCTCCTGGGCTCTGGCGTGTGGGACCCCGGTTTTGGGGAGGATAATGAAGTGTCCCGGGTCTCTTTCCCCCTTCCCGTCCCCTCCCTGGCTGCTCCTGTTACAGCCAGGGCAATTACGGCTCTCTGCTCTCCCTCCCTCCCTCCCTGTGCCCAGCCTATAATTTAGTTTTATAAAAAGTGCGCTCCAGCCCCTGTTGTGCAAGACGTTGCTATTCCGGGGGCTGGGCAGAGCGATGGGGCGGCGGGGAGGGGGCTGGGGCGCTGTGGCATCGCACCGAACCCCCCCGGACACCCCCGGGCACCCCACATTCCCCCGGGATGGAGCAGCCAGGTCCCAGCAGCGCTGGAGGAGCTCCTGCCTCCTCCTGGCTTCCTCCAAGGGGCTGTTCGGCACCGGGATTTCTCCCTTGGGGGATAACTCGGCTCCTTCCAGGTTTTGCCTGCCCCATCCAGGGGTCCTGCGGGGGTCTCTGGTGCTCCAGGGTGCGGGAGGGTGAGGGAAGGTGACGGGCAGCTCCCGCAGGGAAGACAGTGGCCCTTTCATGGGGAAGAGGGGATGAAAAAATCCAGCTTGAGCTGCTGAGTGTAACCAGATCCCTCGGCTTTTTGGAGAAGGAATGCGAGAGTTTTGGGAGGGTTTTTTTTGGGATGGCGCTGCAGCGGGGTGAGCAGAGCTGAGTGATGCAGCCCCGGTCGGTCCTGAATCCCCCGTGTGACAGGGATGTGGCTCGGGAATCACAGCCCCGACACCCTGCCCGGTGCACGGGCCCGGCCTGGGAGCCTGGCAGACCCGGGGGGCTCAGCTCTAACCCCGGGGGG
>VWYP01007381.1:0-10726 GCA_013400435.1 Pycnonotus jocosus | reverse complement strand
CGAGGGGTGTCCAGGCTTCCCGGCGGGATGGGGGCGGCTGGGATCGGGGCTGCCCCTGCGGGGAGCGGGCAGGGGAAGGGGAGAGGATGGTGAAAAGGGGAAGGGGAGAGGATGGTGAAAAGGGGAGAGCTCACGTTTCCTGCGGCAGAGCCCTCCAGCAGCATCTGGGAGCTGGGCCGGCTGCCCACAGACATTCTGCACGCCTGAGTCACACCGCAGCCGCTGCACGGCCCCCTGCCCAGCCCAGCCCCCCGGCCGCCCCCCAAGGGCCCCGGGGCTGGGAGGGACTTGGGCACCCTCCTCCTGGTGCTGGGTGAAGGGATCTTCCCCTCTCCTGGCCGGGAATTGAGCAGCGTCGCCTCTGGTGTCCCCCACTCCTCACTGCGCTGCTCTTGGGGGGGGTCACCATTGGTTTTGGGGTTTTTTTTCCCCTTTTAGGGAGCGACATTTAGGCTCTGCCATGGGGTGGTGGCATTCCCGTGCCAGTCTGGCTCATGCAGGCTCAGGAGGGGCTGGAGGTGCAGGGTCACGTCCTTGCCCACCAATGCCAGGATTGGCCCCTCCCAGGCTCGGCATTGCTGCTCAAATCCACTTTTCCAGCATTTTGGAGCATTGGGATTTTGGGTTTGAGGGTCTGAGTGTTGAGTTTCAGGCAGGAGCAGCAGATCCAGGTGGCCACAATATTCCAAGTGCTGGCAATGGCTCAGGGAGGGTCCCAGCAGGGGGACCCGGTGATGCTGGGAAACCCAAAGTGAACACCCAGGAGGGTTTTGGTTATTGAAGGGCTGTAGACAGGCAGTTTCCCCCCAAATCCCGGTTTTCCAGGGTTAGTCCCCCCACTCCTGCCCAGACTCCCACATTACTGAGGAGCTGGAGGTGCCTCTTCCAGAAGAGCTTTGGCCTCGTGTCTTAAAGGCAATCCCAAAAAAATGGAAGCTATTTTCCCTAACTTTGAGGGGGGGGATTCCTGGCTGCCTTTGGCAGCCCCTCGCCGGAGCCAGAGCGTGATTTTGATTTACAAACAGTTTAATCTGAGGAATGCAGCGGGATGGGGAGCGCCAAGTGCATCCTGCTGCAATCCCAGAGAATCCAGCTGCCCTCCAAGGCTGCTGGGTCCCTCTGGCTCAGCCCCTGCCCGGCTCCCTGCGGGCTCAGCCCCTTCCTGTCACAGCCCTGGGCACTGTGGTCACCTCGCTGCCATCTCGAGGCAGGACAGGGCACTGGGCAAGGGCACACGGGAAGTGAACACTCCACGAGGTTTTTAGGGAGGGGAGACAATTCCTGTTTTATCCAGGAGCTGTTTTCTGCCTCCCATCCCTCCTGCTTCCAGCCCACTCTTCCCGCTCAGCTCGGGTTATTTTAAGTTCCCTTCCCAGCGGGTGTCAAAGGCCAAGCTCCAGTTTAACCTCCCAGCCCAGCCTGGTGAAACCAAGCACTGGCACCATCCTCTTGTGTCCTTTGCCTCCCATCGGTTTTATTTTCACCTCCCACCCACTTTATCTTCACCTTCCATCTGTTTTTTTTTTCCATGGATGCAGGACAGGGTCCCCCATGTCCCTGCTCAGAAAGCAGCTCCTGTTCCCTGGTGCCAAGAGGTGCCTTTGCCCTCGAGCCTCTGCCCTGAATCATCCCTTGTTTACTGCCAGGGGAGAGGAAAAACAAAGTTTGGCTGAGGCACCACCAGACAGGACTGGATTGGGTTAGACTGGGTTGGATTGGATCGGATCGGATTGGATCGGATTGGATTGGGTTGGATTGGATTGGATTGGATTGGGTTGGATTGGATCAGATTGGATTGGCTTGGATTGGGTTGGATTAGATCAAATTGAATCGGATTGGATCGGGTTGGATTGGGTTTGTGGCATTTCTGGGGTGGCTGATGGGTTCTGGAACCCCCGTTCCTTGTGCTGGTTCCCATTTCTCTCCCAGAACAGCACGGAGGAGGAGGCAGAGTGGGGACACCGGGCAGGAGGAAGGGGCTGAGCCGCCCCTCTGGCTCTGGCAGGGTCCTGGCAGGACCTGGGGCTGCAGCAGGAGAGGCTGGAGGAGGCACAGACACAGCACTCAGTTATTTTCCTCCTCCTCCTGCAGAGGAGTTCAGCCAGAGGTTGGGGAGACCTCAAGGAAGTGGCCAGGGAGAGGAGCAGCCTGGCTCTGCAGCGGTGCCTCATCTCCTCTGGCTGTCCAGAGGGCACTGGGGACATCCAGAAGCTCTGTCTGGGAGCCTTGGTGGCTTCATCCCCCCTGGCTGTGCAGGGAGATCTCCTCCTTCAGCTGCTCTGATGAGTTTCAGCACATCCCTCATGACAAATCTTCATTTCTTGGGGGTTTTTCATCCCTTCTCTCTGGAGCCTTCACCTCCTTCCCTCCAGGTTCCTTTTCTACATCTCCTGCTCCATCTCCTGCTCCATCCACCCACCAGCATCACCCCCAGGGCGTTACAGGGGGTGCTCACCCCGTGCCCAGCTGGATTCCCGTTTCTCTCTGGCCTTTGGGCACACATTTCTCCGGGTGCAGAGGGCAGGGGTGGGTAACTCTGCGCTCTCCCCTCCAGGCCAGCCCCAGGTGCACCCACCGGGGCCCTGCACCCTCCTGCTGCCCAACGGCGCCGGGCGGGGGCCGGAGCGGGGCGGTGCCACCGGGACCGGGACCGGGACGGGGACAGGGAACGGGACGTGCCGAGCCGTGCCCGGAGGGCAGAAACCTCCCCGAAAGCTGCAGCAGCACCACTCCATCAACAGCCAGAGCAGCAAGAAGAGCAAGGGCAGCTCCAAGTCGCCCTCTTCGCACATCCCCATCGAGGCGCAGGAAGGTACTGCCCGTCCCCTGAGGGGGCTCTTTTTGCACCCCCTGTGGGGTTTTTATCTTCTTTTCTCCTGTAGGGTTTTTTTGGTGGGTTTTTTATCTTCTTTTCTCCTGTAGGGTTTTTTTTTGTGGGTTTTTTATCTTCTTTTCTCCTGTAGGTTTTTTTGTGGGTTTTTATCTTCTTTTCTCCTGTAGGTTTTTTTGTGGGTTTTTTATCTTCTTTTCTCCTGTAGGTTTTTTTGGGGTTGGGGTTTTTTTGGTGGGTTTTTATCTTCTTTTCTGTTGTTAGAGCTGGGATTGATACTCCAGAGATGCACTTTTCGCATTCGAATTCAGATGTTTGTTAATTCTTATCAATGTCACGGTCTCACAAGCTGTGAGTTCTGGCTAACAAAGGGAAAAATGGCTCTAACTTTTTCCCAAGGTCTTTTAAGCACAAATTTTCCAATTATGAGACAATACCTGTATTATTTTTACTTTTAACCCAATAACCAAACACCCGTGGTCCAAAATGTGGATTTTTTTCACCCAATTACAAAACACCACCCAGACCCATGAAGAAAAAGGTGAAAGAAGGACTCAGCCTCACCCTAAATCCTCCATCTTGCTTTATATATATATTATTATATTCTAAAATATGTTATGTTATTCTAAAAATGTTAAACTCTGAGTTTTGCACCCTGTGATATCCCACACTTCTATCCAAACTCCACACCCACAATCCCAGCGCTGTCACTCAATTTTGGAAGCCTCTTCCATGGCCTCAGGTCAATGCAGAGTTTGCTTGGGGGTCAGTGCCTGGCAGCACAGAAAGGCTGAAATTCTCAGTGCCCAGGGTTCCAACAGTGACTCTCAGCCTCCTGTCAGCACAGAAAATCTGAAATTCTCAGTGCCCAGGGTTCCAGCAGTGACTCTGAGCCTCCTGTCAGCACAGAAAATCTGAAATTCTCACTTCCCAGGGTTCCAATAGTGACCTTTACCAGAATCTGCCTCTGATGACCCTCTCTGCACAGAAAGTCTGAAATTCTCAGTGCCCAGGGTTCCAGCAGGGCCCCTCATCCCTTGGGATCTTTTGGGTGGAATCCTCTGAGCCCAGCGGGACCCCTGGACCCTCCTGGCAGCCTCTGTGGGGTGGGTGCTGAGCGGGGCCATCTCCTGACCTCCAAATTTGGCCCCTCTCAAGGGCTGGGTGTTGAGGGAGTCCCCAGGGGCAGTGGCTGCCTCCCGACCCCTTTTTCCCCTCCCTTCTCTGAATTCCTGAGGGGGAATTTCCACCCTGGTGGTGCTCCCCCAGCATCCCCCCCGTGCCGGGCGCTGTCTCCCCAGACTGCTGCGTGCACTGCATCCTCTCCTGCCTCTTCTGCGAGTTCCTGACGCTCTGCAACATCGTCCTGGACTGCGCCACCTGCGGCTCCTGCACCTCCGAGGACTCCTGCATCTGCTGCTGCTGCTGCAACTCTGGCGAGTGCGCGGACTGCGACCTGCCCTGCGACATGGACTGCGGCATCATCGACGCGTGCTGCGAGTCTGCCGACTGCCTGGAGATCTGCATGGAGTGCTGCGGGCTCTGCTTCTCCTCCTGAGAGCCCCCCTGGGCCGGGGGAGCCACGCTGGGACCACCCCGGGCTCCGGGAAACCTCGCGGGGGAGGAGGAGGAGGAGGAGGAGAGGGAATCCCCCGTGTGAATGAATCCTCGTCCTCGGAGCCGGATCCTGCGCGGGGAGGGGTGAACCCAGAGGGCCGCGGGGGTCCTGGGTGGGTCCTGTCCCCCTCTACCTCTGCCCGCACCGGGGGACCGCGGGAGCATCCTGCCACCTGAGCCGAGAGCAGGAGCGCCCGTCCCGCGGAGCCACCACAGGTCCTGGCGTTGGGGACAGCCCGTCCCACAGAGCCACCCTGGGGACCGGGCTTGGGGACAGCCCGTCCTGCAGAGCCATTCCAGGTCCTGGCGTTGGGGACAACACGTCCCACAGAGCCACCCTGGGGACCGGCCTTGGGGACAGCCAAACCCGCAGAGCCACCCTGGGGACGAGGCTTGGGGACAGCTGCGCCCCAGAGCCACCCCGGAGCCCGGCCTTGGGGACAGCCTTGGGGACAGCCAAATCCCGCCGAGCCACCCCGGGTCCCAGCATTGGGGACATTCCTGTCCCGCTGCCACCACCCCAGGACAGCGCTCTGGGTGGGGTTACAGGAGTGGCACAGAGCGTCCTCCGCCTTCCAGGGACATCACCAAGGCCACCTCCAAGGCTGGGTGACCCCGGGCAATGCTGGAGCCTCCAGCCCGGCTGCGGGGTCCCTGCCAGGCCCCTCCTGCCCTCGGTGCTCAGCCCGGCAGCCAAGAGCGACACCCACAGCCTGGACCCCTCCGGGGAGAAGCTTTTCCTGCAGTCCGAGCTGTCACCGAGCTGTCACCGAGCTGTCACCGAGCTCCACGTGTCCCCTGTGTGTCCCAGTGGCTCGGTTGGTGACAAATGACCCCCAGCAGTTGTTGGCCCCGTGCCACCATCCCAGGGACAGTGGGGAGACAGTGGCAGACACCCCAGTGACGGGCTGGGCAGACAGGAAGGGTCACAGTATTTTATATATTTGTTTGTTTGTTTGTTCCTTTTTGCTGTAAATAAAGGTCTTTCTTCATTTCTGACTGGCGGCTGGCCCGGCACGTGCTCTGCAGGGCTCGTGTGTCCCCTGTCCCTGCAGCCTGTCCTGCTCCCAGCTGGCTTTGGGGACATGGGACAGGTCAGTGAAAGCCCCAGGGTGCTCCTGTTTGCTCCTTGTGCTGGGAAGGGAAATGCAAGAGGACTCTCTGTCCTTGGCTGCAGGGAACAGGTTGAGGTCCTGGAGTGTCCTGGCCCCCCTGGGACAAACCCTGACTCTGTTGTCCCACCACCCTTGGGATGTCCCACCCCCCCTGGGATGTCCCACCACCCCTGGGATGTCACCTGCTCCGGGCTGCTGCACCAGCCCCTGGGCACAAACTCTACCAAGGGAGAAAACAAACCCTCTGAATTCCTGTGGGCTGGCGAGGTTGCAGCCCTCGGAATTTGGGTGGCTTTGGCCACTCCCGCTGCCCCCCAGCCCTGGGTGGGACCCCACCATGCCAGGCCGTGCCAGCAGGGTCAGGGGTCACCACCCCACACCGGGGGTCCCGCTGGCCCTGGAGAGGCTGGGCTGGCCCTGCTCAGCTGCTGCCTGGGCTGGAGATGAACGAGGAGGGAAAAGCACTTAAAAATCGAGGCCAAATGGGTCAGTTGGTCACGGCGACAAGGGCTGCTCTGCGATCTGGGCTCGCTGCCCTCCGGCGCTGCCGCTCGGCCGCCAATCCTATTTTTAGTGCTGAGCGAGAGCCCAGCTCGGTGTGAGCACACGGGGATATGGGGTGGGCAGCCTTCCTCCACCCCACACACCCCAGGGAGGGCTGGGGGGCGCTGGGTTTGGGGTTCACCCCTCGCCAAAGCAGTGAGGATGGGCGGGGGGGATGCACAGCGCTGCCCACCCCAGCACGAACGGGCTCAGGGCTCCATCCAGCACTGCCAGGGACTGTCGGAGCTTTTCCACAGGCTCGGCTCCAAACCCTTCTCATCCTTGGCACGGAGGCCCGGAGGCGCTGGCCTTCCCCAGCCTGGCCTCGCTTCTGCTGCTGATCAGGGAGCTCGGAGCTGGCAGGGGCTGCTCACAACAGCCGCGGCCGCTTCATGGGGAACAGATTCCCCCAGTGCGGGAGGGCCGGGCTGGGCTGGGGGGGGGTCACACACGCCCCAAGCCCCCCTCCTGCTCCTCCTCAATCCTCCAGCCCTTTTCCTGCTGCTCCCGAGGGTCCCCGTGCAGGGCAGGAGGTGCGGAGCAGGGATGGGATCCTCGGGTGGGTGTGATGCTCAGGCCTGTGAATGGACTTTAGTGAGAGCTGCCTTTGAAAAAATGCAAATAAAAGAGCAATAATCAGCCCAGGGCTACCCAAATCTCCACCCTCTGCAAACCCTCTCTCAGAGAGTTTTTCCCACCTCCAGCAGCAGCTCCTCGGGGCTCGATGTTGGAAGGGGCAAAGATTTATTTCAGCCCCGACCCCAAATTTGAGGCGCTTTCACTGCCCTGAGCAGCGCTGGCTGCTCTGCTCACACCCCGGGAGCTCCTGGAATTCCATGGGATGGTTCTGGGATGTGGGAAGGGTGGAGCAGAGCAGGGAATGGTGAACCAGAGCAAACTCAAATCTCTGAAAAGGCTGGAAAAGCCGACCTAAACCTTTCCTGTGGATGGAAGCTGGCACTGGCCATCCAGGCTGCAAAACCCTGGGCAAGGCAGGAGTTAAACCCTCCTGCCTGGGACTCAATTAACAACAGATGTGCTTGGTTTTAAACTAATTATTCTTCTGCCAGCGCTTGGTTTTTCTGGTTTTCTCAGAGCTGGAGCACCATGCCCACACCGATGTTGACCCTGCTGAGTTTTCCTGGGCACCCTGGGGCTTCCCTGCCCGCCTTCCCCAGCCTGAGTTTGGTGTTTTAAGTGAAACTGTTCAGTGAAATCGGCTAAAATCCATTAAAACTGCACTCACCGAAATCAGCATTGCTGGGATTTTGGTGCAGGGTTCCCTCAGTGCTCCCTGGGGTGGGCAGTGCCTGATCCCTGCTGGCCTCGGGGGTTTCCTTTTCCTGCAATCCCTGGATTGATTATTCCTGGGACAATGGAGGTGTTAATGACGGGAGCTCGTTGTTTAATTGCTGATGGATTCCAGGGGTTGCTGTGGGTGCAGCCAGAGCAGAGCAAGAGGGCCAAAGGGAGGTTTGGGAATGCTGCAGGCAGGTGTGGAACCCCTGGGATCCGGAGCTGGCTGATCCCCACAGCCCCGAGCTCTCGGGACACCCCGTTTTTCCACGGATGGAGCAGCTCAGGATGAGCCCCACATTTGGCTGCTCCTCCTGTGGGGAGGGCTGTCAGCAGCCAGGGCTATTTCTGTCCTCAATCACGATCAATAAAGCGGGAGAGGGTTTTTATTTTCCACTCCAAATACTTTCTCCATCCTGTTTCCTCCCGGTTCACACGGCGGGCTGGGGAGCGCTCCAGCAAGGAGGCCCACGGAGCCTTTTCCTCCTCCTCCTCCTCTTCATCCTCATCCTCATCCTCCTCCCCCTCCTCATGCTGACAAAACCCCCACTCCTGCTCCGTGCCACCCCAAAATTCCCTCACAATTCCCTGCAATTCTTTAGCTGGAAGGCGGGAGCGAGGCCCGGCGCACGTGCGTGCGCACACACTCGCACTTAAAAGAAAACACTCCCAGAGCCAAAGGAAAAGGAAAAAAATAATAAAAGAAAATAAAATAAACCCGAATTTTTGGAAGGCAGAGCAGGCTCGTGTAATCCCAGGTTCTGGCGGGCTGGGGGACGGGGCTGAGGGGGAGACGACTGCAGTCTATTAAACTTCCTTTGAGAACCTGCCAGACTGACAACAGCTGGAAGGAATTAAACATTTCAGCTCCAGCCGCTCCTCTCCTCGCTTTCACCCTTCCCCAAAGCCCAGCTCGAGGCCAGAGGCCCGGCAGCATCAGCAGCATCACTTTTTCCCACTCCCTGGTGCCCCACGATCTCCGGCTGGAGCCGATTCCTTCGATCCCGAACCTGCCAGAAGCGTGAGCATCCTCTGGGTGAAAAATCCAGCGCTGGCAGCAGCGCCCAGCCTGGGGCTGGTGACACGGTGGGGACACGGTGGTGACACGATGGGGACACGGTGGGGACACGGTGGTGACACGGTGGCTCTGAGAGGTGGCTCAGGGCCCTCTCAGCCTCCTGCAGGAGGGACAGAGCTGCCAAGGAAGGGACAAGGGGACGAGGATGGTCCCAGCGAGGACAGGGAAGGGGCAGGGAAGGGTTTGTTGTCACTTTGGGGTGAACCCATCCATCCCAATCCCTGATTGTGGGGTTTGTCCCCAAAAATGGGAAGGGAAGGGAAGGGAAGGGAAGGGAAGGGTTGGGTTTCTTGGCTGTGTTTGAGTGAAATTCTAGGACCTGTCCCCAACACGGGGGTGCTCCCACTTGGCAGGATTTGCTGAGGGGAACAGGGTGGGACGGATCTGGAGTGTGTCACCAGCAGAGATCCCCCAAAATTCCTGAGTTTGGAGGGGCAGAGATTGCCCAAAATTCCTGAGTTTGGAGGGGCAGAGATCCCCCAAAATTCCTGAGTTTTGAAAGGCAGAGATCCCCCAAAATTCCAGAGATTTGAGGGACAGAGATTTCCCAAATTTCTTAAGTTTTGAAAGGCAGAGATCCCCCAAAATTCCAGAGATTTGAGGGACAGAGATTTCCCAAATTTCTTAAGTTTTGAAAGGCAGAGATCCCCCAAAATTCCCAAGTTTTTGAGGGGCAGAGATTGCTCAAAATTCCTGAGTTTTGAGGGACAGAGACCCCCCAAAATTCCCGAGTTTGGAGGGCAGGAGCTGTGTGGAATCTGCCAGATTCCAGAGGTTCGGCTGCCAAAAGGCACCGACCCAAACCACAGCAGAGATCCCCAACTGGGCTTTGCCACCGAGCTGGAGGAGGAAAATTCCAGAATGTTCTCCTTAACCCTCTCCTGGCCCCTGGGAGAAGCCTGGAGAGGGATCTGCAATCCCAAAGGACACAACAGGAAAATCGGGATGCACAGAACCAGCTGGATCCACGGAGAAATGGGCACGGGGAAATTCCCAAGCACAAAAATCCCGGGATTCCGCTGGATTTGATGCCAAGGGGAGGCTGAAACCCAGAGCTGGTTCTGGTGGCCGTTCCCATCATCCAGGAATATCCCAGAGCTCGGAAATTCCTGGGGAATTTTCCAGAGGTTGGGAAAAAAGGAGAAATGGGAATTTCAGGAATCGATGGAGGGCTCGGAGTGTTGGGAATTCCTGGATTGGGAATTTTGGGTTCTGGCCCAGTTCCACCCGTTGGGTTCCCAATTCCGTGCCCGGATCGGGAATCATCGTGGAGAAAATCCATCAACACAATTTTTTAATGGAATTTCTTGTTTTATGAAGGAATTTCTTGTTGCATTGAGTCATTTCTTGTTCTATTGAGAAATTTATTATTTGATTATTATGGAATTCCATGATTTATTAAGGAATTTCTTGTTCTGTTAAGAAATTTATTATTTGATTATTATGGAATTCCATGATTTATTAAGGGATTTCTCGATTTATGAAGGAATTTCTTGCTTTATAAAGGAATTTCTTGTTGCATTGAGTCATTTCTTGTTCTAGCAAGAAATTTATTATTTGATTATTATGGAATTCTGTGATTTATTAAGGGATTTCTTGATTTATTAAGGGATTTCTTGATTTATTAAGGAATTTCTTGTTGCATTGAGTCATTTCTTGTTCTAGCAAGAAATTTATTATTTGATTATTATGGAAGTCCTGATTTATTAAGGAATTTCTTGATTTATTAAGGAATTTCTTGTTCTGCTAAGGAAATTCTTGATTCATAAGGGAATTTCTTCTTTTATTAGGGCATTTCTTGATTTACTAAAGAAAATTCTTGATTTATTAAGAAAATTCTTGATTTATTAAAGAATTTCTTCTTTTATTAAGGAATTTCTTGCTCCTCAAAGCATTTCATTTTTATCATGGAATTTCTTGATTTATCATGGAATTTCTTGATTCATTAAGAAATTTCTTCTAATATTAAGGAATTTCTTGCTCATTAAAGCATTTCATTAAGGAATTTCTTGATTTATTAAAGAATTTCTTGTTCCATTAAGCCCTCTATTATTTTAGTAAGGAACTCCTTGTTTATTAAGGATTTTCTTGCCTCATTAAGGCATTTCTTCCTTAATTAAGAAATTTCTTGATCGATTAACCATTCCTTGTGTAATTTTCATTTAATTTTTTTTAAAAAATTTATATTTTCCAAGTTTTTCCAGAGCTTTTTCCAGGCAGCCCCTCAGGAAGAGGAGCCTCCCAAAC
>VWYP01007380.1:3159-24447 GCA_013400435.1 Pycnonotus jocosus | reverse complement strand
TAAACTGTAACATAATATGGTAATGACAGTAGTTATGATAGGCTAGAGGTGATGGTAAAGGTGTTGTGTGTGATGCTGGTCGGTTTTTATTTATTAAGATGCTCAGTAAATAAAACTATATCATGCATTTTAACCAAAACCAAAAGGGTTTCAGGTTTTGCCTATAAGCTGATGCTGACAGCTTTAGGCTTGGCTCTGTTACCTACGACCCGTGACTGCTGTAATTTCAATCTGTGGAATTCTTAAGACATACTTGACAGAAAATAAATGTATTCACACAAGAATTGCTGATTCCTTTCCTTTGGATTTAGAGGTTTCCAAAAGGGCTGCCTCTAGGTTTGCTCCTGGACCTGATTCTAATATTTTCATTAGTTATTTGGATGATGAAATAAAGACTATATAAATCCTCCAGAGGATGTGTTGTAAAATATGGCTGGGAAATCGGAGTGACAGAATAAAATCAACCAGATTTGGTTCTGTGGGCCTGAGAGATATTTCTGGGCCTGAGAGATTTTAGCCTGCTGAGCAGCTGCCAACTTTTTCCCAAGGGAAGAGTTCTCAAGAAAGCTTCTTCTCAAAACAATCTTGGCAAACAACTATTCCTTTCTCAAAACAATCTTTCTCCAGGTGGTGTTTTGCTGGTTTTTCTGTCTGGGAATCGAACTCGGTTGATGAGAGCACCAAATCTTAACTGGACCACTGGAAAAAGATTGTTTTGAGAAAGGAATAGTTGTTTGCCAAGATTGTTTTGAGAAGAAGCTTTCTTGAGAACTTTTCCCTTGGGGAAAAAGCTGGCAGCTGCCAGCAGGCTAAAATCCCTCAGGCCCAGAAATATCAGGATAGTGTAGAATCCCACCCCAAAATTCTGGATTTCATGTGTTGCCTGGGACTGCAAGGAATGAACTGACTCCTGCTGTTGGTCATGTCAAAGTCTTTTAGTCCTTTGAAGTTATTCCCTCTCTCCTGGGAAATCCTCTCATCAGGTTCAGCAAGGTAAAGAACCGCCTGGCGTCCCGTATCTCTCTCGTTCAGGCTCTTACAGATGGTTTCATTCCAATTTATCCCTTTCCCTTTTGCATTTCCCAGGTTCATCCAGGAGATCGAGCTGGCCATGGAGCTGGGCCCGGCCAAGCAGTGCCCGCTGCGGGAGTTCCTCACCGTCTACATCAAGAACATCTTCCTCAGCCAGGTCCTGGCCGAGATCAACAAGGAGATCGAAGGCGTCACCAAGGCCTCGGATCCCCTCAAGATCTTGGCCAACGCCGACACCATGAAGGTCCTGGGGGTGCAGAGGCCTCTGCTGCAGGTAGGAGCTGAGTAACCGCTCAGGATGTCCCTGGTTGTCCATGTCCAGCCATCACATGGTTGTGTGTCCCATAAGGAAAAACGTGGAGCTGCTGGAGCAGGTCCAGAGGAGGCCACGGAGTTGCTCCCAGGGCTGGGAGAGCTGGGAATGTTCACCTGGAGAAGGGAAGGATCCAGGGAGAGCTTCCAGAACATTCCAGGGCCTAAAGGGGCTCCAGGAAAGCTGCAGAGGGACTGGGGACAAGGGATGGAGGGACAGGACACAGGGAAAGCCTGGATGTGGCACTGGTGCCATGGTTTAGTTGAGCTGTTAGGGCTGGGTTGGACTCGCTGATCTTGAAGGTCTCTTCAGAAATTCTGAGATTCTGTGATTCTGTGAATGGCTTCCCACTGCCAGAGAGCAGGGATGGATGGGATCTTGGGAAGGAATATTTTCGTGTGTGTCTCCCTTGGAAGTTCTGGGGACACCTGCCAGTCCCAGAGCTGTGCCATCAGGCTGAACAGACATTCCATGAGGAGCAGGGATGGGATCCAATCCTCCCAAGCATGTTGGTGATTGGTGTGGAGCCCCAAGGCTCCCTCCATCAGAAAAAGATGTGAGGGATTTGGGTTGGAGATGGAGTCTTGGTAGAAGTCTCCTGTGAAACACCTTTTTTGAACTCTCAAAAGAGTGATAAAAGCAGCAAGTTGGCATCCCACCTCCATGGGAAACAGGATAGTGTGGAATCCCACCCCAAAATTCTGGATTTCATGTGTTGCCTGGGACTGCAAGGAATGAACTGACTCCTGCTGTTGGTCATGTCAAAGTCTTTCAATCCTTTGAAGTTATTCCCTCTTTCCTGGGAAATCCTCTCATCAGGGATGGATAATACTGGCAGAGTCCTTAGGAAGCAGCATCTTTATCCCAAGGTTTGTGTGGCCATTTTCTGTCCCAATTTACAGCAACACAGCATCCCAACCATAATACCCCAATTATAATATCCCAATTACAATAATTACAAAATATTACTGTATAATTACAATATCCCAATTGTAATAGCCCAACACAGGGATATGATAATGCCATGCAATAATAGGAATAACTGTGGTTACTGTTACCATTTCCAGATTTTTTGATGGGTTAATGGTCCCTAACTCTGGGCCTGTCTGGTTGCAGCAGGGCTGGGATGGTCCTTTCAAAGCCAAAGCAAAATCAAATTCCAGAACAGCACATCCAGAAGTCCCTAGGGGGGAACAGCTTCTTTAGAAAGGGGCCAAAATCCTCTTTGCAGGAGTTGAAATGATGTTTTGGAGCTGCACAGAATCCCTGGATTGTTTCCTTCCCATGCTTTACCAGCCTTAATATGGATAAAGTATTTTTTTGTGGCTCGTGGCTTCATTTCACGCAAAAATGTGCTCTATAATAGCAATATATTATTCTTAAAATTGTGCTTTAGGGGTTGAAGACTCAGAGTGGTTTGGAATTTTCTCGTCCAGTTCTTACAATTTGTTTCTCGTGATGGATGGAAATCGTTTTGAACTGGAATTATTCCTGGTCAAACTGTCCGTGGTCAGGAGGTCTCCTTGTTCCCGACATTAGTGAAGGTTAATTCTCTGAAAAGAGAAGAAAAATTGCTGCCTCTTTGAACCAACTCCTCCGAATAGCTCCCTAAAATAATCCTATTGATTTTCCATTAAAGTGGGGTGGGAAAAAAAAAAGGCTATTTCTGCATGACAGTGCTGGAGCCTGGAGTCTTTGCCCCCATCACCTCGTGGATATGATGGAAATGTGGCGAATGAAGCTCTCCCCCAGCTTTTCCCTGTCCGTGGGTTCCTGGTTTAACCATCCCACTCTTTGCTATCCCAAAGATCTCTCTGGAACACGACTCTGGGATTTATCAGCCCCCGCTGCTGGGGCTGATAAAGCTGCTTTGGGATCACTATCAGCACAAGTTGGAGCTGAGTTAGGTGGGAGATAAGAGGTTTTCCAGCATTGTGTCCTCACACAGATGAATCACCCATTCCTGCAAAGATTATCCTTAAAAAAAAACCCTCTAAATATTCCATTTTACCGCCTTGTGTTCCATTCTTCCCTCCTCAGATGTAGAACACTTGAAACCCTTTTCCTTTGCCAGAGCGACTGAATCACCGTGAAACTCATTTGTCTCAAAATTATTCAGCATTAAATTTCAGGCTGTAATTGTTTAAATCGATCCTAAATTAGGCTACAAGTGCCTCGACAGCTTCTCACAGCCTGTTCTTGTTGGGTTCTCAACGAGGTGATAAATCTTTCCAGCCAGGTGGTCACCGGCCTTTAAAAACCTGTTGCTCCATCTCCAAAAAAATGCAAATTGCTTCGCTGTGGAGCAGCAGAGTGGGATTTTTTTTTTCCTTTGTTGTTTCTTATCTCAGCGTGGTGTGGATGATGCTCCTGATACTTTTCTGGCCCAACTCCAGCGGGCTGAAAATCCCCAAAAAAAAACCCTCCTTAAAAAGTCAGGGTGTGCAGCTGTTTTGCAGGATAATGACTTGCCGGAGCTAATTACCACAGCACCCACTCCATGCATGGAGTCACTCACTTGTGACTTTCCAAGGAGACATCCCTGAGAGCTTCTGGAATGTTTCCTTCCCGTCAAACGAGTGGTTATTAAGGAGAAGGATGGTCCCAGCCAGCAGCTTCCCGTGGCTCACCAATGCTGATGGCTCCACGCTTTGATGGAGGCTGGATGTTATTATTTATTATTGTAGACGAATTAATTGTCTTTGCCAGGCTGGCTCCCAGCCAGCGGCATCCATTAAGGAGCAGGCATGGCTGATCCATTGGGGTTTTTTTTTTTCCCATTCAAGGATAATTTTAAAGCAATTTTAATGGTTCTGAGCCTCATATTTCAAATATTTTTTGGCAGTGGTGTGGTGTTACAACCGAGATGTTTTCTGCTCTTGTTTATGTGTTTCATGTCAAGAGGGTAAAACCCACCGGCTGCAGAATTTGTGCCAAAATCTCCTTTTCGAGCTTAAAATGAGAGACAAAATTATCTCTCTGTGGGAGCCTGACTCTCCCTGTTGCTTCCAATATTTCTTCAGATAATTTTTCCTCTGGGGGGGGAACATTTTAGTGCTGTTCCTGCCTTTTGTGGAAGCTTTCAGAGGGCTCCTGTGTAAGTCAGCTGCAGATGTGTGACTTCTCCACCGAGGAGTTCTGAGCTGCACAAAAGCCATTGCTTCAGGCAGGGCATCAGGACTTCAATTTATTTTAAAAACTCAACTTTCAGGGCAGGGGAGTTGCGTGTGGACATTTTCAAGCAGTGCCCCTGGCAGGCAGGGTTATTTTTGTCCTCTTCAGATGTGCAGAAGCAAAGTCACGCTTCACAAACCATCCCACGGATTGTGAGTCGTGTCTGACCTGAAGGGAACAGCCCCTGTGTTTGAGGGCTCTGCATCCCGTTAATCCCTGAAATCCCTGGATGCCTCTTCCATCTTGGAGTTGGTCAGGAACTGGACAACCCTCATTTGCTCAGTGATGAATCATTAAATTGTGGGATGGTTTGGGTTGAAAGGGACCTTTAAAGGCCTTTCAGTCTACCCCTGCTGCCACGAGCAGGGACATTTCCCCTGTCCCCATCCAGTCTGGCCTGGAGCATTTCCATGGAGATTTGGGTGCAAAATGTCGATCCTGGTCCTCTCTGAGGCCACCAACATATTTGGTTCACCTCAGCAAGAGTCTGCCATGTTCTCCCCTGTGAGGTTGGGCAGACCCTGGAAGAGAATTCCCAGAGCTTGGATTATGATTTCCGATATTCAGGTGGTCAGAGTTTTTTGCCCTCNCTACTTCTATTATAAAAACCTAAAACTACATATTTCTCACTCTGTGATAAGCTAAACTACTGTGTTTCACACTCTTGAGATTTGTAATTCATCTCTGCCTTGTGCCATGGTCTGTGACCCCCATGGACAGAGGCAAAACCCCCCTGTTCACCCCCCTGGACAGGTCCAGGGTATTCCAGTGCTCTTGGATAAAACTCAGATTTCCTTTGCTCAGTTCCCAGACTGTCTGGCCAGGGTCTCCTGAGCTTCCAGGGCAGCCACAGAGATGCCCTGGGTTCCCACACCCCTCGGCAAGAGTCTGCCATGTTCTCCCCTGTGAGGGTGGGCAGGCCCTGGAAGAGAACTCCCAGAGCAGCTGTGGCTGCCCCCTGGATCCCTGGAATGTCCAAGGCCAGGTTGGACACTGGGGCTTGGAGCAGCCTGGGACAGTGGGAGGTGTCCCTGCCCATGGCAGGAGGTGGAATGGGATTGGCTTTAAGGTCTCTTCCAACCCAACCTATCCTGGAATTCCATGAAGGGACCTCACCTTTACCCTGGCCTGTGCAGCTTCTTTTCAGTGCCAGTTCATTGAGCACTCACTAGACCCATAAAACCACTAAAACCTCCTTGTAATTTACTTTATTTTCATTTTTTTTCTCCCCTCTTGCTTTCGGTTTTTCCTCAGAATTTGGTAGTAAACCACACACATCTCCCCCGGCCTCCATCCCAGGCCTTGATTGATTATTTTAATTACCCGAAGAGCCCCGCCAGGCTCCCTCAGCAGCAGCATTGCTCTCATAAATTCTCATTTTTGCCTCACAGGGCTGGTGTCAGACCTTCTCCATGGCCAGAGGAGAAGCCTTTTAGCCTGGCCACCCTCCTGCTTGTTTAAAGCTCCAGCTGCACATTCTTCATTTGCAAACTCGTTAAGAATCCCTGGCAGCAGAGCAGGGCCCTGGGATGCCAAGGCAGAGCAGCTTCTCCTCAGCCCAAGGGTGCTGCTGAAAACCCAGTGTGAAGTCACAGATCCAAGTGCCACAGCAGTGACAATCATCCCATTTTCCATTTTTCCTCCAGCTCCTTTTTCCCCCAGCATTTCTGCAGTTTTAAACCAGTGCTTTGCCTTCGCCAGGGCTGTTTTGGTGGTGGATGAGGTGCAATTCCAGGAGGAAGCTGGAAAGGCAAAGTCTGATAAACTTCATTTAAAAGAAGCTGAGCCAATGATGTTGGTCATCACCAACATTCCTCCAGGAATTTCTTTCATGGAATCCCAGGATGGTTTGGGTTGGAAGGGACCTTAAAGCTCATGGGGACGGACACCTTCCACCATCCCAGGTTGCTCCAAGCCTTGGCCTTGGCCACTCCCTTGGACATCAAAAACTTCCACAAACATCTCCAGGAAACCTGATTCTTCCATAACTCTCTTTTCCCTAACAAAGTTTTAATATTTGCTGTTCCAAAACCCACCAGTGGTTTAATTTGGGGCCTTGGTTGGGCTGGGCTGTTTGCATCCATCAGCTGAAGTTTGAGTTCCCCTCTCACATCATCACAGATATTTTTCCCTCCCCTCTACTTGTTCCACTCCATAAATCCCAAATCCAGCCTGGAACAGACTCGCATGAAGCACTTGATGGATGACTCCAAGAGAAGAAGCTTCCCCATGTTCTTGCCAGGCTCCTCCAAAGTCCCATTATTTTTCTTCACTCTCATTTTGAAGCCCGGGCCCGTTTCATTGAGGAAGAATAACTCTCATTCGCAGGTTTTGAAATGTTTTCCTAATCACAAGTGCTGCATGAGAAGAGCCATCACATTTTGAATAATTGATGGCTACTTTATTGAGTTGTCAGCACTAATTCATCCTCCTTTTGAAGTGCTGCGATGTTCAAAGGAGTCATCCTTTCACAACGTGCTCATTTTTCGAGGAAAACTTCATTTTTATAATTACTTTTTTTTTTTTTTTTCCTTCTTTCCTCCCCCACTGTGGAATGTAATTGTAGCTGTGTGGTGGAGAGGGAGGGATGAGGCCCTTTCCAGCTCGTGCACCCTCTCTAAAATGCCTTTATTCCTCCTCTGGCTGCTCATTCCTCTGCCTCCCTCCTCTCGCAGAGGTTTAATTATACCTGTTTTAAAAGTTGATTTTGAAATATGACACCCAGCTCCGCCGCAGAACAAAAGAGACATTAATCTGTTGTTGAAAGGGACGGTAAAAAAAGCTCTTTTTTTTGTGTGTGTGTGTGGCAGGGGCTGCCCCTCCCTTAAAAGCAGAGTTGAGTGGGAATAGTCGGGATTTTGGAGGCAGGGACTCGTCAACAGGAGAATTATAAAAGGAACAACAATGCAGGAATGCTGCCATGCCATTGGAATATTCCTCATGGCACCGTGGGTTTCCTCCCAGCTTCTGGAATCTTCCTCCTGAAGTGGATAAACTTCGCAGCTGGAAGGTTCATGGCGCTCTAATTTACATCTGAAAGAACTGAGGGAAGGCAGTAAATTAAAAGTTTTCCCCTCCTGGTTCTAATCTGTAGATAGAGCCTTTCCATTAAAATAAAATAAAATAAATTAAAAAACCCTCCCTTTTCACACAGGGTGCTCTGTGCAACCGCCGTGATTCCGCTGAGGGACAGGGGCTTGTGAGAGCAGTTTAGCCAAAAAAGAAAAAAAAAAAAACTTTCAAAGGATATTTAATTGGCTCTTTGTTTGGAGAGAGTCCAGGAAACTCCTTTTGGGAAGTCGATGTAGCCACATCCCTCAGCCACCTCTGTATTGCTGAAGTGGAAGATCTGTAAATACAGATTGACCCAACCAATGAATATTTAAAATTCCTCTTTCATCCCCCCAAAAAATGCCCTTTTTTTGCCCAGTGATGGACCCAAATTGTCTGCTTTGTGTGCTGTACAGACCCCAAAATGGATGATTTTTCCCATTTCTCCAACACTTCCACTGTTCGATGCACGCTCCCCACCAGGCCTGGCCGTGTGTTTTTCTGGATAAGACAGGAAATGCTTTTTCTACAGAGGTATAAAACAAAAACCTGAGCAAGCAGTTACCAAGTAGTATCCTGGTAGTAACTGAGTAGTAACCTGGTAGTAACTGAGCCTCTCCAGTTTGCTCCCTCTGTGTGAAACTGAGCGAAATTTGCTGCCGTTAATCGCGACAACATCGGAGATGAATCCCCACCATTCCATCCGCGGGAGATCATTTTCTCCTCGCCTCTCTCTGCATTCCAAGGGCTCTCCCATGAGTGATCTTGAGTGCCACCTGCCTTCCCGACAAAAAGCCTGGAATTCATCCCCGAATATGACAGCAAATATGACAACATTCCAGAGACAAACGATCTCTCGCTCCGAGTTAATTCCTGCTTCCCAGCAGGGCTCCGCCGCGACCCCGCTGGGTTTGGAAGCGCTGCTGTTTGGTTTATAGATGGATGTTTTGTGTGGATGGCTCCATCCCAGCCGAGTTTGGCTCCCTCGCCTTTCCCACTGAATGCCTGCATGGATTTATCCACAGGACGATCGTTAGCCCCGGGAAAACAACGGGCAGGAAAACAAAGCGCTCCTTCCCGCCATCCGTGACTGCCTGGGAGGCCTCTCGGAGATGCTCTGGCTGCTGGGAAGGGGAGAGGGCTCTGTCAGGAAATGAGGCACAAATTCCACGTGGGAAGGGAAGATCCATGGCCTCATCCAGCCCCTTTTCCAGGTGGGATTGCTCGTTATTGCCGGGCATTGAACAACAGCAGCACCGCCATTATCAGACATCTCCCGTAACCAGCTCACCCAGTGGGTTTTTACCTTCCCAATTTGGTGTCTTTTATTTCTTTTTCCTCCTAAAATGTGGGGGTTTTGGGGGAAAAAACAACTTCTTCTCCACGCTGCTCTTTTGCTGGATTTTGTGAGTGGGGTTTTGCCGTCACACAGGGCTTTGCACTGACAGAAATCCTGAGTTAGGAGCAGGTGGTTTCTAAAATGCTGAGTAGCTCCTTTAGTTATTTTTTCTTCTTTCCAGCAGCTCAGGGAGTGGAAATACTCAGTGCTCAGTGTAGGAAACTGCAAAGTGTAGCTGAATAATTTTTGCTTCATTTTGGTTCAGTTTTTTGGATTAATGGGCAGGTCTTTGGGAAAATCGTGATAAAAGCAGTTGGGATCTGAAGGAAGCAGAGGTGTCCTTGATGTGTGAGTCAGGATTTGTCTTTACTACAAGGACATGGAGGGACAGGACACAGGGAATGGCTTCCCACTCACAGAGGGCAGGGATGGATGGGATATTGGGAAGGAATTCCTGGCTGGGAGGGTGGGGAAGAGCTGGAATGGAATTCCAAGAGGAGTTGTGGCTGCCCCTGGGTCCCTGGAAATGTCCAAGGCCAGGTTGGACATTGGGACTTGGAGCAGCCTGGGATGGTGGGAGGTGTCCCTGCCCTGGATGTGGTGGCACTTGGATGGATTTGAAGGTTCCTTTGATCCCAAACCATTCTGGGATTGCTTTGGGAGTATCTGTGCCCCATCTGTGAGATTCCCAGAAAATCACAGAATCCCTGAGACTGGAAAAGCCCTCCAAGACCATCAGGTCCAACTTGAGCCAAATCCCCACCTTGTCCCCAGCCCAGAGCACCGAGTGCCACCTCCAGGCCTTCCTTGGACACCTCCAGGGACGGAGACTCCCCCACAAGTCCAAGTGATCCCATTTCCACGCTGGTTTAAACTGGTGTGGCCGAGCTTTCCTAGTGTAGAGGGTCAGCCTGAAAGGGAAAATGCCCTGCAGGCCTCTGGCATTTTCCAAACCCATCCCTGCTTCCAGAAATTGGGATCCATTGGCTCTCATCCTCACACCGTGGATCCTCCTTGGAATCATCTTCCTTTGGGGATGGCCCCACCCTTGGTCCTGTCACCAGGTGGGGCCTGAGACAGCAGAAGGAGAAAACAGTGGGTTAAAAATGTCCAAATTTTGCTCCCAGCCCACGGATCTCTTGTAATTCCTGCTTCTCCTGGCAGGAATCAAAGACTGGAGTTCCCTGCTCTCCCATCTCAGCTCCGAGTTTGTCCTTCCCACATCTCCAGGGGTTCAGGGTGGTCACTGTGGTGTGATGAATTCCATGTTAACACGAGCTGTCGGATCCTGGGAGCGTGAGGAATTTCCAGATAATCCTTGGGGGATATCCAGGGACAGAGCTGTGATCTCCCCGGGCTTTGATGTGCAGAGCACAAGGCTGAATTTATTGAATAAATCACTGGTGATGCCGCCACCACGTGCAGCTTCCCTGAGTTTTCTCCTGTCTCTGCTTTTTGGGGGCAGAAATTCAGGCTGGATTTTCCTTTTTGGGATGGGCAAAGACCCCCCTGAATCACCCTTAAATTGGTTGATTCGACCCCTGCTCGTGACACGATGCAAAAATGCAAAATTTGCAATTTGTTGGTAGGATGGGGTATTTTTGTTGGTTTTTTGGGTTTGGTTTGGTTTGGTTTTTGGGTTTGTATTTTTTTGTTGTTGTTGTTTTTTGTTTTTTGGTTTGGTTTGGGTTTTTTTGGTAGATACAAAAAAAAGTAAACCAAGAGAATAAGCAAAATTCCAGATTTTTTTTTTTTTTTTTTTTTGTAATCTGCTTCATTTTGCAGCCCACAAGGCAATCCTCTTTGTAGCTTCCAGCTTGGGAAACTCTGCACAATGCCAAGGGTTCCACGAAATTAAAATTTGGCAGGATTAAAGATATTTGGGTTCTGTTCTTTTGTGAAGACCTTGAGTTCATCACCTCCCATTTCCAAGTGGTTTTGCTTTTTGAGTCGTTCCTGGGAGAAGGAGCAGAGAAGAGCCCTCAGTTGCATTGGGATTTTTCCATCCCAGCACTGGATTTGTTTGAAATCCTTTGGAATCAAAGGAGATAAAGATTGGGAATTCCAATGTCTTGCTTGTCTTGGAGTTCCATTGTTCCAGCACTGGCCTGTGCCTTAAAATACTGAAATTCAAGTCCTGCTGTACAAATGATCTGAGGGAAAAGGTTTTTTTCCTTCCTATCCTTTTCCTGTGCAATTCCTCTCCTTTCCAATGGTTTTATGCATAAATTGCATCCCAGCACTGGAACGTTCTGATGGAAATGTGGAAAATTTTGCCCGTTCTGTTGAGAAACACCTGAAGAACCAAATTGTCACCCTCTGGCCACCTCCAGCTTCTTGTGTGGAAACTGGGGTAGAAATTCCCCTTGGAAATATTTTTCTCCTTTAAATTTAGGATGAGCCTTAACTCTGCCAAAAAATCAATCCACAGAAAATAAAATAAAAGTGAATTTAACTGCCAATGGTGGTATCCTTTGGGATGCCTCAGAGGGATGAATCCACAGCGAGGCCTCTGCTCTCTCCCCATGTTTGCTTTGGTGAACAAAGAATTCTTTATCACGTTAATTAGAGTTGGGTTAACGAAGAGTGAGACAGAAATGTGGATTTTGGTGCTGAAAGGTGAATGTTGGTGCTGAAAGGTGAGGTTTGAGTGTCTTTTGGGATCCCCCCTATACCAAAACCCGCTGGTGACGTTGGCTTGGTCACTCTGCGTTCTCTCACCCCCTACAAATGAGACTTTTAGACACTTAGGCCAAAATCTGACAAATTGGCTTCTAATTTCAGTGAAATGACATCTTAGTGAGCCCAGAAGCTCAGCCTGGCTTAGCTCAGGATCCCTCTTAAGCCTTTATCCCTCATTCCAGGATTTCCCTTTATTTTCCAGTGATCTCTTACGTTTTCATTAATTTTCTTGAATTTAGACCATAATTACAGCCTTTGCACTGGACAGCACCAATCCAGGGGCACAACAACATTTCCTTTTGGGAGCTCAGCTCTGTTAAACCTTTCTCAATCCATTTTTTTCCCAATTTCTTTTGGGTTTTGCATCATCCAGCTGCCTTTACCGTGGTCGCTGTGTCTTACTGAACATTCACATTCACCATCTCCAGCAAGACACATTTTTAATAGACAAATATATTTTAAATACTGGGGCTTCGAGACTTGGGGGGAAAAAAAAAATAGATCTCAGAGCACATAAAAATAACACTGAGGGGTTTTATTCTCCGAACTGGGCCGAGCTGTATGAAAACATTCATTAAAAACGAGCTCCCAAACGGACGGCTCCGCTCCCCAGCATCATTAATCCCGCGCTCCACGTCCCATTTGTGCCGTGCTGCAGCTGCTAATGATGTTCTAGAGCAGGGATGACAAAAGGAGAGCGAAAGCTGCCACTCAGTTGGTTGGTGAAATAAATTCGTCACCTTGCCACCAGCTCACCTGTAATTGGGGGGAGTTGTGTAAAAAAAAATCCTGAGTCAAAGCTCCACTTCCAGGGATGGGGATGAAAATATCAGGGATGGGGGTGGGGTTTTTTTCCAGCACAAACCAGGCTGGGAGTCCCTTTTGCCTTGCACAAATGTATATTGATTAATAAAGGGAGAGCCTGGCCTGTGCTGGCACTTTTAAGTGATAAACAGTTGTGCAGCAGTGCGGAGGGTGTATTAAAGGCTAAGAGCTAATGACTTTTCTGGTGGCTGTAACACATTAAAAGCAGCGGGGAGCTGCAGCTATTTCATCACCCCGCTAATGTCCCTGCCAACATTCACTTGGTGGGAGTGAATGGATGGGAATCCATTTGGAGGAGTAAATTAAAACACCTTAAAAAATGCCTTTAATAATAGCTCCAGAACTCAGCGGGATCGGAGAAGGGAGGGATGCAAAAGACCAATTAAATTATCCCGTCCATCTCCCTGCCCAGGCACTGATATTCCTGATTATGCCATGGCTGCTGGATCATTCCAGGAGGATTTTTAGTTGTCTCAAGTGAGGGAATAACATCAGAGCTGGAAGTTGGGGCTGTCACAAACTTCTCCCCGTGTCCAACCAAATTTTCCCTCCCCTGCTCCTCTGCACTGCACATGAAATGGGAATAAACAAAAGGAAATCCTTGTCCAAGGGATAATTTTTCCTATTCCTTGATTTTCAGTTTGTGGCAAAGCTGGGTTAGGAGCCAGCTTGGGATCAGGGATTTATTGGTTTGAAGATTATGGAAAGGCATCTCCTCACCTGGATACTTCCAGCCCAGCTGGGATTTTTGGAGGTACTGAGACCACCTTGGCAGGGAATTCTTGGATTGGAGCAGCTGCCCAGGGAAGTGATGGAGTCCCCATCCCTGGAAGTGTTCAAAAGTGTGGAGGTGACACTTGGGGACATGGTTTGGTGGTGGCCACGGCTGATGGTTGTACTCAGTGATCTGAGAGGGCTTTTCCAACCTTAACCTTGATCCTGCTGAGATCCAACCCCTTTTTCGGGATGCTGGGAAGCTTCTGGGTGCTGGCTAAGGGTTGGTGTGCTGAGAATTCCTGTTTTGTAGGGAATTTTGTAGGGAATTTTGTAGGGAATTCAGGAGGTTTGAACAGTTCTGGTGCGTTTTGGGTGGACAGATTCACTTTGCTGGTGCTGGAGAATAAAATGCCACCACTTTTAGATGTTCCAGGGTCAGAGCTCACCTGGTTTTCTTGGATTGGGGTTTTTAAGCATAACCTGGGCATCTTTTGCTGTGGAATTCGAGCTCAAAATCAGAATCAATTCACCAGACCTGCAGCACAATCAGCCAGCAAAGCTCACCCAGTGGTTTCTCCACCCAGCAATTTCCTCATCAAGTCCATAATTCCATTGGGAATGTGGTAAATCTCCCAGGAAAGCACCTGGGCTTTATTTTGAGCCTGTCAGAGATGGAGAATCCAGCACACCCAGCTGCTCCTGTGGTTAATGAAGAAACACAGAGCTCATTTGTGCTCTCCTGTGATCTGCTGGATCTCCTCGATCTCCTCATGGCTGCCTGGGAAGTCTGGAATGAAGCAAAAAGGAAGAGCTTGGAAAGGATTCCAACGTCACAGGCATTCAGGAGGTCACGAAGGAAAGGGGTTTTTTACCTTTTTCTGTTCAAATATCATCAAAGCGTCGTGAGAGACAAGTGCAGGTTGTCAGGGCTGCATGGAACAGGCAGTGGAGTGGAGCATTTCTCCTTGGAAAAACTTTCCACGTGGAGTTCTCCAGTCACATTTTCCTGTCTTGACAGTGGCAAAATTATTTTTGTGCTGGGACCAACGAGCTGAAGGTGATGGGGTGAACATCACACTTCACACACTGAGCTGCAGCCCAGGGGTTCAATCCATGTTCTCCATGAAGATCCCTGCAGGGAGAGGTTGGATGGTTCTGGGATGCTGTAGGAATTGGAAACTGGGGAAATAGAGCCAGGCTGGAGAGCTGGGAGTGCTCACCTGGAGAAAAAAGGGATCCGGGGAGAGCTTCCAGAACATTCCAGAGCCTAAAGGGGCTCCAGGAGAGCTGCACAGGGACTGGGGACAAGGGACAGGACACAGGGAATGGCTTCAGATTGGAAAAGGGGAGATTGGGGTGGGATCTTGGGAAGGAATTCCTGCCTGGGCTGGAATTGCCAGAGAATCCCTGGAATGTCCAAGGAAAGGTTGGAGCACACTGGGATAGGGAATTCCCTGCCCATGGAATGGGGTTGGGTTTGGATGATCCCAAAGGTCCTTTCCAACCCAAACCATTCCATGATTCCATGAAATCTTTCTAAGGAAGCTTCTCCTTGCAGTGAAGCCCCATCTGGAGCACAGGTTTATCTCAATTTTACCAAACAATGTGCTGAAAATCCCCATTTGCCCACACCCCGTCCTTGTGCCTCCTCTCCAATCTTCCCCAGCTTTGAGATTTGGCCTCTCAAACTCCAGAAAAGCCACGAGTGTTTTAGCACTGTGGGTTTGGATTTGAAATTACAGAGTTGCTGATTTAATTTTGAATCCTTGCAGGGCTTGCAAACCCTTGTGGCAGCCTCTCCTCTCCGTGCTTTAACTGGGTCTGATTGATTCTGCATTTCCTGGGCTTGTGCAGTAAAGGAAATGTCGACTTTATATTCCAATCTGTGAAATCCCAAGTATTGAACAGAGTGTTTAGAAGAGGGAAACTCTCCTGCATGGTCACAGTAATACAGCAATGAGCAGATTTTATGCTTCATGTTCTCCTTTTTTTAAATTTTTTTTTTTTTTTTAAACAAATGTACATTTTGCTCCTCATCAATATTCCAGTTCACTGGAGCAAAGCTTTCCTGGTTCACACAGTGCCAGGTAAATAAGATTTATCCAGGACCTTGTTTGTGCACTCATTTGCCTCCTGCAACATCACATTTAAAGCAGGGAGAGAATTCCAGCAGATCCTGGGCTCGCATCCGTGGGGTGAATTCACTCAGGACCTCTCAGGATCAATCCCATAAAAATTAAAATTATCACCTGCATTGAAACAGGCAGAATTATGGTTAGAAAAAAGAAAAAAAAATCCCTTGGAGTTAGGAGCATTTGGGAAGCAAAGTTGTAGCAGGATGTAGTATAACCATAGTAACGGGCACAACTGATATGGAATAATGGATTTTCCTGGAAAAAAAGGCTGGAGGAGGAAAGCAGGCTATCAGATTGGAGACTGTGAAAAGCCATTTTGCTGCTAAACACGGCTTTGAATGCAATTGATACATTCTAAAAGCTCCAGCCCTTTGTAAAACCTGGAGATGCCAGAAAGAAAAGTGGCGAAAACGGCGTTATCGCTCCACGTGGGATAACCACTGATCAGCAGAAGAGGGGATTCAGACTCTCCTCTTTCCTCTGATAGCTAAAAAAAAAATGAATTTAGTTGGTTCAGGGCTGGTTTTACTGCTCTGTTTTATTGTTTTACTATTCTCTTTTTTATTTTATTTTAGGGCACTGGTGGATCCAACTCTTCCCATTCCCACTCCCCTGGCCTCAGGGCTAGTGTTGATTATTTTAGAGCCACCAACGAGCATGAACCAGCCCATTTATCCCCAAATTCCAGGCAAACTCCAAAAAAAGCTCCTGCTTTTCAGCTTTCAGTGATTCCCATCTCAAACTCTGCTCATTTAGTGAGAGTTCTTCCAGCGGCCTCATGAGGTATTTGGGAGAAATTTGGGCAAAAAGTCCCAATTTCCATCTCTCTTTCCCATTGCCCCCAAGGCACTGACAGCACTTGGTATTTATCACCTCATTAGAGCCTGGCCAGGTATTTAAACTTAAGGAATTTAATTTTTGTCCCTTGGGAATGGTCCCAAATCCAGAGGAAAGCTCTGAAGAGCTTTGAAATCTTTTCCCTCTCTCCCATCCTGCTTTAATTACAGCTGGGCTCAGTTTGGTGCTTAAAAATCACAAAGTGTCAGCTAAACCCCAGCTTAAAATCAGATCAGGCTTTATTAATTCTTCTCCCAACCCTCATCTGGTGCCTTCCTCTGCCAAGGCATCTCAAGGAGATATTTTGTGATGGGCAATAATCAAGGAAAAACGGAGCAATTTATCCAGTGCCAAGGTCTCTTCCTCCATCTGCTGTGCTTTGGTGAAGACATTTCTGAGCAGGATATTCCCATCTTTTGTCTGCTTTCCCCAAGGAAATGGAGATTCTCCCTCCCAAGGCATGGGAAAAGCTGTGATTTCTGAAAAAAAAATTAAAAAACAAAAATTGAGGGGGAAGATTGTTCCTTTAATCCAAGGGAGGTAGAAAATAAAATTGTGCACTTCCCATCCCTGGAAAAGTCCAAGGCCAGGTTGGATGGGGCTTGGAATGAGTTGGGACAGTGGAAGGTGTTCCTGCCTGTGGCACTGGATGGACTTTAAGGTCTCTTCCAGCCCAAATTTTTCTCTGATTCTGTGAAAAGCTGAAAGTTTCAGAGGTTTGAGCTCGTGGTTGGAATCTCTGCGTGTGGAGGACTCGTTGAAAATCTCCTTTATTGTCCTGAAACTGCGTTTTTAGGGAATTCTTAAAAACACCCCCCAAGAGGCCTCATTTCACCTCCAGTGCTCTCTTCCTCCAGTCATTCCAAACCTTCTTCACTGGGGCTGTGCAGGGCAAGAATCCCAAAGGAATGGCTGGAATCCCAAAGGAATGGCTGGGATACTGAAGTCCTATTGAAATCCCAAAGGAATGGCTGGAATCCCAAAGGAATGGCTGGGATACTGAAGTCCTATTGAAATCCCAAAGGAATGGCTGGAATGCCAAAATCCCAAAGGAATGGCTGGAATGCTGAAATCCTAAAGGAATGGCTGGAATACTGAAATCTCAAAGGAACTACTGGGATACAGAAATCCCAAAGGAATGGCTGAAATCCCAAAGGAGTGGCTGGAATATTGAAATCTCAAAGGAATGGCTGAAATGCTGGAATCCCAAAGGAATGGCTGGAATGCCTAAATCCCAAAGGAATGGCTGGAATACTGAAATCTCAAAAGAATGGCTGAAATCCCAAAGGAATGGCTGGGATAATGAAATCCCAAAGGAATGGCTGGGATACTGAATTCCCAAAAGAATGGCTGAAATATTGAAATCCCAAAAGAATGGCTGAAATCCCAAAGGAACAGCTGGAATACTGAAATCCCAAAGGAATGGCTGAAATCCCAAAGGAGTGCCTGGAATATTGAAATCTCAAAGGAATGGCTGAAATGCTGGAATCCCAAAGGAATGGCTGGAATGCCTAAATCCCAAAGGAATGGCTGGAATACTGAAATCTCAAAAGAATGGCTGAAATCCCAAAGGAATGGCTGGGATAATGAAATCCCAAAGGAATGGCTGGGATACTGAATTCCCAAAAGAATGGCTGAAATATTGAAATCCCAAAAGAATGGCTGAAATCCCAAAGGAGTGCCTGGAATACTGAAATCCCAAAGGAACAGCTGGAATAACACCTCCAGCTCTGCTTGCTCCACATCACCCCACAGTCAGAGCAGGAATTCTGCCTGCCCCGGAGCTGCTTCCCACCCCCTGAAACCCCATCCCGGGTGGGAATAAGGAGCAAATCAAGGGATAACGGCAAATATTCCCAAAAACCGTTCAAGACAAACCCCACAGCGTTAACAACCAGCGGGAGGGACAGGAGGGCGTCAGGAGGAATTTCCTTTTTTATTTTTAGCAGCTTTCAGCCCCTTTGAAAACCTTCCTGGAGGAGTAATGAGCCATCCCCTCGGCTGGGGGTGTTGGGATTCAGGTGTGAGGAGCTGGATATTGTTCCCTGGATGAGTTTCCTCGTTAGTCTGGATTTTTTTAAATTATTATTATTATTTTTTAAAGGCTCCATCGAAGCGCCTCGCCATAAAAAATTCAAGCTTTGATCGCATCCATTTGCTGTTGAGGGAACCAGATGGGGCAGAGGGGATTGTGGCTCTGGGATAATGTGGGAGCTGCCTTTCATTTTGGGGGGCTCTCAGACAGGGTGTCCCCAGGGTCACCTGCAGAGGTGGCAGCAGGGATTTTGGGAAATGGCAGAGAAATGGCCATTATGTAGCTGGCAGTGTCTTCTTTCATATGGTAATTCCCTTTTTTTTCCTCCCTTTGATAATTTTTTTTTTTTTTTAAATCATTCAAGTAGCATTGTGTTCCCTTTAAATCAGTAGGGTTTATTCTAAAATCCAGATCCTGGCAGGAGATTTGCTGGAATTTTAATGTTGTTGAGGAAGATAAGTGGGGGAAAAACTCCATAAAAACCCACAATGCTTCCTGTTTTAACATCCACTCGTGGGTTTTTAGGTTGTTGTTGTGTTCTCCAAATGCTGAATTACGAAAATAAATTGAAATGAGCTGGATCAGGACCAGGTTTGATTCCTCCTCCTGTGGTTTTGTGTCCAGCCCAGGAGGGTTCACATGAGGATTCCTGACAGGACAGATCCTGCTCCAGGGAAGCTGTGGGACATCAGTTGCAAATCCCATCCTCCTGCCACCACTGAAATCCCAGTGGAAAAGGAAAAATCTGATTGTCCACACAAAAAGGAAAGGAATTGCTTTTGTCTTCTGTGTTGCTACATGAGCTAGGGAGGATTCTCTTACATTTTTTAATGAATCCCTCACCCAAAATGAGTCTTTTTAGTCTTAGAAAGAGATGGGCATCACCAAAATGTGGTTCAGAGAATTTAAAAAGTGATTAAATCCTCTGGAGGTGCTCAGCTCCCTCCCTGGTGACCAAACTCCTTTGGCTGAACTCTCTCAGCTACATTTGGGGAGAAGCTCTCACCTGGAGAGGAGAAGGCTCCAGGGAGAGCTTCCAGAACATTCCAGGGCCTAAAGGGGCTCCAGGAGAGCTGCAGAGGGACTGGGGACAAGGGATGGAGGGACAGGACACAGGGAATGGCTTCAGATTGGAAAAGGGGAGATTGGGGTGGGATCTGGGGAAGGAATTCCTGGCTGGGCTGGAATTGCCAGAGAATCCCTGGATCCCTGGAATGTCCAAGGCCAGGTTGGACACTGGGGCTTGGAGCCCCCTGGGACAGTAGGAGGTGTCCCAGCCATGGATGGGGTGGAATGGGATGAGCTTTTTTCCTCCAAGTGCAGTTGGGAGCCAAGAACGTGGCAGGAACAGCACAGGGGGTGCCTGAGCCTTCAGGGAATTCCCTCTCCCAAGGATCCAGGAGAGTTCCCAATGAGGACAACACTGGAAGGGGCTTTATTACCAAAACAGGGACAGGGAATGGAGCAGGATCAACTCCTGCCCCTCAGGGGTTGCTCTGGAGGAGCAGGATCAGGGATCAGGGATCCTGCCCTGCTTTAATCGGGGAATCCGTGGGGAGATGGAAGTTGGGCTGTGGGGATGGGGCAGAGTTGGTGATTTGGGGGTTGATGTGATTTTACTCTCAGTCACCAACTTCTCCTCACGTCCTGATGAACTCAGAGGAAGGGGGAGCTCTTTCCAAACCCCTCCCATATGATTTGAGTTCAGAATTTCTCCAATCAGCCTGGGTTCCCAAATGCTTCAGCACCTCCCTTTGCCTTTGCTGCAGCTCAGGAATAACCCTTCACTCCACTGAGACCGTCAATAATTCAATTTACATCAACCTGGGACCATGGATGGGGCCCCTCTGTCCCGTTTGCAGCAACAAAATCAAACACAGCAGGCAAAATAAATACAAATTCTGCCAAGTCACCTTGGGGAACCTCAGAAATCCCAGAATTCTATGGAAATGTTGGAATCTTGGACGTTGTTGGATATATGGGACCTCCTGCAGGCTGGAGGGAGCCAAACCTGCTCACTGGGGGTTTTAGGGGCACTCTGGGCTCTGTTTGGGGTGGCAAGGCTGGGATTGATCAAAGGTTGGGCTGGATGGTCTGGGAGGGCTCTTCCAACCAACCTCAGTAATTCCAGGATCTGTAGGATGTGGAGCAGCACTTTGGGCTGTGTGTACCTCTAAAAATCACATTTTTACCTCTAAAAATCGCATCTTTGCCTTCTGAGGTTCCACCTAACAAAGGAAAGACCTGGTGAACTGCAGCAAGCGGCTCAGAAATCCAAACTTCCCTGGATATTCAAACCCTTAAACCACTTTTTATCCTTTTCTTGCCCAGTTTTCACCTTCCCCTCATTTATTCAGATTCACCAGAGCCACTGGCAGAGCTCTCCAGCACCTGCTTGGTGTCAGGGAAGCATCAGCTGCATCTGTGAGAACAATTAGCAAAGCAGGAGGGTGTTGGAACCCTGGGCACTGAGAATTCCAGATTTTCTGTGCTGACAGGCACTGACCCTCAAGCAAACTCTGCATTGACCCGAGGCTGTGGAAGAGGCTCCCAAAATTGAGTGACAGCACTGGGATTGTGGGTGTGGAGTTTGGATAGAAGTGTTTGATAGCACAGGGTGGAAAACTCGGAGTTTAAGGGTTTAGAATTAACAAACATCTGAGTCCAGACACAAAAACTGCATCTCCCAAGAGAGCAGAATAATGCTGAGGGATTTAAATCATCATTGTTAGAGCCTCTAAAAGAAGAAAATAAGGTAAGAAAGCCACAGGAGAGGGCTGAGATAAAAGATTGCCCGAGCTGCTGCTCACCCCTGGGCTTTTGTCCCCTCCCCAGAGCACGGTGATCGTGGAGAAGACGGTGCAGGACCTGATGAACCTCATGCACGACCTGAGCGCGTACTCGGACCAGTTCCTCAACATGGTGTGCGTGAAGCTGCAGGAGTACAAGGACACCTGCACCCTGGCCTACAGGTACATTCCCCAATCCCAGGGACATTCCCCAATCCCAGGGACATTCCCCAATCCCAGGGACATTCCCCAGTCCCAGGGACATTCCCCAATCCCAGGGACATTCCCCAATCCCAGGGACATTCCCCAGTGCCAGGGACATTCCCCAATCCCAGGGACATTCCCCAGTGCCAGGGACA
>VWYP01007379.1:0-97209 GCA_013400435.1 Pycnonotus jocosus | reverse complement strand
TGGCGCTGCCTCGCCCTGGAGAGGAGCGCCCGGCCCGTCCCGTCCCGCCGGCCCTGCGGGGAGGCCGGCACCCCTATCCCGGGGCCACCTCCGAGACCCCTCGGGGTCAGCGGCGGCCTCCCCGCCTGCCCCGGGACCGGCCTCGCTGGGAGGCCTGGCGCCTGCCCGTAGTGCTGGGGTTGTTAGTTGCACTGAAAGGCCCTTCAGTAAGGAAGGCACGATGAAAAAAGTGGGGTTAAGGTACGGTCGATGAGGCACACATGAGGCTTGAACTCGGGTACTTATGTTTTCTACTTACTCCCAGTCATTGGACACACAATATCCCTTTTGGAACAACGTGTTTCAACTAGTTGTGCTTTTCACGTACCTACTGCAAACGCTTATTTATTAGCCTAGAGGTGAGTTTGCATTGTAGGAGGTTTTTGTTTTGTTTTGGGGCTTGTTTGTTTGATTGTTTTGTTGAAGTAATTCACTTACTAGCCAATGCTGAGTTTTTTTACCATAACTACTTGGAAAGTCTTTCACCAAACCTAAAGTTCAGGGCTAACTGCTAAAGCTCAAAGCAACATTTGTAAAGTTATTTCCAGTGGTGTTTTTGGAATATTTTTGTTTTACCGTCTACATTAGTGGTTGTCCTGGATTGTGGTTTCATGTGTGTCTAAAATGTAAAAGGTTAAAGTGGGTGTCATGTGATTTAGAATACAACAGGATAATTTATTTGGAAGGGGCCTAAGACAGTCACCTAGTCAAAGTCGCTTGATGACTTCAGGGCTGACCAAATCTTGGTATGTTATTAAGGGCACTGGCCAAATGCCTCTTAAACATCTGACTGTCTTGAGTCATTGACCACTGCCCTAGGAAACCTCTTCCAGTGCTTGACTATGCCCTCAGTAAAGAAATGCTTCCTTATGTCCAATTCGAACCCTCCCTGGCATAGTTTTAAGCATCCCTGTTCATGCTATCACTGGATCCCAGGTAGAAATGATCAGCACTTCCCTCTCCACTTCCCCCACTCATGAGGCTGTAGAAAGAGAGATGAGGTTTGCCCCTCAGTCCCCTATCTCCAAAGTCTTCAGCTGCTCCTCATAGGACATGCCATCAGCTTTGTTGCCCTGTTCCGTATTTAAGTACCTTCATATAGTTTTCCAATTGTGTGCGCAGTAGTCCAGGTAAGACCATCCCAGTGCTGAATACAGTGGGATAATCACCTCATTTAACCCCCTGGTGATGGTGTTTGTTGGGCCAGCTTTTGTAGTGCTACTTTGTGGTAATAGTAACCAAATAGAGTAATTAGGTGTCCTTTGATATGTTTCTTGGATAAGTGTATCAAGATCCAAGAATACTGTTCTAAGTGGTTCCAGAGTGCACAGTCCTGCGATTCCTGCCTATTGCTGAATTGAAATAAGCACAACTATTTCTGCTACTTTTAATAACATTAGCTTATTTAATGGGAATTTTGGACTGTGACTTGAAACTTGCTCCTTAGACCTCTCCGAAAATGCAAAAGTCTTGCATAAAAGTAGTTTTATTTTCTTAGTTGGCTTTTCTTGCTTTCTATTGCTTATTCAAAAAATTTTCACAGTTTTTAGCTCTTGAGTTGTTTTGCTGCCTTTTCAGCTGAATGAGTGCCATTGGTAAATGGCTTTCAGGTTTTGGCAGTACAAATATGAGGTGCCTCTGAGACAATCTGTCCCTCTGCAGTGTTTACTGCCCTCCTTGGGGGTGTAGACTCTTGAATGGCTGTAAACACTTGTTATTCTTGCAGTCCTGTAGGGAGCCAGAGGCTGAAAGTTGATCGGGCAAGTAATGGGTTTATCAGGTCCACTGGAATTATGCCTTGACCTAGTTGCATTGGGAAGGGTAGTATAAAAGAGGGAGGAATTAATGCTTATACTTTTGAGGAATATGAAGTGGAGTAGAAAAAGAAATAATGATTTGGAAGTCTTGCTTAGCTGTGTTCATGCACTTTCAAAAACAATAGTAACCTGAACATCCATGTTTCTGCTTTTCTGTTGCTCTTACTTATGATTTTTCATATATTATTAGATCTCAGATTTATTTAGCACATCTGTGAGTGAGCCTTCAGTGGTGTTTAATGTAGTATTATGTGTCTGACTACACTGGTGATTAAATAATATTTTGTACCAAATTGGTTGTTACTGTTGCCGTCACCTGATGTCAGAATGATAAGTTTTTTAGTACAAAACCAAAACTGAGTTTATATGTTAAAATCTGTCCCCTCTGCAGAAGCACTGAATGGCACATCAAGGAAAAAAAAAAAAAAAAAAGTTGTCTTTGCTTTGCTGAAAATCTGCTAGCTTGTAAAATACTGCCTGTACTGATTGAATTTTACAGTAAGTTTCTTAAATTTTACAAGGTTAAAAGAGTTAGTTAAAGTGTAGTTAATACTGAACAGTAATTAAATATCTATTCCTCTGCCCCAACCAGGTATTGTCACTGTTATAAAATTGTCTGAGAGTTTGTAATGTTTGCCTTCAGTATATCAATTACATTTTTGTCATCTTCTGAAAGGTAAAGTAGCCCTACCTAGTATACATAACAGTGGTAGGTAAAGCTGGGAGCTTTTTTCCCTTTTTCTTTCTTTCTTTCTTCCTTTTTTTTTTTGATGGTGGTGTTTTATGAAAATGAGTAAAAGGCCCCTGTAGTTTGTGTGCAGAATTGTAGTTTTTCTGAAGACAGCTCCCTGCAGCTCTCATTGAAAGCCAGCATTTTTTGATGCTAGTTGTTTTTGTTACGGACTACACTGTTCCTTGGAATGAGATATTGGCTCCAGCTAGGAGAGAGATAAGGTGTTTGTATTACATGTCAGTGAAAAAGATATCCTGTCTTGGAACAGAAGTTCTGTATTAACTTTTTATTTAGTTTTATTTAAATATCGTACATGAAGAGTAAGGGCAAGTGGCAGAATTACCTTTTTGTATTGTTATGGTTACATTGTTACATAACATATATAGTTACATGTAGTTTCTCAACGAATTTCAGAACCAGTTTTCCAGTGTTCTTATTAAAGTATGGACCTTCATGGAGCATGAACTAGTGAATCCAGTTTTTTTACTAGACACAGAGTTCAGAAGAACTGCAGAATGCATCCCCTTATGTAAACAATGAGTCGCAAAGCACTTCTTACTGGCTTCCAACAGAATTTTTTGTGGCATGTTTTTCAGTTTTGTTTGTTTGTTGTTTTAAATTTCTTGGGTGGCATTTCATAAGAGGATATGACAAGCCAAGACCTCTACAGTGTTCCTAGATATTTGCAGAACTTGGGAATTTATTACATAGAAATACCAACATATTGTTATAAATGAACAATATGCCCTGGCGTGCAGCAGATTTAGCCTGTGATTCACAGGTCTCGGGTCTGGTGATTGATCTCTGTGGGAAAGCAAGAGGTGCAAGCTGGATAAGTAAAGATTTTTTTTTAGTACAGCTAAATGTACTTGTGAGTTCTTTGTCAACTAGTACGGATTTTTTTATTGCAGTGTGATGCCATAAAAATTAGTAACTCTATGGCAAAAAAATACAGTCTTGTAAAACATAATGTATTTTGTACATTACGTAGACAATGTCGTGACTGTGAAAAGCTGCTCCTAGAGGTGAGGAAATAGAATTGTACTGGTTGTTTGGAAACAAAAGAATACGGATTAACAGTCCCTGAGAAAACCTTTATATTAATATATAATGTCATCGTGGTTGTATATTTGTAAGTGAAAAATATGGAGTTGATGTACAACAAACTTTTAAACTGAGTTTTTCATATTTCAGCAAGTGATGTGCTGCATACTGGGTAACTCTGGGTTTAAGTTTGGTTTGTTCACATGTGTCCTCTTGTAGGACTAATCATCTGATATGACCCAAGCCCTAAAGCAAAAGTAGGTGTATGCCTGGAAACACAAGGAAGTTCTCGAAGGGATGAATCTAACACCACTTTCTAAGAACACAGCAGGCATTTGGCAAAGTAGTCATTTCCAGAATTCTGCAAGATGATCTGCTTTTCTCTCATGTTTTTTTGCTATTACAATAAAACATTTTTGGAAATCACAGCTGAAATTGGTTCCCGCATATTGAGCAAGCTCAGACAGGAGACGAGATTTTCCTTAGACACAAGCATAACACACATCTTGTGTTTCACAGGAGAGATGCATCTGTTTTCAGATTCTTGATGTTTCTTTTGTGATGTGCAAAATCTTGTGAAGCTTGGTTGGTACCATGAAATCTCAAAATGCCAGTAGAAAACAAAATGCCACATCATTGCATTTTTTATCTGTTCAGGTGTATCCCTTACTGGCTGATCTGATCAGTTTGCATTCCTGCTGGGTCACAAGTAATGGGTAGTTAGAACCTGAATTCTTCTCGTTATTTTTACTCTGGAGGAGTGCAAAAGATCCAGCATTTTGTATTCTGTTTAGGGAAGCAACCCCAAGAAACTGATTCAGATGCTATTTCTTTTTTGTTTTTAAAGAAGATGCTAAGTGTTTGAAAATTAACTTTTACTAGCTGGAATTGTTACAACTACAAGAAACAAATTTAGGGCTATAATTAAAAGGTGAAAAAAAGGATGGGTAAAATAAGAATGTGGAAGGAGGTAGAGGACTAACCTGTTTGGAACACATCAGTTTGCAGAAGAGAAAACTGAAGGGAGTGGACTTGGTGAGGTTTGTATAATCTACAGGCAGGACATGAAAGTAGATCTCTTACTCACCAAATCCTACACAGTTATTGCTCACTGAATGTGCTGCAACTCTAGAATTGGAAAGCACTTACTGAAGTCAGTAGCATATTGGTTTCAAAGTGGATAAATTTTTTGACTAAGGACCTCAACCAAACCTTATTTGCTGAAGACAAATTGTTATCCTGTGGGTTAGTATTGTTGGTTAAAAGATGAGAAACTAAATAGATAAATGATTGCTTCATGTTGGAACAATGTTAGCAGTAGATTTCTGCTAGGATTAAGGGGTTCATTATGTTAAAAAATATTCTTGAGGAGTGGCAGTACTGTGGCACCATAGCAATTCGTAGATCTTTGGGGATTGCATACTTGCAGGAAACTCTTCCAAAGCTGTCCGTCCAGTTCTTTCACATGCAAGTGTACTTCAATTCTGGTGAATGCCAATTGATGCTTCTACAGGGGAAAATAATGCAAACCTATCTACACGGGGATGAGCTCTAAATTTGCTCCTGTTACACGCATACATGCATGAGAAGGGCAGTGGTCAGACAGCTGTTGGGTATTGTTCACAAAGAATTAAATCATTGTTAGGTCATTATGTTCATCAGTGGTGTGTCAAAATCATTAAGAGTGTGCATTAATGTAACCATCCCAGCATAGCAAGGGTTTCATAGACACTGGAAAAGTGGATGAGAGGTGTGGAAGATACTCTGTGCTGCAAAGATGAGGATCTTTACTCTAAGAAAGAGAACCATAGGGGGAGAGATGATAGAGATCTATAAAATCCATAGATCATAAAGGAATAATAAGTAGAAAGCAAGAGTAGCTGTTTTTCTTAGGACAAGAATTAGGCTACGTGGTGAATTAAACTTGCTACCTGATGAAAATTAAAGTACATTGTCAAGCAGTGTGAAATTAAATTGTGGAACTTATTTGCCACATGGTAATGTGGAGCAGAAAAAGTGTGAGTGAGTTAAAATTGTAATTAGGCAAAGTCAGGTAGGGATAGTTGCAATGAATTCTGAACTCTACAGTGAAGTTGTGCTACCAGCTCTAAAATGGTTGATAGCCTGAAGTTGCTCTGGACACTAACATCTGGATATTTGCTATGGTTTGCATTCTTGACTGGAATCATCTGCCTCTGGTCACCCTCGACAAAAATGGAACTGTGTTAGATAGCCCTAGACTGCATAAGTTAAAACACCATTTATGTTCTTATTTTTATATTGTTAGGTAAGTGTCCTCACACTGTAGTTCTGAAGAAAGGATTTTCTCCTCTTATTTGGATATGAGGGAAGAGAGAGTGAGGATTTGGAGAGAAATGAACTGAACTGTTGAAAACAGAGAGAAAAGCCAAAGCGAGTGTGACAGTCCCCTATGCACTCCATCTCAGCTGTGATTTCCACTGCCTTGCTGCAACTCACCTTTCTGGTTTTCATCAGTTGCTGGGAGAGACTCTCCCTGCATCTTTTTATGTGAGATCTCAAATCGATTTATGCACCATCTTGGGGGACAGACTTCACCTGCTGGTTTCTCTGCTAGGAAGCTGAATAAAGCACTAATATAAGATGTCCTTGACTCATAGAATTGATGCAACTTAAAATGAAGTCGTTGCTACTGTGAAAAAAAAACAACGGAGGAAAGAAAAAAGCTTACTCTACTTGCAGCACATCTAAAGTTAAAGACCTTTAAATTGCTGCAGATCTCTTTAACACCCACCTTTTCAGTGTCCTTATTTTTCTTGGTATAGTATGTCTCACATTGATTCTTTCGAATAAATGAGTTCCTAGGAAATGTGTAGGTTTCCCATAGCTAGTCTCCTTTTTGGAGTCCTTGGAATTTTGAATGTATTGAGTCTTGTTTGAGAAGTTATTTACTGAGTGTTGTAATTCTTAGGCTTAGCCTTCTTTATGGGATGCAAATACTTAGTTAGGACCAGTGTTACTTAATGTGTTTGACTCAGTGACATACTAGTTTCCTTCTTTCTACCTCTTTTTAATGCTGGTATTCTTCAAAAACTGATGTTAAACACTGCACATTATCTCAGGTCCACTGAGTTTCGTAAGACTTTTTATCATTTTTTTTCTGTTGTTAAACTAGTTTATATCATCACATAAGCAAGGTGATGAGGTGGAGCTTGTTACACAGTTGAGATTTACTGTTCTGGCTTGATTTATCTCTTCCCTCAGAGAAATTTTGTTTCTCAGTGTAGTGTAAATGGGATTTTGGTAAGGATTTGAGGGAAGGATAGAGTGGCAGGATGCTTGATTATTATTTTCCTCTTCCAGCAAACCTAAATGAACTTCCCAATGGAATTAATAAAAGCAGCAGTGTGTTTAAGAAGTCAAAAGTTTTCTGAAGATCAGTATCTTACCATTTGAGCAAAAGTAGGTTCTTTTAAAGTTACATGTTCTTGGTAATTTAAATTATTAGTCAGAAAGCCTGTGTCATTTAGAATGTGAAAATTTGAGGCGTTTGGGGTAGATATTGCATACAGATGAACCGGATCTCAGGAGAAAAACCTTTCCAGAGACTTTGCATTCTGAAATCATGTTATAAGACTCTTGAGACAGTTTTTTTTAATCTCTTCAATTTCTGTGTGCTCACACTCTCCAGAGAGTGAGTACTTGAGCACCAAGTTGGTGGGAGCATAGCTGGTGATTTTGGATTAAGGTACTGTTATAATTCATACTGATAACAGAGTGATACTCATTAGGATTTTCTATGTGTGTATTTGGTGTGTTATTGCTGTTAAAATACGGCTTTATGTAAATAATACATGTAGGAGTACATAGGAGTAAGAAGCTGTCCTGAAGTTTTAGTTGGAGAGAATTACACTTGGAAACATTGGATATTAAATATCCCATACATCAGGGTTTTTTTTTTTTTTTTCTGTGATTTTCATAGCAATAAAATTAAAATAAATTTTATACTGATTCTCCAAGCTGTGCATATTGTTCATACTTCCAGGAATAGTACATTTTCTTCTTCTTTGGAGCAAAAGGAGCATATTTAATTCCAGTAAGAGTAATTCTAACAGAGCTGACAGGAAGAAGGAAAGGCTCTCTAGGGGTTGAATAGTATATGCATGTTTCTAATCACTTTTTCTGTACTTAATGTAATGCATAGTCATGAGGTGTCAGATTTTAGGAGGACTGGACAGCTCTAGGACTGATGTACAACCTATGAGCTTCTTTGCACATTTAAGGAAAAAGGAAGTGGTTTAAATAATCTTTGTACCACTGGTAAGTAATTGAAGCATGAAGGGCATTCTTGTATTGGCATCATTTTGAACCCTTCACTTAGGGAAATGTAGCCTAGGTTTTGGAAATGGGAGTGATGGCGTTAACTGACAGCAAGTGAAGACTTACTGGAGAACAGACTGCTGGACTCGCTTCTTTGTGAGGGAGTGCGGTCTGGGGACAGTGGTCAAGACTGGCTTTTTCTTTCTTCTTGTTTATCTCCTACTGCTCCAGGGACAGCTTGAGCTTCTAGTGCTGTGTCATATCTGAAAAAAAGAGCTGCTGAAGAAAGCCAGAGGAGAAAAAGCCATGTGTGTTAAGACAGCTTCAAGATACTCTCAGTGGCGTGGCAGCTGTGTCTTTGGCACGGCCCCAGCCTTAGTATATTTGTGTTCAATTTAACGCTTCAGGGTGGCTGCCAGCATTTTCTTGAGAAAATGTGAGTGAGAAAGAGTGTTCACAGCTTGTATCTGAGAAGAAAAAAAAAAAGAATTTTAAGAATTTTCTTACATGAACAAAGTGAACCCTCCACTGTGTTGTGACTTTCGTATGTCAAATTGCCGTGGCCTGTTGGCCTGTTATGAATCATGGAGTAGCAAATCTTCTCAAGGAGCAGAAAGCTTGCAAGAGCTCTTGTCCAGCAGTTTCTGACTGCAGGGACTGTTTCTAGCATCTGCTGTTTTACAGCAGTGCTGCTTGCTGGAAGCTTATCTTATCAAATTTTGGAGTTAGTGGGTTATCTTGGGCACATCTCTGTGTGTTACCTGGAAAAGTTTGACATTTTTGCGTCACAGCTATTACTGTTAGATAACAGTGTGCCTGTGTTATCACTAAATCTCTTCTATTAAGTAGTTGTTAGAGACTCATGTTCACTTGTTTTTTTCAGTCTGCAGAAGTTTCACTGTGCTATATTCTTCTGCTGTTGTGAAATACAGTATATGTGATCTCGGTCTTTAAATACTTACAGATGTAAATCAAGATACAGCATTAGATCACAGGCTAGATGTGTGCATTATCCAGTACCCTTATGAAAGACATTAATAATATTATTATCCTATTTAATGAGCATATGAAATTACTTAGCTCTGATATTGATGACAGTGTACTGAATAGGTAAAATACATCTTTCAACAGCTGGATCATCTTGTTTCATGGTATTGCTTGTTAGAATGATAGAAATGGAAATTACCATTTATTATGAAAGGACATTTCCACTTCTTTTGGTTGATATAGCCATAATTTATGATAGGTTCATTGTACAGTGGGAGTGCAGGAGACTTTAAAGGCATCAGGGCAGTTCAGTTTACTCAGTTTCCGAGTACATACTTTTTTTTTTTTAACTTTTGGAACTGTGATACTGTGTCCAAGTACAGAGCAGAGATGAACTTTAAACTACTTTAGTAGTAGTAATGCAAATGAAGATTACATTTTCCATCTTAGCACATTTTCTGTTGTACAGTTGAAAGTCCTAGTGAATGTGAAGTTTTCCATTTAACTGTTATTTGGAAAATAGCATGAGGGGAGAAAACATCAGTGAAAGAGCTGAAGAGAAGGTGGGTGATTTTCAAGGGTCTGGTTCTGACTGTGCAGAGTAGTGATTTCTGAATGAGGCACACTTTGTGTTGAAATAATGAGCTGTAAGGAATGCTGAAAGGATCCTTATGTAAAAATATGATCCATCAAGCTGCTTTTCATTGAAAACAGAATGTATAATGAGCACAGTCATGGTTCTTGATTTTAAAAACTTATTTAAAGTTGTGCTTTTAAATTCAGATGTAAGGTACGATACACAGTCATGTGTGTAGTAGACAGGTAGGTTTTGATAGATTAGAGAATTGCGCAGCCTGGAATTCTGTCTTTTAACAAATACTTCCCAAATACCTCTGCAACTTTCCACTTGAGTGAAAATCTTTGACACAAAATAACAATCAGATTTGTTTGTAACTATGAAAATCAGAGTAAGTGAAGGAAGTGGATGCATCATTGCTTATGCTTAATATTTTAAGATAAACATCTTTGGGTTTGTTTGATAGTTAAATAATTCTTGAATATGTAGCATAAAATTATTTCAATCAAGTTTTGTGTCATTATATAGTAAGTAACAGTTTATGGTAATCTCTTTCTTAATGGCCAAAGAAATCTCTCACTCTGAGTTGGGTCTGAAAAATTTCTGGCATACTTTTCAGAATTTCATTTTGAAGAATTGTCTAAAATAGAGGGAATTGCTGTGAAATAAGCAAACGAGGAAACAAGAACTTGAAGTTGTTTTTATGCTTGAGGTATTAAATTTTGTAAATCCACTGAGTTTTCAGCTTTGATCAAATAACTATTGCAGAAATTTGCAGTTGATGCTCATTTATGATTTTGGATGCTTAGGCAAAAAGATTCTCTATTCGTGGTTTTGAGATGGAAAAGACTTCCTTGGAGAATGCTGCTGAGGGTTTACCAGTGTGTAATTTTCTCTAAGTTTGGGAATGGGGAAGAGAAGGAAAGAGAATGTCTTTCTGAACACTACAGTAGTCTCTATTCTGTTTTCCTTATTTATGTTTTAGTTCCTGACTGTCCAGGTTTAGAAGACAGGTGTCCGAACAATTTAGATCCCCTCCCTCCAGGTTGTTATAATATAGACAAGGAAGGCAATCAAAAGGGTTTTCTCTANGTCAGGGAAACTGAGGAACTCGGAATTCCCAGGTGTGCGAGCAAAACGATGCAAAGTTTTTCCCGGGACTCCAGTTATTTCCCCTAAAGCCGCCTGTGTCCCCTCTGAGTGTGTGTAGAGAGCCTAAAAAACCGAAACCACGCGCAAACTGCCTCCCCCCTCCCCCCAGGAAGACAAAAGGTGTAGCCAGTTTCTCTTTTGTCTTTGCCCAAAGTGCCCGTAAGTATCCAGCACTTAGTTCCTTAGCAACATATGGGGAAAAATTCTATAAGGGAGAAGAAAAAACAAAAGAAAACAAAACTAAACCCCAACACTGACTAAACCATGCCACCATATGATAATAACATGATGAAATAGAAAAAGCTTGATTTACTCTAGAAGTGTAATTGCTGTTATACTTTAGCTGTGGTAGTATTTTCCCCATGTTGTTGCACTAGAGATGAACTTAGTGCTTTGTAACTGCATAATTCTACTCTTAAGTGTCTTCCAGTATTTTTTCCTCTGGTCCTAATAATTACTGCATGTCTATGCTGTTTGATTCTTAAAATAATAACATAATTTTTATCTTTTAATAACAGTAATAACTAACTATCCCTCCTCTTTCCCCTCCCAACTTACTGACAGGACAGAAAGTAATTTTGTGTCAGATGAAGTGCTTCTGTGCCTGACTTGGGAAGGAAAGGAACTGAAAGCTTGGATTAGAGGATCATTCAAAAAAAGCAGGACAATAAAGAACATATGTTGTTCTCTGGTTACACATCATTTGGCTGGGAGGTTAGATGAATATCAAGTGTTAGAGCCCTTAATTTAAATCCTTTCTCTTCTTGAGTCTGCAATGCCAAAATACTAAATTGAAAGTATTAATTAAACCAAAAAATACGAAAATAAATTTTAGTAGTGAGCTGCTTCAGCACCTGATTTTTACCTGTTACTTTGAAGAACATTTAGGTAAACAGTATGAAAAGGAGCATCATTTGGTGTCTTACCATGGCAGATTTTTTACACTTTATTTATAGCAGTAGTAGTGAAGGGCAATGCATATTCTCTCTTGTGCCAAGTGGTTTTTAAATTTTTACTAACTTTGAACAAATGTTTTCTCTAATGCAACTCTGTGGGTATAACTATAAACATTTTAATGAAAGAATACTACCAGTTAGGAAAAGTATGCTCCTGATAGCGTGTTTAAACTGCACTTATGGATGCTTAAGTTGGTTTTGCAGTAGTTGGGATGATCACCTTCACGTTTTTTACAGATCTGTACTTGGATTTAGGATGAGAATATGGTTGATAACATTCTGATGTTTTAGTTGTTGCCAAGCAGTGTTTATATTGTCAAGGACTTTTCAGCTTCTCACTCCACCCTATTTGCAAGTAGGCTGGTGGTCACAAGGAGTTAGGATGGGACACAGCCAGGACAGCTGACCCCAGTTGTCCCAAGGGTTATTCCATACCATATGGCATGATAGTCAATGTATATACTAGGGGGAAAGCTGATCAGGCTCTGCTGCTTGGGAACCAGATGGGCCTTGGCCTGTAAGTGGTGAGCAACTGCATTGTGCATCACTTATGTATATATTAATTCATTATGATTATATTTTTTATTATTTTCTTTTCCTTTTGTGCCCTATTAATCTATCTCTATTTCAACTCACAAATTTTACTTTTTTTTTTGTTTGTTTTCTCCAGCTCTTTTCCACATTCCACTGTGGATGAAGGAATGAGTGGCTGTGTGGTGTTTAGCTACCTGCTGGTTAAATCACAACAGTCCTTTTTTGGCATCCAGTATGAGACATAAAGGTTTGAAAAAGTGGAAGAGCTGACTGAAGCATGTTGAAACAAATCTGTTGTAATTTTAGAGTTATAGAATGGCTTGGATTGGAATGGGCCTTAATGATTACCTAGTTCCATCCAACCCCCTTACCATGGGCAGGGACGCATTCCACTAGACTGGATTGCTCAAAACTGCATCCAGCCTGGCCTTGAACGCTTCCAAGGATGAAGCATCCACAGCTTCCCTGTGCAATCTCTCCCAGTGCCTCACCACAGTAAAATACTCTTTCTAATGTTTCATTTTCATCTGCCCTCTTTTAGTTTACAGTTTTGATTTGCGTGTGAGAGTGTGTTGTACCTCGACAATACTTACTTTAAATGTCTAAGTGTATATATGTATAAGTGTATATATGTTGTGTAAGTAACAATACTTGCTGTGTATGTTCCATGTTGTGCTATTCATCACCTCTGGGGGCTGGGTTGAGGTTTTCATTGTGTTCAATTTTGTAGCGCTGGCTCCCGGTAACATTGTGGTTGTGAGACTGCTGTGATGCTTGTGCTTGCCCTGCCGCCATCTCCGAGCTTCGGGAGCCATCTACGGGAATCAGTAATAATTGCACTGTGCGCTCTTCCACCTCCGACAGTCTTGGCTGCGGGGCAGACACTTCTCCACCTTCCCCCTCTCCACCAGGCTAATTGCAGTAGCTAACTGGAGTAACTTTTAGTATCTTTGACATGTTCAAACTAGCATGTTCCTATTGCTATAGCTCCTGAATGTGTTTCAGGTCTTGTTCAGGGTGAAACAACTATTTAAGAATATGACACAGACATTTGCCCCCAGGTCTGGGTAGCTATGAGTGGTAGCAGGGTGTGTGGGATGGTACAGCCAAGTGCCTGATACAGTGGTCACCTCTAAATTTTGCAATTTCACTCCAAACAAGGGCAGGGAGTGAGTGAGTGGTTTTTTTGGTGAATGTGGTGTTTATTTACCTGCTGGATTAAACCACAACACTGATGAACTGCAATTTGGATGTAATCATTGGAAGCCCTTTGGAATGCCACATATGTGGCAGTAGTATTTTTTTAATTTTAGGAATATATGAATCTCTGTTACTGTAGAGCTTTTCAAATTAATTATAAACAAGTTTTCATGTGTGTTCTTTTACATTACAAGAGTGCATGCCTTTGTGCTGCTTACTTTTGAGTCATATTTTGTAAATATGGTATAAATCTAGTTTTAAAGGTTTAAGTAAAAGGACACCTTTGCAGGGCTGAAAGTAACTGCTAAACTGCTATGTATCCAGAAAAAATTTCAGTGCTGAGTTAAAATTATGCAGTAATAGGGATATGTGTATTTTAAGCATTGATGACCACAGCTGTAAAAGAAATTACTTTCTGCCTGGCATTTCAGTTTTGATGTACTTCATTGTTTCAGTAGTGATCCTCATCTTTCATCCTTGTCTTCCGAGCAGATTGTAACTTCTGTTTTTGTTTGTGCCAGTTTTGCTATGTAGGAGGGAGGAATGTGCCTTGGAAAAGCTATTTTTTTTTTCTTTAGAGCACTTGAATCGATTCTCTAAGAGCAGTACCCGCTATAGCAGCTTCTTGGTGTCTTTGTGTTGGTCATAAAATTCTGTTTTAAATGTTTCAAATAAAACTGAAGGTATTTTCTTAGCATCTTGCTTTTTGAGTCAGCAAACACTGGGCATGTTAAGCCTTTTATTATTTCTGAAATTAATATGAAGTCTTGAAGCAGAAGTAGTCCAGGTCTTTGACACTTGTATGGAAGACATGCTTTAATAACAAAATAGCAATTAATAATGTTTCCAAGTTTCATTTTGTAGTTTTATGGTTCAGTGCTGCTTTTGTGTGGTAATGAACTAAGATTTTACAGCTCGAATTGAGAAATATTAATAGCCTCCTTTATGAATACAGATGATAAGCTAAATAAGGTGATTAAAAATTATCAAATTTATTCTTGGTCTATTAAAGATTGAGCCGTATGTTATTTATATGTAAGAATATTATGTTATATATTCCAGTCTCAATAAGCCAGCTTTTAAGTATCCTTGCTGGGGAAAAATGTAGAAAAGGTTCCTCTGAGAAAGTTTTTTGGGAATTAATTCTTATAGAGATGCCATGTTTTGGGCTTTTTAGAGGGGAGGGGATTGCTTAATGTATAATTAAAAAAAAAAAAAAAGTTTACTTGGCCAGATTCTGAAGAGGCCATCCTAGTCCCAGCACTTGCTCAGAGCAGGGCTAACTCAGGCTAGGTCATCTTGCTCAAGGTCTTGTCCAGTTGAGTTTTGAATATCTCCAAGGTGGCCCATTCTAGTGCTTAGCCACTTTTCGGGAAAATTTTTCTCTCTATGTCCATTTGAGATTTCCCATGTTTCAGCCTGTGTTTCTTGCACTTTCTCATTTCACTTCACAGCACTCAGAATTAGCTTTGTCTCTTTAAGCCATGTTCAGATTGTGGGCAGGGCAACAACTTCCTGCTTTGATCTGCTCTTCTTTGGGATGAGCAATTGTGCTCTCAGTGTCCCCTCCTATGAACGTGGGCCGCAGCCCTCAAAACCCCTCAGTGGCCTGTCTTCAGTTTGGGGGTGTTCTCTCATAATGGGGACCCCTGAAACTGGACACAATACCTTAGACATGGCTTTGTGCTACGGTGAGAGAAATAATGACATTTTTTTGATTTGCTAACTAGAGCCTTGCTATTGCAGCCCAGCATGTCCTTAGGCTTTACCACTGTATGGGGGTACTGCTTTGTGTTCAAATTGTTCTACACCATGAACCCACAGAGCTGCTTTCTGTTCAGCTACTTCCTAGTCTTAGTGATTGGAAGGAGGACTATGGCTTGGTTCTTATTGTTGAGCTCTGTGATATTCCTTTTGGCAAAGGAATTGCTATGGTGGTACATCTTGCATTGTTCAGTTTTTACTAGCTTGTTATCCTCTACGCTTTTCCCTCCCCCCCCCCCCCCCAAAAAAAAAAAAAAAATTTCTGGGTTTTGGTGGTTTTTGTGATGAAAATTTGTGCATCCATTTTAAACTTTAATGTGATCATATTAATAAAATTTTGACATGCTGATGCCAGCCGAAGCTATGCTGATGTATAGGAAAAAAAATGTAATGTACTTTTTCATTATAGAATGTGTATTACATGGAAAGTAAGTACTTTATAATAACCATGACTAGAATGACTTTTTTGGTCTGGCTGCTACCTAAACTTCTGATCTCTCTAATTTCTGAACTGGAGTGTGTGGAGACCAGCACAAAAGATCTCTTCATTTTAAGTGGAAGTAATGTTTTGAGTTGACTTTGCTAGAGGCCCAAGAAGCTTAAATCATTCTGTTCATACACATTTTTCCTTGTTTAGTCTCTATGGGAGATGATTTTTAGCTGTGCTTTACTGTATTGATCAAAGTTTCTGTCCCAGAACTGTCTCTAATCAAGTGCAATAACTTATGTTTGTAGAGAAGCCTGAAAGTGTGACAAATGTGCAGAGATGATGTCTCAGAAGGTTTTCCCAGTTTTTAACTATTGGGGTTTTTTCAGCAATTTCCTCAGCTAGATGTTTTCCATCTAGTAAGCTGATGAACTTCTTTGGCATGGATCTGTGCAGTTCTTTCTTGAACCTATGTTAAACTTTAGCAGAATAGTGAATAACACCTTCATATGCTGTACGAAGCACCTTTTTCCTAAGTTTGCTCAATTTCCCACCTGCTAGCTTAGGGATGATGAGTAGCCAATCCCTTTTTATCTCCTTAATATCACTTGCAACCATATGGATATGTTAAATAACCTCTTTGGTCTTTTTCAGGTGAAAAAACCTGGTCTTCCTAGTTAGTGTTCAAAAGAAAGGTGTTCTGTATTTTTGATCTGCTTCCTTACTGTCAAGTAGAGAAGGGCAGACAGGAGGGAGAGTTTAGGAAAAGCAGATGCAGAAAAGGAGGAAGAAGGAGATGAAAGGAGATATGTATTTGATCTCTGTCATTATAGAGGAGAGTACCAAATGACTGAGAAAATGTGATGTGATGCAGTATTATTCAATCTCCTACCCCTCAAAAAGAGTTAATTACCAGCTTGTTAAGCTAAATATAGTGCATGGCGAATTACATGAAAGTTTCAAAATGGCAAGTGTGTGGCCTTTGCATGGTGTCTTTTAGCCTGTCATGTACTTGTGATTTTGGGTAGAAGAGTTGGGTGTAAGAGTGACAATGACAACAGTCATTTGCAGTTACAAGAGGTAGGACTTGGCTTGCACAGTTCTGTGAGAATTGGTGACTAGATGTGGGTATGTTCCTATGCAGAATGAAAAAGCTTAGCATTACCATGCCATCTCTCTGTGAAGATGATACACCTGTTTCACTGACAGATGGAGGGCATCACCAGTTCCTGTGTTGCAGCTGAGAGGTGGTTGCTGCTTGAGATGTCTTATCTCTGCTGGTTCTTGCTTGCCTGCCTGCTCCCATCATGTACTGGAAGTTTATTTTTCTATAGGATGCAGATGTTCATTTCACTATGTACTTTTTAGCTTAATATTGCTTCCTAAGTCTTGTAACACAGGCTTCATTTCATTATTTCTTGATCAGAATGTTAGAGCATAAACTTTAAAACTCTTGAATTAAAGAAAGTAAATAGTCCTGTTTCGAGTCATACAATTGCTTGGCTCCATTGATGAAATGAGAAAAAGGTTGAAAATCAGCTTTTCAGAGCTATGGAAATCTGAAAGTGTTGTTGTCTTCAAGCTCCTGATAGTAAATTAATTATCGCAAACTTTCCCCTTTGGCTCCCATGATGCGGCTGCCCTTGGTACTCCCCAGCACCTGAGTACTCTCATGCCTTCATTTCCTTCATGTGGCCTGTCCTACCCCAGACCACATTTGGCTTCCTCTCACGTCCCTCTGCATTTGGCAAGCACCAGCTTGTGTTATGGCTGGTTTGGAACTAGGGGAGTGCTTCAATTGACCAGTTGATTGCTCCTGCTGGAGATGGATGACAGCCAAGTTCTGTTTCCTTTTTCCACAATGCAACTGCTAATTTGTATGTCTTGCTCCTACCAGGCAGCTGATTTCTGGGAAACTTAGGGGAAACTTAGGTGTCTTTGAGACCTCTGTTTCTTTGTCAAATTTGGCTAAAATTGGCTTGTGTGATTAGAATTCATCTATGTGACATGGCTGCTGGACAAACTGCATATATATAATCGTTGTTTTTCTAAGACTAATCAAACTGCATTTTAAAAACTTTTGAAATTGGTCACTAAAACAAAAATTAATAAGCTGGACTTCATGTGAAATAGTTTATCTATTTGATCTTTGAAGTGCTTGCTTTTTCCAAATACTGAATACAAAAGGAGGGCAGGGAAATTTGGCAAAAGTGCCTTTCTCTGCCTTATGCTCCTTAGTTTAGCAGCTGGAGTGCTTCAGTCTAGGTAAAATGGATACCAGCTCAGGCCCTAGGGATTTGAATCACGTATTCTGCCTCCTATGCTTTGTGAATCTGTAATACACACTGTTGTGAATAGTCATTCTTCTTTGATGCCATTCCCCAATTTATATGTAATCAAACTTTCTTCAGAGTTGCCTCAGGATCTCAGGCAAATTATCCCTTAGGCTTAGTGGGTCAGTCCGTCGGTTTGTGTGATTGGGTTTTTTTTTCCCCCTTTGTGTGTATTTTAGCATTTAGAGCAAGTTCAACAGAGGGAAGTGATGAAGGGTCAGATACCTAGCCCTGAAATTATGGGGAGATGCTATGTTTATGCAGTGCTCTGAGCTGAATTCTAATTTTTCTTCACAATGTTATTTGGTGTTACAATTATCCACTGCAGTTATTCTTTGCTAGGACAGCATGCGGCTGTGGTAAAATGGTTTTTAATCCCTTCATGCTTTCAGCAGCAGAAGCTAAGCTCTTCATTCAAGACAGGTAGAAAGTGACCATTTATTGAAATATTGTGATAGATAAAATTTCAGCAGGTGCAGGAAAGATTTAATCAGAATTTGTCCAAAATTAAAATGGCTGAGAGGGATGATGTTTTCTTATTATTTATTTAATAGAACATACATGGTTATTGGCAGATAATTATCCTGTAGAACAGGAGAGAATAATTTTTGAAGGGGGACTGTCATTATAGATTCAGCTGAACTTATCTTGATTTCTTCAAAATAAGGAAGATGATGGTCCTGAGCATTATTGTTAAAATTTTACTTCTTCCTAACCCTCATGATGAGGCACCATGACTTGTCCTAACTCGAAGTTAGTTGTATTCTATTCTCTGTAGAAATCAGAATGCAGCAGTTGTGAATTTACCTTCTCTGTTTATTGTGATGCATTACTTTTGCTCTCTTAACATCTCCCTCAGCTGTCAAAGATCAAGAGCAGGTGTGTACTAAGGTGTGTTTAGCTCTTAATACTTCAGGTGGAAGTAGACTGAAATTTAACTCTCTGTAAAACTTGTAAGGAAAACAGAACCTGAAGTAGTTGAGCAAGGGTGGGTGTGTATTAATGGAGGATGCAGAATTGCTGGTAATTAGGACTTTCAGTTAATCAGCAGTACACTGAACAGATAACATGAACATGAGTCTCCTCTTATAATGTTTTCACATGTACTAACATATTAGATCCAATCAAATAACTCTAAAGCAAAAACAGAAAAAGTAAAAACATTTAAAAAACCCCAGCTAGTTATCTGACAAAATGGCTGTTATCCTAGTTACCTGTTCATGACAATAAAGACATGCCTTGTGTTGCTCCATTTTTTCTGCATATCCTTTCTGAACTCTGCTGAAAGAAGATCAGAGTACAGAAAAATGGTCTTCGTTGAAATAATGTTAAAAAACCCTCAAAGACAAGGTTACTTATTTTGTCATTTTCTTCTACCTTTGTTCTTCACCTTTGTTTCTCCTCTCTCATTATTTTTTATCATGTCCTTTGCATTTCTGTGTACCAAAGCTTGCAGTTTTCAGTTGTATAAGGAGTTTAAAGAGATGTTTTTGGTCAGGAAAGGTTGGAGTATGTAAATACTGCTCATGGCTGGAGGTGAACTTCTCAAGCCTTAGTGGCTGTAGAACACCACTCTAAATCCCAAGGCTTGCTCACAAATTACCCTATCTCACCTCACAGATAAAATAGGTGGAGCTATGAATACATTTGTAGGTAGTTATATAAATTTTGATGATATATTGTCATTTGTCTATAGAAGATGGAGCTAGATTTGAGTTAATTCAGACCCATTAAAATTTTCAGAATGAGGAGCAGAACGTATGAATGTAGTTCATGTCAGGAATACTTGGATGTGTGTTATTGCACAGTTTTGTGAGGTGGGACACTTCACAGTAAATTTTGTGATTGCAGTTGCTAGCACAGAGGTCAGGATTATGTCTGTCCATTAACCAAATGGATAATCTCTTCAGAGGAGATACAGGTGTATGTGCAATTAGGCAAAGTACATAGCAAAGGCTGCCGAAGAACCAGGTGGTGCCTGGTTGAGGAAGAAGTCTGTGTGCAAAGAGGGAGTTCTCTGATCAAATTTGTATGGGCAAAGCAACTTTATGAGATCAGCACTGTGACTCATGGCTATTTGACCAGTGTGCATGAAAGCCAAATTTTCTGTTGTCAAACCATTAACTTCTCTTAACTTCTCACTAGTAAACAGAGTAATGGTCTTTCCAAAGTGTAGGCAGTGACTTGATCTTTCAAAGAGTTATGAGTAATATCAAAGAAAAGGGAGCAAATCATGTTTGTGGAGAGGGATGTGAAAATGGTCTCATGAGGAACATTTTTTAAATTTTATTTTTGAGCAGACAAATGTCCAGATCCTTAAATCAGTAAAGACAAAATAAATAGTTGGCCATAAAAGGTAAGCATAGCCTGAGTGTACAGCGAGACACAAGCCCTTACTGAGTCGCTTAGTTAGGCAGTCACAGTTTGTCAGTGGAATACAGAGAAGGGGGAATGGTGTGCCTTCTATTCAATCTCTTAATAAATTATATTAAAAGTGGTTTTTTTGTGTTCAGTATGAATTAAAGAGCTGTGGCGTATGAAAAGTATTTCTGAGGCTTTAGGTCATGAACAAATTTTGTAGCATGCATATCCAACTCCATGCCATTAATAAATAATTGAATAGTTTGGATCAGAAGGGACGTTTAAAGGACGTCTAGTTCAGCCTCTCTGCCATGGGCAGGGACATCTTCAACTAGATCAGGGTGCTCAGAGCCTCTTTCATGACCCTGAATGTTTCCAGGGACTGGGCATCTACCAGTCTCTCTCTGAGCAACCTATTGCAGTGTTTCCTCACTCTCATTGTAAAAAAAAAAAAAGGGTCCTAATATCTAGTTGTAATCCCACCCTTTTTCAGTTTAAAACCATTTCCCCTTGTCCTGTCACAATAGGGCCTGCTTAAAAGCTTGTCCCTGTCCTTTTTATAAGCCCTTTCACGTATTGAAAGGCTGCAATAAGGCCACCCTGGAGCCTTCTCTTCTCCATTCTGAACAACCCCAGCTCTCTCAGCCTTTCCTCAGAGGTGAGATTCTATCCCTCTGTGTCCCTCCTGGGGAATTGCTCCAGCTGGTCCATGTCCTTCCAGTGCTTGGGACCCCGTGGGTGGATGCAGCATTCCAGGTGGGGTCTCACCAGAGCAGAGGGACACAATCACCTCCTTCAACCTGCTGGTCCTGCTTCATTTGATGCAGCCTGGGATGCCATTGTTTTTCTGGGCTCTGAACACCTGTTACCAACTCACATCCAGCTTTTCATCCAGCAGCACCCTCAAGTCCTTCTCGGCAGGGCTGCTCTCAAGCCCTCCATCCCCCGTCCTATATTGATACTGGGGGTTGCTCCAGCCCAGGTGCAGGACCGTGTTCTAGGCTTTGTGGAACCTCATGAGGTTCCTGTGGGCTCATTTCTTGAGCTTGTCCCTCTGGATGGCATCCTGTCCCTCAGGTGTGCCGACTGCACTGCTCAGTTCGCTGTGGCCAGAAGAGAAAAATGATAAAGCAGATGCCAAGGTGCTTTGCCTGAGCACACTCAGTGAAGTGCTCTTTGTCTGCCTCCCTGTGTCTGTTACTAAGTATCTCTGTAACAGTTCACTGATGCTCTCCTCATTTTTGGACAGTGTCTGAGAAAAGACTGTTTTCCATCAGATAGGGAAGGTTAAGAAATGAAAGGGTAGGAATTCTGACTAGGAATTAAAGCAGAGCAATGGAGACAGCTGGAGTTAGGATTTTCAGAAGTGTGGGTTGCACATTCAGTGCGCATCTCTAAATTCTTATCAGAATGGTACTTAATCAGGCCAAAAAAACTAGGTATTTCAAGCAGAGCATTCAAAGTTAAAGCTTGTCTTTTTGATACTTTTAACTAAAATCTCACTGTGCTTAATTCCATTTTGTGAAAGGTAGTGTCATCTCACCTTACGGAAGCCCTTGAAGGCATGTTGAATTATTTCATATTGTCCACTTGAATCCTGTGATCACAATAGCCTTAGAAAAAAAATAGCAAAAAAAGAGCATAAGAAAAAATAGTCTTTAGAGTGGCATCGTATTATATTTAGTGTGGACTGCAAATAGTAGCTAGTGAAGATAAGAGTTACAGCATATTGTAGTATTGCCTATGCCTGAAGTGATGTGAGTAGATACACATAAAAATACTGTTTATAAAACCTGTCTGATAGTTAATGTTTGTATTTTCTCTCTCTTCTGGTATTGTCTGTCTCTTTAATGTAATTTTTGCGTATTAATACGTAGGTTTTGAAAATAATGTGTAGTTTTTCAGTGTAACCTGTTAGATAAATTATTGAGAGCTTTATTTTCCTATTCCTGAATTTCTGTCTGTATGTGAAACTATAGTTATAAAATCAACTTCAGAAACTGCTAGAGGCAGTGCAAGATGGAAGAATTTTTGTGGTGCACATCGGGTGAAACAGAGTAGAAATTGTAAGATTTTGCATTATTGCTACTGTGATCTGTCTGCATACCATGTGTTGCAAGTTTGAGTCACACAAAATGAAAGTTTAAGGGGGTGTCTGTTCAGTGAAGTGTTGTTTTTTTTTTTTTAAGCAGACACCTGAATTTGCAGACTTTCAGAGCTTTACGGTTGCATACATTATTTGCTTGTCAGGAGTTTCTTTAATTTTGAGGCAGTAATTTACTTCTTAGTGTAAAAATATTCTACACTGGACTGTGCAAGCAGTTTATGGCTATAGCTGTGCTGTTGGCTTTTGTGGTGCTGCACGTGCTTGGAGATGGTGACTCCCAGAACATCATTCAGTCATCCCGACACACACTTTCTCCCTTCTGCATATTTCTGGAATCTGTGGCAGCCAGTGGTGCTCTAGGTATAAAAGTAATTCAGTGTGGGAAGTATCCATTTCCCACATCATCCAGATCAATTTGTGTCATACTCCTGAGTCAGGAAGTTCAGATATTGGTGAAGGGTGGTAAAATGATGGGTTAACTTTTTGGGCAAGTCCTTTACAAGACTGACTGTAATAGCTCTTTCTAGAGGAAAGAGGAGGAAACACATGTTTAGTTCCTCCTAAGAAGGACTTTTTCTTTGACATTCAGGAAACTAGGGGATTTCTTAGGATTCTCAGAAGAGTTTGAATGTGTTTATATGTATTTTTAATTGCTGTTTATGAGGATAGAGTTTTGTTTTCCCTAATGTTTTGATTCTGCCTATTTTGCAGAAGCTTTATCTTTTCTGACAATACTGAAAGCTCTTGCAGTTGCATTCAAACAATAGGTAAATATTAGCCTATTGAAATATCAATGCATTTCAAAATGTAGCTCTAGTGCTCTTGTCTTGATGCCTGTTGTCAGGAATGTATAGTCTTGGAGTTATGGTCCAACAGTAGACACAAGTTTAATTCTCTGTCCAAATTTAATTGCCTAAAATTTAGATGCCTGTGTTGAGCTGGTTACTCTTATATCTCCATTAAATTTACAGAAATAATTACCTCCAGAAGGCCATTCATCTCTTTCTAAGCTAGGTGTCCAAGATAAGAAAGATAAATTGCTGTGGTGATTGCAAATGGGGCAGTGACTCATTCCGATTCAAATATCCAGCCTACCCTCTGCAGCGAGGGTCACTGAATCTCACCAGAACTGTTCAGATAGCACTGGGTAGTTGCAGATTGCTTTTTCCTGTGTTTTAACTGTGTAGATTTTATTTTTCTCTAAATGTATTTTTTATATATTTACATATTTATGTATACATGTTGGAGGTGTCCAAAGAGTAGGAATGAGTCTGGTGAAGGATCTGGGGTAAAAGTCTAAAGAGTGGCTGAGAGAGCTGGAGTTGTTTAGCCTGGAGAAGACGAGGCTCGCGGGAGACCTCATTGATCTCTAAAACGGCCTGAAAGGAGGTTGTAGCAAGATGAAGGCCAGTCTCTTCTCCCAAGTAATGAGTTGTAGGACAAGAGGAAAAACCTCAGTTTGTTCCTACAGAGGGTTTAGGATATTAGGAAAATTTCTCCGCAGAGTGATTAAGACTTGGAGTAGACTGCCCAGAAAAGAGTTTGAGTCTACATCCCTGGAGGTTTTTTAAAAGCTACCTAGGTGTGGTACCCGGGGACATGTTTTGGTAGTGGACTTAGCAGTGTTTCATTAATAGTTGGACTCGATGATCTTAAAAGTCTTTTCCAACTGAAACAATTCTATAAATTTTTATTTCTTTTTGGAGTGTAAGGCCTCTCTTTGTGTGTTTAAAGCTCTGGAGTTTTGGATGAGTTCCTGTTGTTTGCTTCACCTTTTGATTCTGGAGGCCAAGTTCAGAAGGGGCAGTGGTAGTTCATAAAATGTTCCTTTTCATCTGAGCCATTTTCAAAGCAGTATTTGTTTTCTAGGTTGGTTAGCCATAGTTAAGATGGATGTATGATACAGCCCAGTGATTTAATTTTTTTTACCAAAGTGGACAATATTAATTGGTTTTGCTTTTTAATTATGTTTTTAATTATAGCATCAAAAGCAATATATCACTGTACATAAAATAAATGTGGTTTTCTGTATGGCATTTCCTTGGAGGATGCGGGAGAAGATAACAGAGGAAGTACTCTGGTTTTGTGTATGTGATCTTTGCAGTATTTTTGGATGCAAGGTATAAATAACTCTGTTGCTTCAAATTTTAGTTGTTGATTAAAAATTCTCCAAATTTGCTCATAAAAATGTCCACTTTTTGTCTCTGAATGCTTCCCACCTCAAATTCAATTTTTCCTGCAGTGCTTTTGTGAGGCAGAGATGTTGTTATCGCTCTTTTATGGATGGCAGCTGTGGCAGAGGCTTTGCTTTTCCATTGTGAGTGGAGTGGGCAGCGTGCCCACGTGAGCCAAGTGCCAGGTCCTGCCGGCGTGAGGGCTCTGCCGTGGCACCTGATGGGCAGGTGCCTCATGCTGGATGAGGCTGAGGGCTCCAGGTGTCACACAGCACCCTGGCCTGCTGGAAGCTGCTGCTGTCTCTCATGCTACTACTCGGTACCTCCAGAGACTGCTCTTTAACTTGAGCACATGAAGATTTCAAGGTCCTTGTTCCTGGAGTACCTTAATTTTTGACATATTTCCGTACTTTCTGAATGCTCCAGTTCCCTGGGGAAGCTAAAATCTTCAGGCTGAACTGCAATTTTTTTTGCATAACTTGTTGATTACTTTGAGCTGATAAATAAATTTCTTTTTAAAGTAGATAACTTTGAAAACTACAGCTGTTTATACAAAGGAAACAACATTTTTTACAAATGTGGGCTCTTTTCATTTGTGAAAAGCATGTTAGCATTCTTTTGTGTTTAGACCTAAAGCATGACATCTCGCTTATTGGGTTTGTGTAGCAAGGTTTTGGTAGCAAGGGGCTACAGGAGTGGCTTCTGTAAGAAGCTGCTGGAAGCTTCTCCCACATGCGCAGAGCCAATGTCAGCTGGCTCCGGGACACACCCGCTGCTGGCCAAGGCTGATCCCATCAGTGACAGTGGCAGCACCAGCATCATCAGTTAAATAAGGGGGTGAAATTACTGTGCCAGAGCAAATACCAGCCAGAGAGAGGAGTGAGATTGTGTGACAGAAACTACTCTCTTAGGTCGATGCACATCAACACAGATGCAGGTATTCCTGATCAGCAGCTAGACTTTTAAACTTAAGATCAGTTGGGTGGGGGAGTAAGAGGTATTGGGAAAGGGAATTTAGCATCCAGTAGGCAAAGGGAGGAAGAGGTTGAAGTAGGGAGACTCTTTCCTTGAAGATCGTGACTGAGATTTTTAATTTGGTTTGTGAAAAAGGTCTTTCTTGGTGTCTGGGAGTTTTGCTTATTTATTGTTGGAATTCCTTCTGTGTTGTACTAGCTCAGTTTTGTCTAGGAAGCTTTTTCTCTATACATTGAGCCTCTCAGATGTGACTACTCCTATGCTTAGTGTGTCTTGGCTTTATGGATTGATAAATCTTCATGAATGCTACATCTGTGGGTAAAATTGGGGTACTCTGCTTTGCCATAGCATGATATTATCTTCTACTTAGCAGAAGGAGATGAATATTAGTATCCACCTGCGTATCTCCAGCAATGCCAAGCTGTTGAAGTCTGCTGAAAATTAATTTGTATTTAGTTTATACCCTTGCTGTTTTAGTAGGATGAGAATCGAAACAGATCTTTGCTCTAACACAGCTTGGACTAACAAGAGAGCATTTTTATTCATGGGTTGCAACAGGGCAGGTTAGAACCAGCATATTTCATAAATCTTGATTAAAAAGCTTGACAAATATATTTAAGAAGGTTGTGAAGCCTCTGTACTTCCAGTTAAAAGCAGGCACCTCCTGGAAGTTTGCAGGGACTAGCATTGGGGAAATAGTGCTGAATTGCCTAACAAGCTTAGTGTTTGTACAAGCTAAAGTATTTTTATTGCAGAAATATATTGCTTTGTTCAATGAAGGAAAGGAATGGATTTACTCTTTGTAGCTAAAGGTGGTTGTAGCTGCTTGAACTACCTGCAAGCTGCTCTTTTGATGGCAAAAGCGTACCACGTCTCTGTAGAAAGGATTGTGACTGCCACTGAGAGGTTCCAGATAATCTTTGCCCTGAATTTCACTACTGCAGTTAGACAGTTTCCTCTTTCTTTCCCTGGGAAAGATATATTCATTCTTCTCTATTGTACTGGTACAGTCACCTGAATTAGTCATAGCAAAAATTTTGCTGTAAGATGCTGCCAGCAGCTACTTGGCTGCCATCCCACAACAAGAGCAGACTGCATCCAAGTTCTGATGCCAAATCATGTGTAGGTTAACCTTTGTAACCCATCTCAAATCAACACGTGCTGTCTCTAGGGAATAAATCTGGTCTATTTATAGGAATACGCTGCCTGTATTTGATAGCTTGCATGCAAACTATGCAATTAAAGCCTCTAGCAGTTGTTGCTGAGAGGCTTCCCTACTGTGAGGCAATGTCTGTGAGAAACTACCCTTGTAGAAAGTAAATCCTTTTTTCACCTTAAGATTCTGCATGATTGAGTCATTGAATATGGAAGTGTCAGTAAGGTGTCTGTTGCTGAAACAGTGTCATGTGCAGGAACAAGTTACGGTTCCTGTCTGTTTGCTTTCATCTGGCATGTGACATGAGTGGTAACACCTACGTGAAAGATGTCCTGACCTGTGGTCGGGGACGTCATGCAAGGAGAGGACTGTAGACACGGGCACTGTAAGCTGACATCAGATGCCATATTGAATGCCAGCACTTAACAGAGAGTAAAGCTCCAGCCATTAGCAATTAGCACAGAGGGAAAGTTTACATCACCGGTGTTCTCCAAAATCTTGAACAGTAGGACAAGTCTTTTCAGACAAAGCTTGGTGAATATTTTGTGTTGTGATTTTGCCTTTCTCCTTTCTGTACAGTTACATTAATTAAGGGTGAGAAATATGCTTTTCTTTCCAGAAGATGATTCTTTATGTGCCCCTATATTAAAGGAAGTATTGCAGGGAACAGATTAAGACAGGAGTCTTAGTCTATGAAGTACTCTTCCTTTCTCATTTTGTATCTTTGATCTGTTCATCTGCATTATCTCTGTCCAGGATAAGGTTAAAATTATGTGTTCAGTAACAAGATTACTTCCAAAATGCCTGCTTTTTACTTTATGTAAAATTGAATGATTCACACTTCTGTAAATGTAGCAGAAGAACACTGTGAGAAAAGATTAGTGGGCTTCAGCTATTGTTACTGCTCCTTTAGGATTTTTTCCCTGTAAAAATGGGAATCTTAAAACACTCAGATTAACATGGTATTCTGTAAACAGTTTAATAAATTTCAGTGTTTTTATAGACAAACATAATAGGATGACAAGCAACCATAAACAGAAATTTAAAAAACAAGGCATGACAAGTTTTGACAAGGAAAAATCCAATGCTGTCTTGTTTATTTAATGAAGCTTTGGGTTGTTTTGGGGTTTTTTTAGATACTTAAGAGAAAATGTAGTTTATATACACCAGACACAGTTGCTTGTGAGATGGAGGATTACTTACAGTATGAGACAATGTCTAACCTGAAGGGTTGCAAGCACTTCAGCAGCAAGTCTTTGCAATTTAAAATTAACTTTGAAAAGGGTCTGGAATAGAAGAGAAACAAATGTATTTCACTAGGCTTAATGCAGATTTTTTTGTGGGTGTGGGTGGGAGTAGTCACCTGCATATCATAAGGGTTCATCAGAAGCAGTTCTGCAGGAAAATATTTTGGGGGTTCTTTTTTTATATTTTGTTGTATACTTAGAAAGTATGATGCAGTATCATGCTGTTGAATGGTGTATAAAAAGCAGCTGTCCTGGTTTTTAGTTATGGTGTTTGTAAGATACATGAAAAGGGTCTTTCAGCTTGGTCAGTGCTGTAAGGCATTAGCTGGAGTTGGTGTCCAGTTTGGGTACAGCACTGCATGACAGCTTTGTGGGCAGGGAGAAGGGGAGAAAAAGAAGTCGAAGTAGAGAACTAGAAAACAACATGACCTTCTAGGGAAAGGCTAAAAGATATGGGTCGTTTAGTTGAAGAAGAGAAAGCTGAGAATTTCAAGTCTTCAAATATATAAAAACAATCTCTTCTTACAGATATGTGTAATACTTGAAGGGCAGTAATGCTTGAGGTGTGGCCCAGGAACATACACCTGATTTCTGCACCTAATTCTGCATCATCTTCTACAAAGTGCTTTTGGATAAGTTTATTCTGCTTATATAATTAATGTGTGTTCAATTCTGAAAATAAAAATAGTGTTGAGTAGATGAATTGCTAAATGACTTAAAGGCTAGAACATAAATTCTGTATCTAAGACTGTAATAATACTGCAGTGACATGGAGAATGATCTGCTTTCAGGGAAATATATTTATGTTGTGGATCTTCTCTCTGAGAATATTGTGAACTACCTACTTGCAAGCTGTCAGGTCATATCTCGGTCATAAAGCCCTGGTATCTTACATGCCTTCTTGCATATTATTATATAAGATCAGGTGTTTTTTTTTGGTTTTTTTTTTTTTTTTGTTTTGTTTTGTTTTGTTTTGTTTTTTTTTTCTGGGGTGTTGCAGTTTAAGAATAAGAACTGTGTAGACCCACAGGGAAGAAGAAGATAGAAAAGAGAAAGAAACAGAAATGAAAAACAGTGATTAACTCATGGATGTGTTTATGTTGGAGCTGCTTTTCCTTTGTCTGAATTTTAATTTGGTTAATGGAATTTACTCTTTCCTGCCATGCTTTTAATGTTTCAAATTTTAAAATGTTTCCTTTTGTTTTGGCAGAGAACTAATTATTGTCTTATGGTAGACTTGGCTTTTCTATGCAGTGGAATGCCAGAAGCATCACAGCCTCACTTTGTACCTTGTAATAATAATTTAGCATAAACACTATAATTGCTGTATTTACCTTCATTTTATAAGCTGGAAAAACATAGTTATAAATTACATGAATTTAGAAGGCAGTAACATCAGCTTGAGTGCAGGAGGAAAAGAGAAACAGTACTAAATTCATTAAAAAATGAAATAACCAAGGTGGTTCTGGAACTATATATTGACAAATTTGTGCGTATGAAGATGCAATCCAGAATCTGACAGTAAGATAATGACTTAATCATATGGTTTTATGCCCAATCAAGAGGGAGTTTTGGTAATTTTTATGTCCTTGGGCTACTAATGGTAATACTTAATTACTCAGTAGCCTTACTATCATGTTTCTCTTTCTCCTGATTCTAATCTTACTCTTTTTTTGTGCCTGTTTTGGGTAAGAGAATGGTTTCTGTGGATGACAGACTTGTATGTGGTTAAGTTTTTCAGTGCTGACATCTAATTAGAGACATCAGAGATGGTGATGTTTGCAATGCTGTGTCATCCAACTGCAGACTTCTATCATTTGGTTAATTAAGTGGTAGTGGGAACTTAACTTGGGGTGACTGATGGTGTTGGTAGACTGCAATGATCTGCTGTGTTCCTGCCAGGGACCGAGCAAAGTCACCTTAAAAGATCCAGCCAACTGAAATCTCCAAATATCACTTGCAAGATTGCATTCAGATTCTTAAAAGTGGTTTTTATAGCACTTAGAACTTGTAATTGGGACTCTTGGGGGAGAAGAGAACAAATCAATATTGGTAACAGAAAGACTCAATTTCCTACATTTATCTATGTGACAGTTTCTTACAGATCTGGTTTAGTGTTGGAGGCATTACTGATTCTCAACGCCTTCCCAGTTCATTTATTGGTTGATCAAAATACGTGCTAAGTTGCTGTACAGTAAATCACCACTTCACTGTTTCTGTTGTGTATGCTGAGAGCTGGTCTTAGCTTAATTCTTATCTGGCTTTTTATAAGAAGCTGAGGACTCTAATCTGTCATATAGTCAGCTTGGTTACACAGAGGCCACACAGCTATCAGTTGTTTCCTGTGAGGTGGGACATTACACTAGAAAAGAATTGTGACATTTGAAAGCCTGTGCATTGAGCCTGTGCTGAAGGAACAGTGCAAACAACAACACTTCATGCTCTCAGAAGGATGGAAAGCCTACCACACAGTGTGTTAAGTATATTCTGAACTGGGATTTGGTATCTTTGTTTCTCTTTACTGGTATTAGCAACAGACTTTACATTTCTCTTGTAATTAAACGTAGAATGCGTATGTTAATTGGGTTATTTGCTAAAGGATCGCCAATTCAATTTATAGAAGCTAATCAGCTTTTGATCTAAGGTATGAAAAAGCATACAAGTAAAACACTGACCTGAAGGGCTTACAACATAATCTATGAAATTGTGCCGTAATTCCAGTTGATTTTAAACCAGTGGAAATAAAAATAAATAAATAAATAAATATATATAAAAAAACCCAGCATGGAAGTACGAATAAAGTATGTTAACCAAGGGCAGCATAACCTAAGGATTTTTTAAAACTAAGCCTATGTTTCTGCATCTTAAAATGTAACATGTTAATATGTAAAATGTTCAAGAATTGCAAATTGCACTGAGTTCTTAAAATAACAGAAAGTCTGATTCTAAGAAATCCCTGAAAGTTGTCCTAATTAAAGCTTGTGCTCCAAGAAGGACTCTAGATTAGATCAGCTGTAGCTTTACTTAGCTATATCTTGGAAGAAGTCTGTGGATGGAGGTTCTGCAACTAGTCAGGAGAATCTGTGCTACACAGTGTGACCTGTGGTGGAAGTTTGTGTTAATTAAGTAACAGAAAATTACTTAATTAAGCAACTTGAAATTTTATAATAGAAAGTTACATGCAGCGACACTGTTATTTAGTAATTATTTGATTTGCTTTGTTTTATAATGGTGTGTCTTGTATTATTTTCAGAACAGATTCTAGTATTCTTTGTGATTTGGACTGCTACTGAGCCATGACTTACTGTCCAGAATGACTCCATATTTTTCATTAATGAAAACTAAATTAGAGTTCAGGACTGTGCACATTGCGTGAGGTCTTTTTCTTCTCATCGTGCAGTGCTTTGTGTTTATTAGTGTTAATAAATGACAGCTTATCCTGTGGTGACAGAACGCAGTAAGCTGTAGATTTTGGTGTCGTCTAGTACTGTATAATCATCACTAATCACCTTGCTATCCCATCCTTTGCCTTAAAATTTGTGGTGTTGTGTGCAAACCAGAGGAATGTATCCAGTGTTAACTACTCCTCTAGAAGAGAGACCATTGTGTTCATATCCTTCCTTTCCCATGTTTTAGTATGAGAGAAAGGATTCTTCTTTCTTCTTGTGCCTTAATTCATTTTCTATAAGAACTTTTGGTGAAGGTCTTGCCAAAACTATTTCAACAAGTCTTTCTACCCTCTCCTCCTGGCATCCTTCTGCTCTGCACTCACTCTCTTCATCTTTCAGAGAAGTCTAATAGCTGTGGGTGGGATATCTTCTATCTTCCAGAAATATTGTCTTCCCCCTCAAACTCACAAGGTTCTCACGAGGCTACAAATTCTAGTCTAGTTACAGCTTACACGAGTTTGCTCATATGGGTCTATGTAAATGCTAGGATTTCATGTGATCACTGTGTCTGATGTTCTACTGTTTTCCATTCTTGTGGTAGAGGTGTCAGCAGTTCTGGATTTTGGCTCCTGTAGAGCTTGCTGATCCCAGTGGGGTTTCCTGTCACTGCTGTATATATTCTAAGGTCTTTTATATTGTAATGTCAATTTGAGAAACTTGCTTAGATATGTATTTGAACAAGAACTTCAGTTTGGAGAACTTCCAAATCTCTGTAGAGATTTAGTTTAGAAAGAATAAAAAACCCCCCAAAACAACCAAAAACCCAAAGAAAACCAAGTTACATAGTATAACTTTTTTTAATCAATCCTCTTGGTACTCATTCATCATCCTTGTCACCTGTCAGAATTCTTCCATCTGCTTTGAAATGTCTTTATTATCAGCTTTTATCAAGTTAATCCTCCAGAATATCTTGTTCAGTCATTCTTTTGACTTTTTTGTTTGGTTGTTATAATTAATCTCCCGTTTTCTTTGGAAGAATGTCCTTTAGTATTTTGGTTTTAAATATAAAATTCATTACCTCTTTACTGTTTTGTCTAGGCAATCAGTAATAATGGCCTTTGAATAAATTCTCTGGAAAGTCACAAGCACCTGAAACCATGTTTATTTCATCATGAAATAATAATTCCTTACTGTTTAAGTATATTTTTTTTATTGTTATCAGAGTTTCTGATTTGTCCTAGGCTTTTGATGGGTTTTTTTAACTTGTTTAACCAACACATTCGCTCAAAGATTCTCTGTATAACTATATGGTGAAGTGAGAGCTATATACCTTTTTAATCTTCACTATAAAAAGAGTGTGTAGCCACTGAAGCAGAATAGTGATCTCAGTTTGACTCAGGTGCTCCCTGTCTTACATACATGGTGGTGAAATAAGTAACTCCTGTGCCTGCATTCCAATGTGATTGATGATTATGGCTGCATTATGGAACTTGGTTGGTTACTTCCAGCAGAGAAAGTTATGCTCTGTGTCTGCTGTGTTAATGCAGGGCTCAAGAAGTGGAAATAAAGTAATGAGCGAGATGGGCAAAAGTTCCTTCTAGACTGATGCTAAGCAGCTGGTGATTTCATCTTTTATTTGGGGGAAGTTCTGTTTGCTTTCTTCCTTTCAATCTCCTTCATTCCCCACTTCCTAACTAGTGCTTTGGATTTTGCCATCTTTAATATGAAAAATTTATACTTTGTCAGTCACATTTTGAATGTAAATTACCTGTCAAAGTATTTATCAGTAGCTTTTGCAGTTGTTTTAAGGTGGAAAATTTAATGGCTCTTTACTTATGTAGTAGTTACCTTTGCATATACTCACAGTGCTGCTGGTGCAATTTAAAACTCTGTCACAATTAAGACCTAAAATTGTAGCAGTACAGTTTCTAAAAACCTATCAAAACAAAACTTGTAGATTTGAGATCTTAATTTGTAGCTTTTTTCCTGACCTTTAGTGATTTCTCTCCTTGTTTAGAGATGCCAGTGAAGAGATGAACATTACATCACTCAGTGAAGTCCATCTAATCTGAGCTTTTCAAAAGCATAGGGAAGTAAATTCATTGTCTGTGCAGCCCTTTCAGAGAATGCCCTGCTTAGTAGTTTGTTGTCAGTTCAAGACAGGCTTTTCCACATGCATTTCTTCCTTGCCTAGTTGTCTGCTTGTAGAAGAACTATATGTTGTCCTGAAACCAGCTTCTTACAGACCTGTGTGATGAGACACTCTCCAGTTTCTAGGATTTCTCACTCTGGGTCAGGGCTTTGCAAGTAATTATTTTGAATTCTTCTGTGGGGAAATGAAATTGTAAAGGAAGGTTGATTCTGGTTTTTAGTTGTGTGTACATAGCTTAGGTAAAGCACTTGGTGAATGAAGTATATTGCATTTGGGAAAGAGCAAGTGGAGACTGCCAGGTTTTTGATGGTGATGTTATTAGAGATTTGTAATGTGGTTGTAAAGGTAAACAAGCTTTATGTTTTGTTCAAGAACCAAGCCTTTTCTTTTTTTATATTGTGAAATACTTGTTAAAGATGTGCTGCTAGTCTCATACTCTTAAGTATTCCCAGCAGTAGGAAATTTATACAAGAAAATAGACTTAAAAAGAGCACACATCACACTGTGTATCCCACTATGGGAGGTGCGACTGTAAAGACTTCACTAATGCAGCAGTTAAAATGTCTTAAAATTTGTGTTCTGTGTGCAAGAACTTGGTGAAGAGTATGCTGAGACCTTGCTTCCTTGATACTTTGTGTTTGGAACAGAGTAATTTCAGAGAGGCTGGGGGGAAGCCCAACATAATACAAGTTCTAGTAATTAAAAAGAGAAGGGTGGTGCGTGGGTCTAGAGAGGTGTGAGAATGACTGTCAGGCTAACCCAATAATAGACTTGCAGTTCTCCTTGCATGTCAGATATATTGAAGATTCATTCTAAAACTATCACTCCAGCTTTTGTATGGCAGTAGTCCTTGTCCTTTGGAATGGATAAGAGGCTGGTTTGATAAAGGTGACTAAAAATCATAATATCATAGAAGTACAACTTGGAAGCCTTTGATGAATTGCTGGGGTACCCTCTGCCTCTGGCACCAAGCAGAAATCTTACCATCAGATCCTGTCTCAGGACTTACTGACCCAGGGATAAGGCAGCTCCTCTCCAGTGTTACTGTAGGAGAGATAGATAAAGCTCCTTGTTAGGGAGAGCAATTCCATCCGGGCTCTGTGCCTGTCTAGTGCTGGTAACAGGAGGGAAGGATGTGGCTCCACATCAAGATGGGGTTGGCTGGCTGAGGAGCAGGAGGTTCCTGAAGGAGAAGCTCAGTGGGTGCTTGTGTCGGGTCTCACTGTCAGCTGCTGGACTATTGTTGCTTATGCAGTGAATGTTTGTAGTGCTTATGTTTAGAATATAGTAGTGCTCCTAAATTACTGATCTTTATCCCATTCCTCCTGAAAGTTTCAGGTAGAGGTAAACCAGGAAGAAGCTAATGCATTGGTGTTGTTTAAGTACTGCACTTCTGGGTTTTCATTTTTGTTTTTTTCTCCTTTTCCTTGGCAATGAGCATTTGCTGTGCTTTCCTTAGGTCAGGATTTTACTATCAAAATAGATTTTAGTGCTAATTAACTTGGATTTGCTTTCTCACATTAAAAAAGTAGGTGGGGAGAGTAATGACAGTCATTCTGCTTTTATTATGTAATGTAAAAAAAAAACCCCTAACCTTTTTTGTTTGTTCTAAAAATAAACTGACTTTTTCAGTTCATGTTTTTATTGAAAGTCAAGTGTCATAGACACCTGAGAGAGGTCTAGGCCTTAAGTTTTGTCAGCTAAACATCTGAGAACATGAGCTTGTGAATATATATTTTATGAGTTCCTTTCTGGGGTTTCAGCTTGGCTTAGGTTGGAGACTGCACTTAAGGAAGTGGTATATTCCCAGGAGTGAAAAATTAGGTAGCTGAGATGCAGGTTTAACTGCCTGGGGAACTGCGATGATGTAGTGGCTGTGCACCAGTTTTAGAAATGTCAGTAATATTTTAAAGATAGACTTAAATGCCTTGGTGTCTCTTCATCTAAATGCTTACCAAGTTGTAGCCAAAATTCTGCATTTCTCAGTGTGCTTTCTGGATTGTTCAAATTGGCTTTTGCTAGCGCAAGTGCATTTAAAACTTAGTGGATTTTTAATAGTGATCCAATACAGTTCATTCTGTTATTTTAACCTTTTTGGTTTGCATCCTTAAGGAGTGAAATAGGAAAACAGTTTAGATTAAGTTCCTGTAAGGCAATTATAAAAGTAGTTTGACTGTACTAGGAAGAATGGTTACGGATGGTTCACTGTCAAAACCTGAGGCTACATGAAAACATCTTCTGGGTCATGCTTTTGATTTGATACTATCATTAAAAACCTGGGCAAAGTACTAAGCTCAAACATGAGATAAAGCTCCTTAAAACTGCAAAGCTGTGAGTGCTCAGGTCAGAGTTCAGAGTGTTGTCAACAAATTGAAAAAGTGATAGGGAAACAAAAATACAGTTTATAGCAATAATCGTTGGTGTATGTGCATGTTACACAGGAAGATATACCAAATATACAAGACAAGAACAAGATATAGGAAGTAAATCTTTAAATGCAATTGTGAAACAAAAAGGCATTTCTTGGTGTGAGAATATTAATGGTAATATTGCCAAGAATGCCACTTGAATCTAGGTTTGTCATGCCTTGCAGATGTTTGCCTTGTGAACAAAGGAACAATTGACCCTAATTTTGCCCATTTAGTTCTTTAAACTAAATAAAAGCTCAGAAGCTGAAGGGAAGAACAGTGTCAGTTGCTTCCCAGTAATAGTTACGCATGTTAAAGGATATGGAAAAACTTCATTGAAAATCTGATTTTCGTATTTGGATAATGTCTTAAAATGTGGATTGTTTTTCTTTTTCAAACAGCTGTAGTGGATAGCCCCTCATTGAAATGTCTAAAATTTTATGTAATTCCTTGATGCAACTGAAATTCAGCAAAACATTTTGAGTCCGTATTAAGAGAACTCCCGAGTTTTTAAAATAGCTGGTAGAGTTTTTCTGCTATGGAACAACACTGACACCCAGTGGTGCTCTTGTACTACTGCGGTCTTTTAAGATGCTCTGCTTAATTGCTTCAAGTGTTCCCTCTTCCATTGAGGTGTTATCAAGCAAGAAAAATTTGAAAGCTTTCTGCGATTTTTAAATTTCCTTTGAAAACCTTACCGTTTTATGGCACAATTGTATAAATCTGCTTCTGTAGCAAAGATATGTAAGGAGCATTCTGATTTTTGCATAAACACAGTGAAAATACCTATTTAAAATCTGCTATAAAACTGAAACGTTGATTTGTGTGGCTGGCACTGAATAAGAAGTGGCAGTGCAGTTTGTGTTTGATGTTAATATCACAGTGATTCTGGAAAAGTTGGGAATCTGAAATGGATCATTTTAACAGAATATATTTATTAATATTAATTTTCATTATTTACTTATTTCCTTAAAGCTTCTACTTAATAAGATGTTAATTCTAGAGATGGTTGAAGAAAATTACAGGGGATTTATAGAAAAATGATGCGATAGGAAAAGGAAGATTAAAGATTTGTGTTTGTGCATGAACTGTTAATTACAAAGAGAGAAAACATGCTTTTCAAGAAAGCTGCTCATGAAAAATATTATTAGGAGAGTTGTTTACCTGGTGGATTTAATTATAGAATAAGGCTCTCATTTAAAACCTTTGTGTGTGTGTGTTTGTATACACGTGCGTGTTTGTCTGCGGGTGAAGTGTTTAATCCAGCAGTACGGAGCAGACAAAAAATGCATCTTGCTTTGATACTGCCAATTTCTTCAATGTTTCAGACATAGGCAATAGAGTACTGGTACAGAAATCTGTCTATTCAGGCCACATCAGGTGTAATTTGTTCTTTATGAAGTAGAGCAGAGCATAAAGCGAGATAAGTAGAGGCATAGGCAAGATCTGTGCTATGGTTATATCCCATAGCAGTGGGAAATACTGAAAAGGAGAATGCACACCTATAATGTACAAAAGTGGGTGATTAAATTGATGTTATACTTGATATGAAGGAGCAGTGGGAAAACAGCTCTGCCTGTCACTGATGTAATATGGTTTTTTTGTGTATTACAAAGGAAAAATTACTGAAATTGTTTTTCATAGAAGCTTGTTGAGAACATTTTGACAGGAAAATTGCAGATTTGGATTTATATATGAATGGTTCATGTAGAAAATGCTGATTCATTACTAATGGTTTTGTTTTAATGTCTCGTTTGAAGGTGGGAACGCAGTACTTTCTGGGAGATGTTTTTTCTGACAGAAGCTGTTGCTGAGAGGATTGTACTGCTTCATGTCTCAGATGAATGGAGCTGAAGTGGGGGGAGGAATAGGTGAGATATCCCTCAGGTTTCAGCAAGCGTAATGTGGAGGAATTGCAGTAGAAACATTTATTTTCTTTTCTTTTCTGATCTACTTTCTCTCGAGAATGCTTCACAAATAACCATCTCAACCATTTGTGGAAGCTTTTTGTCCATTTGGTTGTAAACTGTGATTTTTTTTTTTCTTTTAATTTGTATTAATGTTCTAAGGCCACAGAATCCCTGTGTGACTCCTGCAGCACTACTTACAAAAATCCCTTGAAATCAATGTAGTTGTTTTCATAACTTGAATATGAAACTTTTAAGATTGTTTTAAAACGTATAAGAAAGACATGTAATGAGTACTTTATTTCTTGGAAACTGGAGGTACTTTTAGTGTATCTTAGTCTGGTTACCAGTCCTCATAGTGGGAGGTTATGTTGTGGGGTGTGTGTTTTGGGGTTTTTTTGTGTCATTGTAAGATGCCAGTGGTCAGCCACTGGCTTGCTTTGAACTTTGAGAGTTTTGTGGAGCTTGGCTGCTGCTCACTCTATACTTCTCACCCATTTATTTTACCTTTTATTTATTTGCTGTTTCACATTAAGTAAAAGTGCTTAATTGTGAAATGTTTGTTTACAGAAGGGGAAAAGTGAAGTTTGTTGATTGTGGAAGCAGCATTTCTGTGCCAGGTTATTCCCAGTGTCTCCTTGATTTATAAAGGAAAGCTGGGGGAGACAGCTTGGAATAGAGGTGTGGAGAGCAAGAATTGACAGACACTGCCTGTACAGCACAGCCAGGTAGATCTTGGGACCTGGGGGACTTATGTGCACTTCCAGCAGTGTGATCTGGTTCATGGGTGGTTTGGGATTGCTTCCTACCACTTGGCAATAGGAAATGTGTTGGATTAATGTAACAGGATCACACTGTGGGTCACCTTTTGTTATCTAAGGTCATAGCATTTTGCAAAATGGGCAGGCAATGCAGATGATGTGAGGTACTTGAGTGGATATAAGAGAGACACAGTGCTACAGGGTTGTTCTCTTTGACTTCAGAGCAGGTTTTTACTGTCTTTGGTTTTGTTCAGGGTCAGATTTTTTTTTCTTTCTTGATCTAATACAGAGAACAAAATAATTGAGTGGCCTTATGCTGCAAAGGTCCTACCTTCAGCATATTGCATGCTCTCATTAAGAACAGCTGGACAAAGGGACTGATTCCTTCCGAATCTGGAAAAAGCTCAGATTTAATAATCCTTGTGTTGTGGGGGGAAGGATTATGCCATCTGAAGAGGTAGTTTTGTCTAGTGTAACTCCCTTTTCATACTTGAGCTAGGTAGATGTATTTTTTTTCTGTATAAATGCAATTATTTAAAAATAAACTTAACAAATATACTTATTTTATTATCTTAAATAATTTGTGGGCCTGTAGCAGGAAATACTCAAAGCTGAAACTTAGTTCTTATAGGAGACCGTACAAACAGGAGAAAATAAAATTATTTATTTAAAATAAGTTTCTCTAAGTTTGTTTAGAAAACATAAACATGTTTGCAGTACTCATTGCTATATGAAGTAGTCTGTATAAGAATGTTGTTGTGGCAAAATGGAAAAGACTGACTTGATATACACTGGTTTCAAGCTTCTGTTGAGGCAGGAGAAATCTGTGCTTTGGCTAAGTCTGGTGCACGGTGTCTCCTGGTTGCAGTTTGCTTCCTGGCCAATTTCTGACCATTTTTTACTAAATCTATAGTTTTGCATCCTGTTGCACAGAAGCAGCACCTGACACATTACTGGAAAGCTCTTTTTTCCCCTCTGTTGATGTTCTTCAGTAGAGTTCTGCTGACAAAATTCTTGATGTGATCTTTTTTTCTTGAATGTAATTTTGATCCTGATCTTTTCTATTTACCTAATTTATATTTTCCTGTCATTAGCATCTATAAAAACCAAACCAACCCCAAACTATAAAAACAACCCCCCTACATTGATATTCACAGATTCTAGTTTTTTGAAAACTCTTGTAATAACCAAGTCAGTCAGGTTTTTGCTGAAAAGCTTTGTTTGCTTAAATCAGCCTAACAGATGTCCCCATTGGTATTTCATGATTGATGTCTCCATGCGGTTGGCAGAGATTTTGGTCAGATAGGCAATATTTTTGCTAAGTGTTGTTGCTTAAATTAGCTCAAGTCAAAAATTAGTGGTCTTCTCCAGTGAGTTTCTCTTTACCCGTTCTGTTTCAAAAGCTTTCCTAAACAACAAGACAAACTAAACTGGAAATTCATACATAAATTTTAATATAAAAAGTTACAAACTGAAAATTTTGACTAAACCGGAGTGCTATTTTGACAGCTGTGATTCAGTGTTCACTTTGAGGTGTGAAAGTAAAACGTGACTCAGCAGTGGAGTTTGTAATAGCAGAATTGTCCTATGTAGAGAAAGTTTAATTGTAAGTCAAATTCTTGTTTATTCATTCTTTAAAAATGTTTTTTACTTGCTGGAAAATGGTAGCACTTATATTGAAGTACTTGGCTTAAATAACTCCGTAAGAGAATTGCAATCCCTCTAGCTTTAGTAGAATGAAGAATTACTTCATTTGCTTTTGGAGCAGAAAAGGAAGAATCCTTCCATGACTTAGCCAACAGCCTAAAACTCAGCTTATGGATTTTGTGCTCCCCCAGCCCCTGCTGTTCAGCTTATGTTCAGTTTTATGCTGAAGGCGGCAGAAGGTAAACTTGCAGAGTTTATGATACTGCTCTTTCTAGGAAGTCTGTTGGTGTAATTAAGGCACAGTTGAAGCCTCGAGAGCAGGATAGTCTGTTGGGTGTATCTGTTTCCCCTGGCACAGAGTGGGAATGCTGTTCTGCTTTACCTTCTGACTCCAGCTAATGAGATCTGCTAATGTACAGGAGTTGCATGAATCTTCCCATACCATAGTACTGAAGCTTAGAGTTACTCAGCTGGGAAATCCTGTATTGCCGTGCAAGCCAACACGTCTTGCTACCTTATTCTTCTCAAGCATCTGTCTTTTATTAAAAAAGTAGAATTGTTTCTTCTTATGCATCTCTCTCTCTATATATATATATGCATTTTTTTGCTGTCTGAATTGTTTCATTATTGGCTTTTCTTCTTTTTGATGGTGGTGGACTAGAAAGTCTGGATTTGCTAGATGTGAACAGATAAATCTGATCAAATGTCTGGGTTAGAGCACAGCTGGGACCAGCAATTAGTCTGGGAGCACTGGCAGGACTGGAAAGGGCAATGTTAAAGTTACCAGGGCTGGAATCAAAAAGGTCTGTCAAGTGTAGTTCCCTTCAAGTATTTTACCTTGTTTCTATGTTGGAGTGTGCATGTTGTTTTCTTGAAAAAGAAATATTTCTTGAAGGACTCAGGAGTATTTATTTTTTAGTATTATTTCAGTGTATATAACTCTTTGTTTTTTAAATCATTCCTTTATTGTTTGGAAAATGGTGATTTCTTGGTGAGTAGTTATTTAAATGTTGAGGGAGAACTGTGTTTCAGACTCTGTGTCTATCAATTACTTAATGGTTGCTATGATGTATTTGAATAAAATGAAAAGCTGTGCAGAAGAAGGCAGGTTGCCAGCTACATCAAATTGAAAACTGGAACTGCAAATGGGTTAGAGTAGACAAAATGAACAACAAATGTCACAATTTCTGATCACTCAAGTTAAAATTATCCTTTTTTGAAGTGTTTTTTGAAGGTTAGAATAGATCCGCCCTTTAAAATGGATTCAGGATCAGTTCAAAACTTAGTGTTCAGATGAACAAATTTATTGTATATTTAGAGAATTTTTGCAGAAAGATAGTGATCCTGCACTGCTACCATCAGTGTCACAAATGCTTTTTTCCAATGTGGTTGTGGAGAATTTTCACTCTTAGCACTTTTTGCCATATTTGACTATTCCTACAGTGTAATGCACTTTCATTTTTACCAGTTTCTTTGTAGCACAGTCAACCAAAATACATTTTATAGGATGGAAGTGTGTGCCCCAGCTCTTGAGGGAGTAACTGTACAGCCTTGCACTTTACAAATACATGTGGTTATGCTTTGAGCAGGACAGGACTTGATTGTTTTGGTTTGATGTGTTTTTTTTTTCCTTGCAAATGCTCGATGAAAATATGCTTCTTACATCAAGTAAAGGTCAAAGGGTTGATTTTGAAACCAGGTTCCTGTAATTTGGGGGCTGGGCATGAAGAGCAGAGTGTTTACCCTGTTTGTGATGGCTCTGATTACTTTATAAGTGCAACTTTTTTTCTTGTTTGCATTTTTAAAAAGTATCTTCTGTTTAGAAATTATGAAAGAAGAAATATTTTTCTTAACCTGATTTCAGTGTAAGGAAACTGATTACATTAAGTAATTTTTCAAGTATTTTTGCATCTATGCTTCACCAGTACAAAAGATAGGAACTAAAGACAATCTCATAGAAGAAATGTTTGTCTCATTGATACATCATGTGATATTCTAATTTATTTTTTTTTCCCTTTAACAGGTATCTTTCAGATGAAGGAATTGAAGCTTGCTTAAGTTCCTCTGAAAAAGTTAATACAAATGATATTATCCTAGTTGCCCTTAATGTAAGTTATGGTAGTGAAAGTGTTTTCTCTGAGAAATCATGCTGAAAATGATAGATCTAATGGTTCAAGTATAGGCTTGTGTGTCTAATTAAGTGCACTGTTGTCTGTGTGATTTATGTAAAGGACAGCGTATTTACCTCTCTCCTTGCCTGCATGAATTCTGAGTTTTATTTGGAATGAACATCTATTCCAAACCGCAAAACCTGTAGGAGAAAAATTGACCAGATTTAGCAGCAGGAAAATATCTTTTTGTTTATGAAATATAACACTAAAGTCAAACTACAAGCAGTAATACAACCAGAAGTGCTGTATAATGATATGAGTATGAAATTTTAGTACAAGTTTGTTGGGATGAATAAACCACCCTTACTTTGACTTCTGGACATGATACTCCTTAAAGCACATTCAGACTATGTATTCAGTGTTGTCTACATATTTATGTAACTAAAACCTGGGGTATTTTTCTTTGCTGTAGAAATCTGGATTAGTAGTCATAATTTTGGCAAAAAATTAACAAGAAATATACAAGATAGAGCAACATCTTTGAAGCAATAAACCATAATATTTTTAAGGATATGAGAAAAGTGTGTATGTGAATTCCTGCTTTTTAGAATTCTGGTATATATATTGTTGGTAGACATTAGTAAGTCTGCTGCCTTTCTTAAATAATGTATTTGTTATTTTATTTTAACATATTTTATCAAATCCATACTCAGATGTTGTATATGATTTAATATAATAACTATATGTAGTTGTAATAACTATATGTAGTTACAAGGAGAAATAGTATACTTCCTTGATGAAGTTAGAAATAATAAAATAATGAAAATATGTGAGATTTGTTGGAGTTTATTTTGTCCTCTCTCAAGATTCAGCCACTAGATGGTACTCTGAAAGTGCCCCCTCTGCTTCTTCACGTATGCTTTAAAGCATGTGTTCATTCACTTATGTATGCAGGCACAGTTCATGTAAGGAATATGAAAAGAATTAAAGTAAAATTATAATGCAAAGATGCAAAGAATGTAATACAAAACATGCAGAAGGCAAATGTTTGATTTCTGGACCAGAGCAGCATGCCCATGTATTTGAGGATGCATTGCTGCTTTATACAAAACCCAAATAAAATACTTGTGAGTTGCTGTGTATTACGAAGCGCGTAATCGTGTGCTAGAACAAGTACTGACATGATCATTTGTGCCAGGTTGTTTTTTTCAGGTTTGTTTGATAGATAATAAAAATAAACCAGAAATGTTGCACAAGTACTCAAAAGCCAGAATTAATGGCCTATCATTTTTTATCACTAAGTCAGTTGTTTGTGTGCCCAGAAGATTAACTTCTCTGTTGAGTGAGTAGAGAGTAGCAGTGTGTCTTTAATGGCAGGATAACAGTGAATTTATATTCCACTTCTTACAAATTCTTCCTTGACTGCTAGAGGCATGTTTCAGGCAGAAGAAATCAAGAAGTCAGCTGACCTTTTTTACGTTTTTTGGGTATGTGTATGTGAATTACTTAAATAAGTATGAAGTACACATAAATGTATCTTCAGTTCTTCATAAAAAAATTAAATCTTTTTATTTTGTCTAAGCACTTAAAAAGAATTTGTAAAGGTTATGTCTCCTTCCTGCTGCTCTGATTGCAAATCTGGAGGCAAGGGCAAGTCCTGGCTGAGCAACCCAGTGACTTTCTGTGATGGGATGACTGCATCAGTGGACGAGGAAGGCCTACAGATGTCATTTATCTGGTCTTCTGTAAAGCCTTGGACAGAGTCCTTTAGAATGTCCTTCTAAACTGGAGAAAGATGGATTTAATGAATGGACTGTTAGAAGCATAAGAAAGTAGTTGGACAGTCCTATCCAGAGGGTGGTCAATGGCTCAGAGTCCTAATGGACATCAGTGATGAGTGGTATCCCTCAGGGGTCTGTACTGGGACCAGTGTCACTAAATCTCTTCATTAATGATACAGATGAAGGAACCAAGTACACCCTCAGCAAATTTGCAGATGACACCAAGCTGAGCAGTGAAGGACAGGATGCCATCCAGAGGGTCCTGGACCAGCTCAAGATGTGGGAGCATGGGAATCTCAAGACCAAGTGCAAAGTGCTGCATCTGGGTCAAGGCAGTTCCTGGTATCAACAGAGGCTGGGGATGAACAGATGGAGAGCAGCCCTGCTGAGAAGGGCTTGGAGGTGCTGCTGGATGAGGGGCTGGACATGACCCAGCCATGGGCACTCAGCTCAGAGAGCCAAACGTGTCCTGGGCTGCATCCAGAGCAGAGTGGGCAGCAGGGCCAGGGAGGGGATTCTGCTCCTCTCTGGTGAGACCACACCTGCAGGGCAGCACCCAGCTCTGGGATCCCCAGTGCAGGAAGGACATGGACCTATGGGAGCAAGTCCAGAGGAGGGACACCAAGATGGTCAGAGACATGGAGCAGCTGTCCTGTGAGGAGAGAATTGGGATGGTTCAGCCTGCAAAATGGAAGGTTCAGGGGTGTGCTACTTGTGGCCTTCCAGTGCCTGAAGGAAGCTTATGAGAAAGATGGAGAGAGAGGCTTTTTACAAGAACATGTAGTGAAAGGACAGGGGAGAGTGGCTTCAGTTTTGAGAGTAGGGTTATGCTAGCTAATAGGAGGAAATTCTTTACTGTGTGGGCAGTGAGGGACTGGAACAGATAGCTCAGAAAAGTCATGGATGCCCCATCCCTGCAAGTGTTTAAGGCTAGATTGGATGGGCTCCGAGCAGTATGGCCTTAGCGGAAGGTGTACCCTGCCCATAGGAGGCGAGTTGGAACTAGATGTTCAGGTCCCTTTCAACTCAAACCATTCTATGATGATTCTATGATACGGATATGGAACACACAGGAGCAGTTTATAGGAGCCTATGTGCTATTCAGAGACACACAACTGACAGATGAGTTTCCTCAGATGTGCTCAGATTGAAAAACTGAATGTCCTTCCTTATTATTACCTGGCTATCTTGTGCAACAGAGAGGGGACATTTATAATAAATCGTTTACAATATTTCAGATACTAAAATACAGGCCTGCTCAGTTCTAGATCAGGGTGCCAGGATAGTAGGCCATTGACATATATTAATGGCAAAATATTGTTCAGGTTGCTGTAGTAATTACGTTTAGCACATTTTCTTTTGAAAGTGTTGTTTATGATGATAATAAGTAAGGATTTGTGCATGTAAAAAGACAAACTAAAAATACTTTTCTCTAAGTGCCAGATGGAGAGCAAAGAAAGATGTTTCACCTCTGTTAAACCTCACAGTTACGTTTAACCATTAAACATTGTATAGTCATTTGGTTTTGTCTATTTTAAGAGCATTTTAATCAATGTTGAAAATGTACTTAAAACAGGAATATAATTTAAAAAGCAAAAGGATTTCTTCTGTAAACTCTTGAGCTGTTGAATTTTTTATCACACACAGGAGTGGATTTCTGTAATAAATAGTTGCCATTATGGAAAAAATGCTGTTCTTTTTCCTACTTTATGTGAGTTTGTTTTTTTTTTTTTCTTAAGGTGCATATTTTAAGTTAATATTTTCTTGTCTTCTGTGATCATTTCAGACAGATTTAAGAACGATTGGCAAGAAATTCCTCCCCAGTGACATCAATGGTGGAAAAGTGGAAAAGGTAGACAATATTTTTACTTCGCTTCTTTTACTTCACTTCTTTTACTTCACTTCACAGAATACTTCACAGTATTCTGTGATTTCTGTGTGATCACAGCCTTCTATGTCCAGACATTAGTCTGGTTTTGTCATTACTTCCCATACAAATCCCCCCATGTTTGAATATATAAATATGTGTAAATATGTGAACATAAGCTTCATAAAAAAGGAGTTTTTGGTTTTTATTTCACAACTTTGAAATGCTTAAATAAAAATCTGAACAATCCTGGCGACTTCATTTGTTGCTGAAAAGTCATTTAACTTGTTTGGTCTTGACATTGTATCAGAATTTCATTTTTTCCACTCATTATCCTGAGAGGGCAACAAAGCAGGTCAGAAATAAATCAAAGTAGCTGTTTGCTTCTGATATACACAGTGATACAAGTTAATGCTGTGTTACTTGCCTGCTGGCATCCATGGCTATAGGTATGCACTATTTTCCTATGGCTGTGTATCCTACAGGTTATGTGGATAAAACATGTTAGATGGTATATTATTTTATGTGCTAGAGAAGAATAATATACTTGAAGCTTGGCTGTTTTGATGCATTTAGTGTGCATTTAAATTAACTGGATCTTAATGCATGTTGTGTGTTTTGGTAAAAATGGAGTTTGTCCCCTTCTGTATACCCTTCCTCTTTTGTTCCTTACATGTGATTCAGAGAGTGGATAAATGAAGGAATTTTATTTTAAACCCAGCAGTGGTTCTCATTTCAATTCTTTAGCACTTACTTCAAATATTGACAGTCTATCACTGATGTGAAAGTTCTGAGGAAACATATTTCTTTACTATTGAAATTCAGATAGTGGTAGGTTAAGGTGGGCTTGTTTTAGGAAAATGAGATTGATTGATGAGAGAGGCTGTTAAGAGCTGTTTGGATTTGTTTATTCTGTTGCCTAAATGGAGTGGTCACTGTTGCAAACTCAGACTTCTACAAGAAAACAAGCACAAACTTTATTGCCATTTATGCAAAGCCCACTTGAAAGAGAGTCCATTGCAGGATCTTAGATTTTAGCTAGGCAGCCTATTACTAAGTAAACTAACTTTATGGGAAGAGTTCTATTAACTTTATCTATATTCATAGATCTTTAAAAAATTATTTTAAAAAAACCCAAACCAGACACTTGCAAACCATTTCCTGGAGTGTGATAATCCTTCAGGTTTTGGGAAGAATTACACAGAGAAAAATCTGCTTGAGAAGGACTCCTATTTATAATTTTAGCTCAAGCTATTAAATAGTATGCTGAATCCTTGCTTTCTTAAGTGTAATTTCCCTTTTTTTTGGGGGTAACATAAAGCAAATTGACTCCTTAATCAGTGCTGCTGTTTAGCTTTCAATGTCTGCAAATGCATTATGTTAATAGAGCTATGTGTTTACAAAAAAGAATATTTGCTTTGTGGGAGAGGATCAACTTCTTAGGAGTTCTCTAAGAACTCCATAGAAAGTAGTAATTTGTTGTTCAGAAATGTTTCACTCAAAAGTAGAAATTATGTGCTATGATTGTTCCTCTCAGCCAAGACTAATATAAGTATTATTTATCTATATCTTGAGAAGCTATGATGTATTTCCATCTTGCATAGAAAATAAATTTATTTATTTTAAAAATAACTTTTAATGGAACTCTTTGCTTATTACAATAGGCAAATAGCTGCATAAAAGCTGGAAGAGTCCTAGTATGAAGCATGGATATTTGACCATTACAGGTGGTTATGAACTTCAGTCATTGATACACAGAACTGTCTCATTCACTCATTTAGTATCTGTGTTTTTTGTGGGTTTAAAATAAAATCAATATTACCAGCATTAACCACAAGATGGCCACATTTGCATAGGATTTGAGAAAACTGAATCTTCCCATTTCTATCTAGATTACTTTATATCATAAAGATACCTTAAGTAGTTTTGAAGGAATTAAAGTGCAAAGAAGTCTATAAAGTTACAACTTATCATTTAATAGCTGTTACATTTAAGCTGTTACTAGGGTTTTTTTGAGAACTTCTGTCATAATGGAAACATTGACTGCAGAAGAAGCATTCAGGAAGGATTTAAGTTGTGATCTCAGAGGTCTTTTCTGAATTTCTTGCAAATTGATGGTAAGCATTTGAAAACATAATGTTCCAGCAATTTAATTTCTGGCATTTGATTCCTGGCAAAGGTTACTCAAATGCTTCCCAATTTCTGTTTCATAGGTTGTTTTGATTGTGGGTTTTTCTTTCCTACTGCCTTTTCAATTTTTTCCCCCAAAATTATCAGATTTGTTGTTCTCATTAAAACTGATCTGCATTTAAAAAAGCCTCTTTCAGTGAGAGTGATAGCTACATCAGATCTTGTATGGCCATCAAAGTAAAGCTACTGTGCTCCTGTTCTCTTATTTATTAATTTATCTTCTTTTTATATATACTCACCTACTGGTTATCGGCTCTCAGTTTGTGTTCTTCTGGCTACTTATTCTGTTTCTTCAAGGTCAGAAGCTGATGAACTGTGCACTTTTTCCTCTTTTTGCTGTCATTTAGGAGCTAGAGATCAGTTGAGCAGCCACAGACAATTTTTTTTTCAGAGAAATTAAAATGACTTAGCTATAGCTGAAATGTGACAAATGGTTTAGGTGGTTGGTTTGGGCTTGGCTTTTCAGGTGGGTTTATTTTGCTTTATTTGGATGTTTTTTGTTTGTGGTGCTTTTTTGTTTGGTTGGGTTTTTTGTTTCATTCTTTTTAGTTATTATTTTTAGTTTTTGTAACATAGATTTTGGTGTGTGTGGTAGGGTATCCATTTTTATGTAATCAATAGACAAGTGACGTCCCTTCTATTTGTTTGTTATATTTTGATTGGACCATTGTTTAAAGAAGCTATGTTTCTAGTTGGTGTTTACAAAGCAGTTGTACTTGAAATTTCCTCTTGATCTTGTCTTCTAAGCTGGTTTTTTTTTTTTTTTTGTTCTTTAGAAGACTTTGTCAGTGACACCCTGCAAAGAAATATTACCTGTACTCCATACTGTGTTAGAAGTGACAGTATCTGTGTTTTTGTTTGTTTACCTCCTCAACTGTTTTCATTCACTTTTATTTTATAATTGATATCTCAGAGAAGTGTGAACCATCACAACTGTTTCTCAGAAAAAGCCATTTTTAGCATTCTTTAGAACGTAGACTACATGAGTGATAGAAATTCAACATGACTGCCTGATCAAATTACATTTTTCTTTGCCTGGGGGCATCTGTTGGTGTGTCTAGATATTGCAGTGTGTTTGCTTAACAATGCTAACAATTTTGTCTTTTCTGTTTGACTTATCTAGCTGGAAGGGCCATGTGTCCTGCAAATACAGAAAATTCGCAATGTTGCTGCACCAAAGGATAATGAAGAATCTCAGGCTGCTCCCAGAATGTTACGTTTACAGATGACTGATGGACACACAAGCTGCACAGCTATAGAATACAGTAACATGTCAAAAATAAGGTGAACAACTTTCTTTTCCATGTTTTCCTTTGATACTTAAATGTCCTTGAACTAATGGAAGTGTCCTTAGTAATTTATGAAAAAAATTACTTGACAGAAGAGGCTTACTTCTTGAATTTGTATATAAAAGAGAAATTTAAATTCAGCATGCAATGGTATATATGAATGTAATTTACAGTTCTGTTTATGCTGAACTACATAATGGAAGAAAGTGGAATTTTGTGGCCATCTACTGAGTTACAGTTTCATAACACACAGCATTTTGGGGGTGTGTGCAAACTTGGGCCAAATTCCCAGTTTTTAGTAGTAGCAGATCTTTTGCCATACCTTTGTAGCAGGAGTGCCACAGGCTTGACACTCCTTAGCCAGTGCAACTAATGCTGCTTCACCATGGGCAGGTGAAGGCCTTTAGCTTGGATATTTCTTCAGTTAAAAGGGAAGGGTAAGAGAGCTTATTACTGCTGAACATGGGGATGTTTTGTGTGTTTGGTTATGGAGGTGCTAAATACAATCTCTTGTGTTTAGTCTGCAGTGTACTCTGCACTCTTCTAGTTCAGATAATGTTGGTTTAAAAAAACTCTTCTTCTTCTGTCTTTTTTCTGCTAGCTGCAACAGTAAGATGTAGATATATACTTAATTTTTGAATATCATCTTGTACTGTTAAATTGTTCCTTCTGAGCAGGAGCCAGCTTGCAGTTTAGAGTGATGCTGTCCGAACATTTAATGATATTTTAATTTTAGCTTGAGCCAGCAGAACTTGGAATATCATATTCCAATGCAAATATAAAAAGAGAATAAAGGAAGGCAAACAGACTCCTGTGTAAGTAGATTCTAGATCACAAAATGTTTAAAGATGAACACAGTACAAGACATAATTTGAAAGCTTTTTGATAAAATCTCAAAAATGTTAGAAAACTCATCACTCTAATAATCTTGTGAACTCTTCTTTTTACGTAACATTTAAAGATTTAATTTGTGTTATAGGTAATTGTTTCAGGTTTGATGCTGGGCTATTAAATTGCAATAATATGCTATTTCAGTACCTAGTGTTACTTCAAATAAATAAAAATCACAAATTTCTTTTAAATTATAAGTTTTTCATTACTATGCCTTCAATTTACCCCTTTCCCTTTACCTAATTTTAATTTTTTTTCTGTATTTCTTTCATGTCTGTTTATTGATCTCATTTTCTTTGTCCTTATCAGAACAATCCATTAACATTGCTAAGGTTAAATGCCACTGGTACTGTAATTGGCTGACTCCACTATGAATTTTCCTCACCATGTGGTATGGCCTGTGATTGCAACAGTAGCTTTACAATATTTTAAAGAGATTATTGTCTCTCAGTTGAAAGGTTTTAACTGGCTGTGTCCTGTTTCTCACAAGAACAAGCAGTTTCCAGATTGCACTGCTTGTCATATCTTTCAATTACATGTTGGAAATACATGATTCTTTTATGCTTCTGCTGTTCTGCTGTATCTATCCTTTTCCTAGGATAGATTAATGTGAGAAGATAAGGTGGCTCCATGTGGGAGATGATGACAGAAAGTATTCACATGTTTTTAAATTATAGAGTAGTGAGAGAAGAAGCACTACGAGATGCATGGATTTTTATTTTTATTATATAAAGTACAGTATAATCCTAACTCTTAGCAATGTGTAGGAAGGTTCCTTTCTAACCTTTCTATGTGTCTACTAAGTTAAATATCTAAAAAAATTTGAGATTATTAACTATTTGGAAATCCATACTTAACTGTAAAGATCAGGAACCTACCTCAAAGTCAGTTGTCTAAGAATATCATCTGATAGTCGAAACAAATTGTATCCTTAGTTTGGTACTATGAAATTGGATATTAACCAAACAGACAATTTGCCAATATTCATCTCTGTTAAAATCTAATTTGCAGTATGGCATTTTTGAATAATGGGTGGGAAGTGTTCCAGGAAAGCTATTGGAAAGTAGCTTTTTGATGCTAATTTTTTATTATGGCATATGAAAATGTTGGAATTATAATAAGAGTAGTTTTTTATGTGTTTCTTTGTGGTAGAATATTAATAAATGTATTTGAATTTTTAAATTTTGTTTCTACCTCTAGCCTGAACACTCCACCTGGAACAAAAATTAAGCTTTCAGGAATTGTTGAAGTGAGAAATGGATTCTTGCTGTTGGATGACAGTAACACAGCAGTTCTTGGAGGTGAAGTGGAGCATCTTATAGAAAAGTGGGAATTACAAAGGGTGAGGTAACACCACTTGAAATGCTTGTCTTACAAGTTGCATATTACATTTAAAAAGTCAAGCTTATTCTGTTGACTGTGAACTTTTGTATAATAAACTTCTAGAGTTGTACTGTCCAGTTTTAGGACTGCAGCCAAATCTTTGCAAGTAGGTCTTACGTATAATGCTGCAAATTAAAAAATTACAAGTGATTTTTTCATGGGAACTGTTTTCTTTCTTCATGGATTGAAAATTAAATAAATTATTAAATTTAAAATAATAAATAAAATATTAAATTTGTTTTGGTGATTAGTCATGAGTAGTTGCTTTCTTAAACAATCTGTTTCATACCAGAATACTATGGAGTTCTGCATTTTACAGTTACTATCTGCAGACTGTTTTTTTAAGGCAAAAGTAATAGAATAAATGTACAGAGAGCATTGATGTTGGTAACCTTTGGTATGATCCTTGTATTCCACATTTCATTAGTACTTTAGATAAATTGTGGTTACAAAGTCAAATTGGAGATTTAAAATACTTCCAACAAGGCATAAGTATGTGTAAGCTCCTTTACTTTGGTAGAACAGAAGTGGCTGCAGGAATATTTTTTCCATACATTTTCTCACAAAGATGTGGAAGTTCCTAAGGCAGGAGTTGTGTCCCTACTACCCTACTACCATTAGTCCCATTAGTCCCAAATTAACTTGCCAGATTAACTATGGCTGCTACAACCATGCACATCTCTCTATTTTTGCATCTACATCTCTGAAACAGAGTAGCTGCTTATGAACATGATGGTTAGTTCTGTATGAAGTACTCATTTTATTGTTGCTCCTGCTAAGCTGGGCTCAGTAATTTTTGTTAGAACTAGCCTTCTTTGGTGCTTGGTTGTGCTTAATAGATTTCAGCAAACTGGGCCAAAATTATTTGAATTTTAGAGTTATGAATTCTAGTAGATTCTGTTTGGCATTCTTCAGCTTTTATAGCTGAAAATAAGGTTTTTTTAAAAAACACAAAGGTGTTCCTGGTTTTAAATGACACTTTCAAAAGAAAAGGGTTTCTGGGGCCAACAGCAGAAACATCCCATTTTATGATTTTTATTCTTACTTAGTATTAAGTCTTGTGAGTTCTCTCTTTAGTTAAAAAACACTGAGTTTTAAGGTAGATGGGGCAGAAGAGAGAACACAGAGCTAATACGTTCTTAAGAATGCCATGCAATTCACAAGATAAGAGTAAAGCTGGTTCATTTTCTTGGTGATATTTTGGACAGTCTGTTTTCACATTTCTTCTACCTGGATTTCAACAGATAATTTTTACTTTATAATTGATAATTGGGTTTTTAAATCAGTATCAAGAAATAACTTGGAACAGACTCTATTTACATAAATAAAAAAAGCAAAGCATTTAATAACCAAAGGCATGCTGCTGACTACAACTTTCGGCAGTCATTAGCCTGTTCTCCTGGCTACCTAGCTATGTTTAACAGAGTGGTTAACGCTGCCACTGATTTGCTCTTGAAAGATACAGAAGATTATTGCCTGCTGCTATCCCCTCAGTGCTCTGGTTCTCAAACTTTTGGAATTTGCCAGAGTATTGTGTTCTTTTTCTTGTTGACGAGCTCACAACACATGAATGTGGCCATGTCAGAAAAGCTGTGGGTGACAAGGAATCAGTTTGGACAGGTGAACCATGACCACTGGAAATTGCAGTTCCAGTTCTATATCCAGACTGACAGCTAGACAGATAGGGCTCAAACAAATCTGTGGAAGCCAGATGCTCCATGGTAGCAGTTTTCCTATGAACTTGATGCTTCTATCCTGTTCAGAAAGGTTTGTAGAAGTTCAGCTGACAAATAAGCGTAATTGCTGAAATATCTGAGAGGTGATAAGGACATTGCCACTCCTTGTCTAATCTTGCCACGGAAGCTTAAATAAAATGCTGAATTGTGTTTGCATAAAAAGACATGAAAATTTTATTTGTGTAACTATTTCAAATTACTTGTTTTGAAGTTAGTTTTTTATTTTTGAAGGCAGTTTTATATTTTCTCTCTGCTAGAAAGTCTGAGATGTGTTAATTTGGCTTCCTGTGTAGATGATGAAATAAGGGGGTTTTATACTTTAGCATAAAATTAGTGTTATTAAGCCAAAAAACATTACAAAACTTCAGAAGAAGAGTTGTTTATCCTGTCTTAAGGTATTGCTCTTGCACCTACTTGTCAGTTCCTACTTGTTCAGTTGTATTACTGTTTTGTTCCATTCAGAACAGTATTTGAAATTGCTTTCAGGAGGAATCAAGTTTTAGTAATAAAAGACTCATACTACAATGCAGCATATGTGGAATGAATGCAGTATTATCACATTGCATGAGGAGTAAATGTGCTCTTCCTTGTATCATTCAATTTTATCATAAGGTAAATTCTTGCCTGGAAATTTCAGGTCTTTTATGTGTCTCTATTTAAGTGACAGTAAATAAGTAAAGGAAGGAGTAAATGAGACTGTTACTGTGAAATTTTTTTTTCCCTTGGAAATATAAGTGTCATGGAAAAAAATACAGTTCCAAATAATTATTACTTTGTGGTGTTCCTCATGTTCTGATGGTCACTGATGTTCCAAACATGAAGAACCAGTATCTGTAAGATATTGCTGGTACCCTTCTTAAGTGGAAAGAGTACTTTATATTGCTATTAAACAAAACACCAGACAATATGTAATTGAAGTCTGAAGCAAAGCTGCAGAGATGATTAATGAGAATGTTTGGTAGGCTCTTAAATTCTTAACAGTTAGAATCACAGGTCATCTAAAAGTAAAGCTCTCTAGTGTACTTCGAGATTTTTCTGTTTTGGTGAAGGTGAGGCTAAATATTGAGATTACCTCATGGGAAAAGGGAGTAGTTTTATGTATGCTTCAAAATACATCTATAAAGAAAGGTGAGGGTACAATAGTTTGTAGTATCTACCAATCTTATATTGTAAACCGTAGTTTCTTGAGAGATTCTCTAGGAAATACATTTTTAGTGTCATGATGCAAATAGAGCAAAAAGGGTAAAAGATGTACACTAAATGTATTTATAACAAAGTTTATTGTAACTGATAGTTACTGCTGGGTTGTGAGGAAATTTAATTATAAGTTTAAAGAGATTGCATGTGTTGCCAGTTGCTTTTTATTCGGTGCAATGTGAAATTTGGTTTCTAAAGCAGCTGCTCTCACTTCTCAGCAGAGAGTGCTCCTTGAGAAGAAGGTATCAGGGCTCTTATTTACCATTAGATCATTAGAATTCTTTCATTATGGTTAACAGTTTTATGCAATAAATTGTTATGATTCAAAATTCATGTAGGTAAATGCTGGTAAATAGGCAGTTAGTTTTTAAGGGCTTTTTTGCCATTTGCCTAGTTGCACATTTGAGCAGTAGATTTGAACAATCTTTTTTTCTACGTGATCTGTTCGTTCTGGTTTGGGAAAGGAAAAAAAGTGTAAATTCAACATGCTCATCCTTATTATAGGACATGAGGAATTAATCTGATGCTTGAGTTCTTGTCTAGCATATAATTATTTTTTTAAATTATAATTTGATTCAGTGTGGGAGTTCATTCAAAAATTGACTGCATTTCTTTATGCACAAACAAACAAGCAAACAAATAGAAATGCTAGAATAAGTGCAGGGTTTATTGCACCTGGAGTGCCTGCTCTGGGGAAGTGAAGTGGCTTGGCCATGAAATCACTGTTGTACTGTGCTTCAGTTAATAGGTACAGGGAGGTGTGAGCATGCTGCAGTGATCAGCCTTTGGTTAGCTCATATTTCTAAGGCAGCATTTTAAGTGAACTGATTGAAACTAAAGCAGAAAAATTTTATGATTTCTGCACTTCTAAGTGCTTTTTTTGAATAATTTATTGAATACTTTATCAGTGTTTTTTGCTCCAAGGCATGAGAAAAAGGATTATTCTCTTTTTTCAACCTTGAAAGGAATTAATAACTATAAATGATTTAGAAAACAGTCTTTGGCTCTTGAATAAAAGTAGTTAACTTGAAAGGAGTGGACCAAGAGTTTTAATTTGGGTATGTATTAGCTAAATTAATCTATTACTTAGTTTAAGAAATTCTCTGATAACATAGTGGCTTAAAGCTTTTTCGTGTTTATACTCCATTTTTCACATGACAGATTTAAATCAATTCTACATCGGGGTAATATATATATAGGTAAATGTCATACATAGCCTTAAGTAATTAAGGCTGTCCCTGACAACAGAGAGTGTATGTAGTCATGCATGAATGTCTGTTGGGCGAAAAGGACAGTAAGAAATGAAGATGATAAAAGAGACACATTATAGGAAATGCAATTTTAGTGCATTTTAACAGCACTAAGGAACCTGTTTGTTTTTTTTTTTTTTTCCTAGCAGCACAGCATTTTGTTTCCAGCAGTGGCAAAAGGATTTGTTTTTAGGGAGAGATCACAGTCTAAGCACTTATATAATCTTGGCATACAGAATTGCTGTATTATATCAGGGGATACAATTCCGATTCATCCTTTCTCTGTTTGCTTATGCATGGGATCATGAATTTCACAGAACAGTTGAGAGTGGAGGTCATCTGGCTCAATCAAAGCCACCTAAAGCCAATTGTACAGGCCAGTGTTCTGGCAGCTTTTGAATATCTCTAAGGATAGGGACTCCCCAGCCTCCCTGTGTCAGTCACCCTCACATTTTTTTGTGATGGAGGGAATCTCCTATGTTTCAGTTTCTGCCCACTGTCTTTGTCATCTTACTGGACACCACTGAAATGAGCCTGTCTCCATTGTGCAGATTGCTAAGGTCCCCTGATAAGGTCTTCCCTTCTCTAGGCTGAATTGGGCCAATCCCTTTTTAAAGGTGTTGTGTGCCTTTACAATCTCTACTGGCAGCAAGTTGATTCGCCATTGTATGAAGAAACATCTGCTGCCTATTTGTGTGCTGCTTTGTTCTATTAGTGTAGATTTTAGTATATAACTGAATTCTCTTCATTTGCTCTATGTATTATTAGTGATTATGCAAAATTCCATCATTTTCTTTGTTTTTCTGCATCTCTTCCAACCCTTTTTTTAGGTGACCCAAGATTTAAAAATAATAATTTCTTTTCTGCTTAAAATATCCATCTTCATGTTTCACATACTTTCGAAAATAGAGACATTTGTCATATAATCTGGTTCCTGTTTGCAATTTATTAATTATCAATTTTCTTTTACAGAGTTTGGCAAAACACAATAGGAGTAATATTGGAACAGAAGGTGGCCCTCCTCCTTTTGTACCTTTTGGGCAGGTATAATATACTTCTCTTTGTCACTTCATAAAAGTACCTGTATTATGATATCTAGGTACCTTGTTCCAATTAGGTAAAGGCAGTCAAAACACCTTAGATCTTGATAACTTGGGTACAAAAAATGTGCCTGTTAAAAAAACCCCCAAAACTGTGTTAATACTATCTCTTTGTTGTGCCAGTTTCCAGTAACATATTTCTTCTCAATTTCAAACTTAGCTTTCTTTAGTGTGTGGAGCCTTTCATTTTGCTGGTCAGATCATGTATGTAGTAATGCAATCCCTTCTTAAATGCCAAAGAATTTGGCAAGGATCAGCAAATTTCCAAGAATCATTGTGATTACATCATGATGTCTTAGCTACATGATCATATTCTTTATCTGAGGGTCTGCTACTCTGATGGAATAGAGTCTGTGTGTGTCTTTTTTCAAATGACAGCATGCAGAAGAGTAAACTAAAATTTTCTTTTGTATTTTCAGAAATGTGCATCTTACGTGCAAGTGGATAGCAGAGACCTTGATCGCAGAAAGACTCTGCAAATGACAAATACTGTAAAACCTGTTGCGGACAATGATGAATTTGAAAAGCAGAGAACAGCTGCTATTGCAGAAGTAGCAAAGAGCAAAGAGGTTAGAATGAATGTGTTGCAGCATTTTATTTACTGTGATTGATCTTTTCTTGTTTTTTTTTTTTTTTAAATGACAAATGCTTTCTGATATTTGCCTGCTTATAATTCTGCTCCTGTATCTTTAAAAAGATGAATCAGAGTCCTTTTGAATTGATGGCTATGTTCTTATTTTAATAAAGCTAATAAATGTATCATAATATTTTATTGTAGATATGATTTTACAACCACTACTAAAAAATGAGGGGTTTACAATTTTGCTAATAAGATTTAAGTAATAAATGCGGGTTATCAATTTTCGTCTGCTCTTTTTAATTCTCAAAACCTCCATGATTCCCTGAACTCAGTCTGAAAACATAGCTAGGAAATTTAGTTCTAAGGTGTCAGGTTTTTATGTTCTCCTTTGGTCTTCTTTTTAGTTTATTTCTCAAATTGCTTAGCTAGTTGTAACAGCTAGAATTATATACCTTTTTTACAGCCTCATTTGGGCACAGGGGAAAAATTGCTAACTAATAAATTCATCTTTTTCTCTGTATATGTAAATTAGTGCTTTATTTGTTGACCCAGAGCATAATCACAACCCCCCCCCCCCAAAAAAAAAAATCGCTGCAACAACGGTACTGTGCTTTTTTTACTAGATAAATATTGAGGCTTATTTTCATTATTTCTGTTTGTTGAAATGTTATTTTGTGCTTATCTAAAGACCAAGACATTTGGAGGAGGTGGTGGTAGTAGCAGAAGCAATCTCAGTGTGAGTGCTGGAGGGAATCGAAACAGAGAACTGTTCCAGAAAGAGAAGATAGCAAAACCAGAGGGGAAGAATGAAGGTGTCTACCGAGAACTGGTAAGATGGAAGACTTTAATGGAATCTTAAATGGGTAATATTAAAAACAAAACCCTAGATATAACAAGAATAAAATCAAAATACCTTGAGAGGTGGTGACTTTCCTTTCAATTAATTTTGAGGTCTGCTTAGAATACTTTTGTACCTTACTGAGATAGTTATGAGTTTCACTGTGATTCTGGGCTAAACATTTATTCAGTAAAATTTAAATATGTATCTTAGAGATTAGATTCTAGAGGTTAGGCTTGGGGTTTTGTGGTTTTTTCATAGGATCTTCATATGGCTATTTTTGAATCTGTAGACAGAATGTTATATTCATGGAGTTCTAGTTAAGAATGTTTTTGATTGCAGCTGTTGAAGTAGATGGGTAACTGGTATGATTTTGGTGCAGGTGCAATGTTAGTTGATGCTTTGTGATTCCTTTTTTGAGGTTTTGAGTTTTTGTCATCATGCTCCATAGAGTTTGGAATAACAAAGCCTTCATTTCTGCAGAAGGAAATTGTTTGCATTTCTTTGCTTTCTTCTGTAAAACCTCTAGCCAATTACATTTTCTCCATATTTTAAGAAGTAACTGGGTTTTGCATTGTCGGCAAGTTGTGAAAGGATTCAAACTGGAACAAGTTTTGATACCCATATTATTTTGAGATATTTCTTTTAGTTTTCATATAGACCAGGAGAATTTGTGCTTGAAAGCCTATAATACTTGTAGCCTGTAGAACTGAAAACTAATGAATTAAAAACCATACAACTAATAAAATATCCCTTGATTAGCTGGTTCTTTTGAGACTGTATGCAAAGATGTTATATAAAACTTAAATATTTATAATAAATTAAACAAGAAATATTGTTTCAACTAAAAATGAAATAAAAATTAAATAAAAGTTAATGAAAATCTGGTGGGTTTATAGAGTGTTATATTTGTTTTGTGTGTACTTTTTATTTCAGGTTGATGAAAAGGCTCTAAAACACATAACAGAGATGGGTTTTAGCAAAGAAGCAGCAAGACAAGCACTTATGGATAACAGTAACAGCCTAGAGGCAGCATTAAATTTTCTTCTGAACAACAGTAAACAGAAACCCATTCAGGGACCACCACCTAGAGGTAAAGCTTGCAAAGAGGTGCTTTAAAACTGTTCACAAGCCAAAGACTTTGTGTATAGTGGATTACTAATGTAATTATAGAAGGGCATATTTGCATGGGTTTTTTTTTTCCCTGCAAGTTAGGGAAAGCGTGAAAGCAAATCTCTAAGAAAGGCTTCTGTGTATTATATTCTTGTCAAAATTTTTGAATTGGAAGCTAGTTTTTAATTAGCTTTAAATGGGAAATGTGTATCCTAGAATCATAGAAGAACATGAGTTGGAAGGGACCTTAAAGACCATCTTGTTCCACCTCCCCCACACCCACCTCTCAGACAGGCCACCCACTAGACCGGGTTGCTCAGGGCCTCATCCAACCTGGCCTTGAACACTTCCAAGGATGCCTCATCACCCTCATAGTAAAGAATTTCTTCCTCCTATCTAATCTAAACCTTACCGGTTTTTAGTTTAAAATTGCTCCCCCTTGTCCTATTACTGCCTTTCCATGTTGGATTTTTTAAAGATAAAAAATGCAAACATTTTGTAAATCAAATTAAAGTGTATGTGTGCTTTTTTGGTTTTTACTGCCCATTCACTAAAAAGCCTTTAATGCTTACAGGTAAGGGGAAGGGCCGAGGCCGAACAAGACCTGAAGATGAAGAAGAACTGGGAAATGCCAGACCATCTGCACCAAGCACGCTGTTTGATTTCTTGGAGTCCAAAATGGGTACTCTAACAGTAGAGGGTGAGTTACTGAAATTGATGTATCTGGAACAAATGTTGGATAGTGTAGGTAGAATTCCTTTTCCTAACTCTGTCATCTGAAAGTTCGTTCCTAGAACTTGCTCCACAGTCATTAAAGAAAATAGTTCTTGGAGAATTATTCCTCTCAAGAAAGGTCAAATAAGTTGCTCTGTGGTAGTTAGATGTCTAAAAGTCAGTAATTTGGAATAAGATGACATAAGTCACAATTTGTTAATCTAATTGGATTCTTCCTGAATCATGAGTCTTCATTTATGAAGCCATACATATGTCTTCACTGTATTTATCAAAAATCTAAGTATTCCAAGAAAATAACTTTTAAATACACCAGCATTCTGCATTAGCTGATACAATTTTGTAAACTGCTCAGGTAATGAATATAACCACACTTTCAGAAAGCAGATATAGGGAATGATGTTTGAGATATTTCTTGGCAACTCATTTTGCTTACCAAAGATGCATTAGATTTTTTACAGTGAACAGAAATGAAAACAGTGGTAGTGTTTTTGCCTTACACTGCAAACACTGATTTTTCTTTGGATACATTTTGTGCTTATATTGAGATATTACAGAAGGCTTTTATATTTGACTGAAAGACATTTAAAGGAAAATAAAATAAATATGCCCTGTGGGTTATATAAATTTCTTACTCTCAGTGATTTTGTAGTAAGTAGGTAATAGTAGTTTATCAAGACTCATGAAATGAGTGAATTGCTTTTTTAAAATGATACTACTGATTGCTTTTGGGGACTTCTATGATCCTTTGGGTTTAGTACATGTGTGTAGACAATAAAGCATAGTGTTATGTGAGTAAAAAAATAGAAATATTTATTACATTTACTTCAGTTTATAATCTTCAATATTGTGTTTTAAAGATAAATACACATCGCTTTTAAGAGTTTTTTTCCTCTGAAATAAAAATAAAAGATTCCATAAATGTCATAAGAAGAAAAACATAATTCTATTAGAACTTCTTTCAGATTTTATACTCCTTCAGTTACCAAAGGTTCTGGCATATTTCCTAGTATGACACACAGGGTTTTTTCTTTTATGTTTTTTATCACTATGTTGGTTTTTCTCGCTTTATCTGAGTAATCAATATGTAATCCAGTGTACTGTTACTGAACCATACTTTTCCTGAAAAAAACCCAAACCCAACTTGTTAGCATTTTTGAAGAGTTCGGAAAGCGTTCTGATTATTTTGTGAAATTCTTTTCAATCTTTTTTTTTTTTTTTTCTGAAAAAGAGTAGATGTTGTATTTTGCAAGGCTTTGAAGTGGTTGCTTAGTTTCATGTTCTTTTTTTTTTGCTTTTATTTTGCTTACTGAGTGTGTATAGCCTATAGGATTGCATCTCTGTTTCTATGCCAGGTTTTACTTTGTTTTTGCAGAGTCTTTTAAATGGATATTTCAAGAAATACATAGGCATATGTATTTTTTTACTTTCAGAAGTGATGTTTTCCTTGCCAAATTTGAGAAAAACTCTGCAGTCTGATGAATTCAAACACATCCTTAAAATCTTATACTGAAAGTTAATTTTCTGCTATTTTATTGCCTCTGCCTTTGAAAATCATTTCAGTTACATCTTAATTATTACTTGTCTAAAGTTCCATTCAAACTGAGATGACAGAATTTTTAAAAGTATTTGCTGAGTGATCTATCTTCAGTGATCATACTTAGCACTGTGAACTCTTCAGTCACGAAGTCTGCATCCAAATGTCTGTAGAAAAGAGGAGATATATATTACTAGTACCTCTGTAATTTAATTTGATCCTGTCGTCTGTGAGCAGTAGAGACATGTAGTTTCCCTTAGAATTAGAAAAGTTGGTCAGAAATGAAAGGCACATTGGACAAACTGGTTGGAACAACTCAAATATGTAACGTTACAAAGCCAAGAATGTCTTGGCTGTCTCTTCATTGATTTTTCCTGCACAGTAATACACTAAGGAGCGCGCAGGCTGGCAGGTTTTTCTCCGTTTATATTCACCAAACACCGTGCTATACTACATATAAAAGAAGATAGATTGTTCTGCAGTATTTCTGGCACCTTGCTGTCCTGTATGGTCTCTAAAATCTCGTGTTGTTTTTTAGGTATTTACAAAGAGAGGTTTGTATAGTGGTTTTGAATAAATGAGCATGCCCCTACTGTTACATGTTTGTATGTGACCAGGGGCAGATAATTACCTGGAATGGCCATATTTATTATTATTGCAAACATTAAAGTCTTATACACTTTAGACAGAGTGTAATTCCTTCTAAATAACTGAGCGTTGATGTAAAATCCAAAAAACCCAAAAGTGTTGCTGAACTGAGCTAAATTTTTTTTAATCCCGTACTACACCAAATTGTCTTCAAAAATCTTTTGTGATCTGGGGAGAGAAAGGGTCCAGAAAAAAGAATTGTTTCTCTTTTCAAGTATGCAGAGGATTGGTCTTTTTTTTTTGTGCATCCCTCCTTGTTTTTCTTATCTACTGTTCCTAATTGCACCTGAAACCTTAGTAGTAGGAAAAATTTCTAAATTCACTTCTGTCTGGGTGGTTCTATTGCTGAACAGGAACTGCAGAACTGTGTTGAATTTTTTTCTTTGATTTGGTACCTTTTCATACTTGCATTTAGACCAACTAGAAAAACATTCATGAATTGAAATATCTTTGTATTTTTAGGAGGTGCTTTTATTCCTTTTAAAAATTAAGACAGCACATTAAATTTGTTGTTGTTTGCAGTTTGGTTTTTTTTAAGAAATACATACTGGTTATAAGAAAGCATGTTAGTGTTTTGCCCCATAAGTGATATTTTGTGATGGGTTTATATTCTATCTCCTTTTTTCAGTTAAGTTGCTTTAAGTAATTACAACTATCAAAATTATTAAATACCTCATTCCATGATCTGCCAACTCTTTAATTTTAAAACACAGCACACTTTAAACATATTTTACTTAAATGAAATGCAAAGAATTAAAAGAAACATAACCTTAGCTTTAAATTGCGTGTTTATGTATTTATTTATTTGTTACTGTGAAGGGTTGGTGGCACCTACAAAACTATTTCTGTGTTGTAATTGAGTAGTTTGAATTTTGGCAAGAGAACCACCTGACTGCAATAGATAACACAAATAGTACACAAAATTGTTTTCAGTTAGCTGCCTATGCATGCATTTGGTTAATTTCTGCTACTGAACACAAAAGATTTTTTTTCAATAATCTCCTTATTGTTTTCTTTTGTTATGAGGAACAGCTCACCTATCTTTCCCAGCTTAAATAAGTAAACACAAGGATTATCAGAGAGAATAAGATGATACCAAGAGCTCTGTCTATAGTATTGAGGAATAATAAACATTATTCTTTATCTAGTCCCAAATAAATTAAAGGTTTGAAATAAATTGGTAATGCTATACAATGTAATTAAAAAATATTTGTTTCATTTTGTAATCGCAGTTTATTTGAATATGTGGGAGCGAGGGTGCTTGGAGAGGAAAAAAAGTCTGACTTTTTTGAGCTAAAAGAAATTAGTTACATTTGAAATCTGCCATGCAGTAGCCATGTTTTCAACAAGCATGGAACACTATTGACAAGAGCTCCAAATTGAATAATAGTTGTATTTCTTATTCAGCCTTACTTCTAAAAATTGAACTTCAGTCAGAGCTAATTGTGACTATCAAGAAAATCCCTTTTATTTGTTGTATTGGTGTGTTGGCATTGGTGATATATGTTATAAGGATTGTACTTTTATTTTGTCTTTAAATATAAAAGACAAAAATATAGTAAATTGCATATATTTTAAAGAACAATAAAAAAATTATCAGTTTTGTTCAAGTCCTTTAACCCAGTTAATTAAAGTTTGTAGTGAATACAATTTAGAATGTTTTGGATTTTTTGTCCACTTCTTTATTATCATTCTTCTCAGCTTGTATTTGTTTTGTTTCAACAGAAATGTGCACTCAGGTCCCCGCTCCTTAGTGTTGCTACATTTTAGAAAGAATTATATTGATATTTATTTAACTTGACAAAGCTGTTGAGTAATGGGAATTTTACTTCATGACACGAAGTGTGTGCAATTGTATCACTAATTCTCTTCTAATTTTTTAGTCTTTTGGCCAGTACAAGGTAGAACATGCCCTGGAGGTAGCTGTCTCAGAGATATGCTTTCATACAGTTCATAAAAGTATTATTCAGGTTGAGAGGAGAAACCCAAAACATTGCCACCAGTGTGGGAAGGCCACGGTTGTTGAATTTAGCTGCATTATTAAACATGATAAAATCCACAGGAGAGGACCATGGGAAACTGTACTCTTTAAATTCCATTGCGCATTGGGCAGTGCTTTATAAATTGTGTTGGCTGGGATTCCAAGTGCAGCAGATCCTGCTGGTTTCTTGTAATCAGGGGAATGGGATTGGTCCTGTATGGTTCTCTTGCGTCATCATATACAAAAGCCAAAACGAGTAACGTAAGTGAATGAGGGTTCCAGGCTGACAAACACTACTTGTCATCTCAAAACTTCCAAGTAGATGATAAAAACCTTATCGTTAATGTTTAAATGTATTTTTCCAGTCCACGTTCCCAAACCTCTGGTTACAATGATGATGACTGGGTTAACTTACCTCACTGTTTGAGAGTAGTTTACTAAATCTTCTTGTTAAATGCCAAACTAATATTTGTTAAAGCCCTGTAGGAAGCATTACTTTTCTGGGAACAGTTGCTAATGGGTTGTTGGAGTTGGGGCAGGAAGTAGAAGGAGTTGTGGTAGACAACTTGTGAATGAGATCCCTTGATGCCTTTCTTGATCCCTATTTCTCAAAAGGAAACTTTAGAATCCCTTTTTTTTTTTGGTGATCAGGCCAGACAGCACAAGTATACACAATGAACCAGTACTATTCTCATTTCCTGGCTTTTTTTGTTGACTGCTGTTGACAAAGTAATATTTGCTGGTACTTGGCAGTTTCCATTTGTGAGTGATTTATGCTTGAATGTCAATCAATCAGTTAATGTGTCCTGCTCATTCAAGGCTACCGTGTATGATATGGTCCCCAGGGAAGCTTTTAGCACAAGAACTGCACCGCTGTGCATGGATTTTGCATACCTTAAGGTTAAACTAAAAAACGTCTGGTGTTTTGTGTCAGCCTTTGTATGTCACAGTAAAGAGACCTAGAAAAAAATAATGATGTTCACTGTTTTGAAATTCTCTGGTCACTTTACCTGCTGTTTAACATGTAGTATTATTTTAACTGTCCACTACTATTAAAAAAAACCCCTGTAATCAAAGGATGCAACATACTTTCAAATCAGCTTGTTGGTTTTATGTTATGATCACATTATGTTGTGTAGACAATAGCTAAAATTAATCATTACGTGCTATGAAATTGAATAGAAATTTCAGCAAACTTTTTTGAATTAGAGAGGAATATGTCTATGTTTTGCTTTTTCATTTAGGCTTTAACTAAACTATAACTGTTTTTCATGCATTTGTCCTTGTACCTTGTATGTACTAAGTGCTGTCACTACCCATCTCAGCTCAGGAAATGTTAATTCATTTAGAAAAAGGGCAAAGGACAGCCCTTAAGAGGAAACATTTTGAGTCTAAGTCAAACCTAAATTCCTGCCACCAAGGAAAGTATTACCATGACCAATCTAGTCATGAACCATTCCTGGTTTTCTTCTGCTGGAACAGTGACTTTAATTTAATGAATTTAATGTTACAGAATATTAAATAAGTTGATTTATAGTGAATTTGTTTAGAGTTTTATACACATTTTTCTGTAATGGTGTGTACAAGGGAGTAAACATTCAGGGATCATCGAACTGTTCAGTCATTTTGTGTGTAATTAACATTAGGAATAGGCCTAAGAGCTTAGGTTGGGCATAGGAAGAGTGGAAGCCTGAGCATTTTGCTACCAGAAGAGAAGAGGTATAAATTAATAATGTTGCAAACAAAGACTGTTAATTGATTAATTAGGAAGTTAAATCTTTTTAGATGATAGGAAGTCTGTAAAATTGGTATTATACAGAAGTGGAAAAGTATAATGAAGATATTTAGTGAAAAGTTAGAGACATGAAGTAGAGAAAACCAATGTTTTTGCGTCTCATTTGTAAAGAAGAACTAAAGAGGTACTTCTAGTGTAAAAGATTTTGCTCTAACAAAAAAACCCCAATTATACAAGATTTAAAATCATCTTTGCATTTTAAAAAAGAAAATGCATGTTTATGAAATTCTTGTATCTTTCTGAGTGGTAGATATTTACATATTAATGCATTAAAAATGTGATGGATTTCAAAGTAATAAATTATAGAGTAAGATATATTTTTACCAAGATCATGTTCAAGCTAAGCCTTATGTATGCTTCTGTCATATTAAAAAAACAAAACCACTAGATCATTTTAGTAACACAAGTGTGACTTCTAAAAGTTATGCTACGTCAAATAAATGTAAAAATTGAGCTAGGTTCTTACTGGGCAATTTAGTAAATTAAATTGATAAAAATTCAGCGAGCTACTAAGTGATGCTTGAATGTGTTTTTCTAAAAAAAATTAACCAGGTAAAATTTACATTTAAATTTTATTATGAAAGCTGACACATTTGCTGTCAGGTATCAGCAAGCATTCATTGTTTCTAGTAGTAACATTCCTTTCCATGGGAGTGTATGGGAGCCTGAGTGCACAGTTCCACCAGGCCCATGTAGGCCCAGGCTCATGGATATGAGCAAGAGAATGACACCTTTGCAGCCTCCCACATGGCACAAAATTGCTCTTGTAAACTTGAATCCCTTTAATGGGTTTATGCTTTCACTTTCCATCAGGTTTAAAGTTGGCTAGCAGATCTCATACCCAGCCAACAACAGGCACACACTCATGTGAGTGTCTCCTGGCCAGGAGACCCCTGACCTCTGATACCCACCTGAGACATGGCTGGTACAGCCTGGAGCTGGTAGGAAGGTTACATCAATGTACTTTATATAGATCTGGCCACTATGTGAGTCCAGACCTGGGGTGTCCCTGATAGATTGCCTTCAAGACTCATGATCTCTCCAATATTCAGCTGCAAAGTCTTCCTTGTCCCAGTTACCACCTTATCCTACCTCAAATTTGCCAGTAGGTTTGGAAACATGTCCCCTCACATCCACAACAGAGAATTTAGGAAGACAACTTAATATGGAGGTGAGACAGGTTACAGTGATCACATGGAGAGAGCTGTATTAACCAGGAGCCTACTTACTTGCAGCCCTCCTGTTTAATCTCATTTCTTCTTTATTTTCCCCTGGGCTCATCTTCATTTCTCCCCTCCTTTTGCTCTTCACTTATACAACCCATTAAAAATTCCATGTTTGCCTAAAAAGCTCATAATTCCATAAAAAGTTTCACAGATACCCACAGCTCCCTTTCTCTCTAGCAGACCATAGCACGTTTCCTCTTTTTAGTGATATTCATGGCAATCTTGTCTTTATTCTAATCAGTTAAGAGTTCTGGTTGAAGCTCTTAAAGGTGATGCTGCAGCAGGTCCTGTTATGGCTCATTGATCAGAGTCTCCAGAGTTTTGGTCTTTGCTACTATTCTTGTTATCTATGTTTTGCCAGCTGTGTTCATTTTATCACTTCTGTTTCTTGCCTTTTCTCTTTTATCCTGAACAGCTGTTAACAAAGTATTTTTACAGAAAGTTTTGATTCATATCAGAAGTATTCCTTTTTTCTCCTCATTCTCCTCCCTCCTCCTTTCTCCATCTTGGCATTCTATTTTTCTGTCTTAAATGGTCTTACTCAAGTGGGTTGTTTACGTCCATAGGCCGGAATGAATAATCTCCTTGAAATTTTTGCCTGGCTTTTCTTTTGCTCATAGGTGATGTGCTTCTAAGTACAGCTCAGAGTGGTGTATATTTTCCAATAACTAGGAATTGCAGTTCAAATGTGTCTGCTAAATTCTCTGTGTGTATCATTCCATTTCCATGTCACAAGGGTGCATACATTTCTAAAGAATACTGTTGCTTTATCAGAGTCTGAAACAGTATTTGTAAGATGTATTTATGTGAAATATGTTAATTGAAATAATTTTTTTCTTTGTAGAACCAAAATTGCAATTTCAGCCAACACATCAAGTACAGCATAAAGTTATGAATACAGAACAGAATGGCATCAAAGAGAATCATTCAAGACACGTTTCTCGCAATGACATGAGACAACCAAGGAATGAGAAACCCCCTCGTTTTCAAAAGGATTTTCAGAATTCAAGGCAGGCTTTGGAAAGTGGTGGGTTACCAAGAAACAGAGGTCCTGAAAGGCACAGCTCTTTAGAACACTGGACAGATGAAAAAAATAAAAGTGACAGACATTATCCTAGAAATGATAGGTCAAAGGATTTAAGTTATCCCATAACCACTCACCAGAGTGATATTACTTTCAAAAAGAGGGATAACAACATGCAAAACAGAGTAGGAAAAGGAGTGTCTTTCACAGAATTCAAGGAAAATACTGCTGCTCAAGATGTGACAGACAACAATAACCAGAAACGTGGGAAAAGGGAAAACCAAACACACAATTCTGAAAATTTTTGTGATAGGAAGGCACGAACAATTAGTAGTGAAGCCTTTATGGTAAAAAATGAGCAACATTTTGGTGTTAATGATTACCAAAATCCCAGTAGGACTGATAATTTTAGTGCTGTACCAAATGGAGATACTGAACATCATCAGAAAGGAAGACGAGTAGGACCTATCAAATCGTCAGGACCCACTGCGATGCCATCTTTTGATGATAAAATGTTGTATTACAACACTGGTCCCAAAAGGAGAACTGGGCCCATCAAACCAGAGAAAATATTGGAACCATCGATTCACATGGAGTATGGAAAAAGTTGGAGACCAGGGGATGAATGTTTTGCTCTTTATTGGGAAGACAACAAGGTATGCCTTTGCCAAATGAGAAGTATCTCAAATTGTACCTCTAATGTTCTCTTATGCACATGTGGGAGATATTTAGCATGCTACTACAGAGACACAACCTTTGTTCATAGGTGTGTAGTGTGCTTCTTGCCTAACTCCAATGCTCTATTTTTTATATTTATGACGTATGTCACTTATATTTGTTGCACAAAACTTTTTAAGTGCTTAAGTCAAGCCCTTGTTTCTCTCATGTAGGTGGCGTTTAGGATGATTTATGCTCCTCACTGAAGCATTTGACTTAAGTGCTGAAAATTTGAAAGGATGAATATGGATCTAGGTGCCCATATTCTGTGCTGAGGAACAAAATCAGGATGCTATGCTATCTAGAATATCTGTAATGGTAGATGTGTAATACCATTTTTCTTTTCCTGGAACAAGTCAGCACACAACCTTTAGCAGCACAAAGGAGGAATAAAGTCTGCAGGAATGGGGCTGTAAAAAACCTGCCAGTTGTCTTTTAATCATAACAGAACGGAAACAGCAAAAGGCTTAATTTTGATTAGCACTTACGTGCTAATTTGTGGACAAATTAATTATGCTGCATGATAGTTTTGTATTACTGATTTTTTAAAAGCTTTAATACTTTATTTTCAGGGTTTTTTTCCCATTAATAAGATTTCTCCTGCAGCAGGATATTTTGCTTTCTTCTTCTTTGCTAAGAAAGTTTTAGACTGTTTTCTTTGATTTGTCATCATTTGTTCAAGAGTTCTCTGCCACTCTTCTTGGGTAGTTTCTTTGAGTTTTGACCGTTTCTGATAATCTAAGAACTACCTTAAATATTGTTGTTTTTAAGTATGTTTTATTCACACCTCTTTCTGCTTTTTAGGAATTTTTTGTTATGTTTACTTTATGTTATTTATTATAAGCGTTTTCCTTTTTTTTATTATCTGCATTAGCTCAGCAGTATAACTTTATTTTTCTCTTTTTTGCTGGTATGACTAAAACCAATGATAAACCATGGAGGGTTTTTGGCAGTAGCAACATGTAGTCAGTTGGCTCTCTTAAATAGGAATATGTAGCTTGAGTGGATGGATTAGTGTGAAGTGTAATGGCATATTACTGAATTGTTTCCTATTTTGAAGGTATTTAATCACTTCTATGTGGCTGAACTCAAAGAAATCACTGCCTCCTAACATGGTTAAACTCAGTACTGCATTTTATCATCACATTTCATGTGAGAAGCATACTTGCATTACTATGAAATGAGATCTTGTAATTTTGGAAAGTACAAACCTTGCAAGATAAATACTTTATGAGATAATCCCAGACTGTTACATATTCAGCAGAGTAGAAGGTGTGTTTTGGGCAGTAATTGGTTTCTTGGTAGTTAAAGTAAATGCGGCTACTCACTTCTAGGACAATTTAGAAATGTGATGATAAAATGCAGTACTGAGTTTAACTATGTCAGGAGGCAAGTGATTTCTTTGTGTTCAACCACATAGAAATGATTAAATACCTTCAAGAAAGCTATATTTGCATAAATGTAAAAAAGCCAAGTTTTGTGTTTAGAAAAAGGACTTTATGAAGGGGCAGTTTTATCATATTTTCACCATATTTTTATAATGTTTTATTATGTTATAAGATAAGTATACAAATACATACATACAAGCCATGTCAGTATATAGCTGATAAGCACTTACAGATGTATTTTTTAAGTAAACTTCTTACAGTAGCATTTTTCTGTGTACAGCAGCATTTCTGTTAGTGATGAATTTGTTCTGCTTTCAGAGAGATGAAAACAGGTCTTTTAAATGCTTAGTCTACTTAAGTAAGCTGCGTATTTTCTCAATGAGTATTCTAAATACGTTCCTTGGAGCCTGCCATGCGGAATTTTAAGATACCTGGTTTTATATTTGGTACAAATTTAAAACAAAATATAATACTGTCTAAGACTAGGTATATATACACATACACACAGACGTATGTAAAAAGGAAATTGTTAAGTATTTGTGGTATTTCTGGTTATCTTTTGTGACCTTTGAAAATTTCTCTTTTAAGTTCTACCGGGCAGAAATTGAAGCTCTCCATTCTTCTGGGACAACTGCAGTTGTTAGATTCAGTGATTATGGAAATTATGAAGAGGTGCTTCTCAGCAACATCAGGCCTGTTCATGCAGACACATGGGTATGTGATAAAAAATTGTATTAAAAATATAAACTACATAGTCTGTACGAAATATGTAACTCTTAAGCAGTTAATGCCTACTCATGCAGAGAATGCTACCTACATGTGTAGAAAAATAGTCGCGCAAATACACGAACAAAATCTCAGATTTTAGTTGTCTATATGAAACCTGATAGACATGTATTATGATGTAGTATTGTTCCTGTATAATAAATTTCAAATGTATTGTTTGAAAATGAATAACTGATCTGTCAGCCAAACAGTTTTATGCATGTTTTCCCTCTTAAAAGTTGTTACTTACTCTATTCAACCCAATTTTTTGTTTTATTTCATGTACATTGTATGTTGTTCTGTAAGGGTTAGGAAACAGTCATTTAAAACATATGTTCTGAAGCTTTTCACTACATGTGTATGTATGACTAAAAATAGATACCTGTATCCTTTTATTTTGTATCATGATTTTATTCTTGTTTTGATGATTTTTTCTTTGCCAAATATTGTAGTGGTCATGTATGCATCAAAATCTGTTTTATGAAGTTTAGAATGTATTAGCCTTATGAAAGCTGGAAATTTCAAATGGCTTTACTAGTGAATATCATGGAAGCAGAGATATTTTTTGATTAAAAAATATCAGGAATGCACAATTCTTTGCTGTTTACTCTTACTATAAAAGCCTGCACAAAAAATACACATTTGCATAGTGATTCCTTAATGACGGGTTGACTGTGCTTATTTTAAGTTCTTACTTCTGCGTCATAGAACCATGTTACTACTGCTGCAGAGGCTGAACAGTCAACTCCTGTTTCTTCCCAGTGGTGTTGTTGCCTATAGCTCTCTGATGCCTCTGAGGTGGCCTTTTTGTACTTAAAAAGATACCTGAAACTCTTCCCAGCTGATGCACTGCTGTTTGTATGAAAATTTACCCTTTTTTTCTTCCTTCTTTTTGTCCTACCAGCTGACCTGTAAGATGCTAATTACTTACTGTATGATTGTATTATTTTAACCCATTTTCTGAGTTAATAATCAGACTTTTCTTCATTTGATTACAGTTTTGAGGAGTGGCTTTTGTTTTACTTCAAGCCACTGAATGTTAGCTCTCACAGTCTAAGAACTTGGACTAGTATTAAGACTAAGTTGGTCCTGGTAGTGAGTTGCCATTTCCTACTTGCTCCTAATAGTGAAGTGGTCTTTTTCCCTGCCTCTTCTGCCTGTATCTGACCATGTGTTCTTCCTCATCCCTCTCCTCCCATGTTGGATTGTCAGTCATGTAGCCACAGGATGAGTTGAATGAAATGGACCACATTCTTGTTCTTCCAGGCTGGCTTATTTTATTTCAGAGTTAGTTTGTTAAAGCTGACACAAATGTGCGACAATGTATGGAGAGGCGATTGTGACAGAAAGTACCACAGTCCTGACATCATATTGCATCCTGATTGAGTTATTGAGGCCTCCTCTATTGTTACTGGAGACAAAAGAGGAATTTCCAAGGACTTTCAATCCATTCAGAAGTGAAAAATACCTTTCTCAAGGTTCTTTTTTCTCTCAAGGTAGCCTGGTTGAATTACATATATTCAAACAACGAAATTAAAGATCATTATAGTTACACAAGATAAATGCCGGTCAGCATCTTCACAGTAAACATCATTTTAATGGGTTGTTTTCAGACAAATTACTCTTTTGTTGCTAGAAGGTCCTTGCAGCCATAGGATTTTTGCAGGAGAAAGTTGATTAGGACCTACCTCTTCACTTTTTTGTGTTTAGGTGCTAAGCATAATCCTCCTCATGCATTTGCATTTCTTAATCACCCATTGATACTCAGGCTTGTCTTTTAAGCTGAACACTGTCGGTCATTTTTCTTTGTCTCAGTGTTCTTATCAATATATAAGTCTAGATAGCCTACATGAATGCAGAATGAAGTTATCATGCTGCTTTAGTTCTTTGACTTAAGATTCACATAACTTGCTTGTATTTCCTCTTTACAAAATAACAAAACAGATTTCAAACTGGCTTTAATAATTACTTTTCTTTCACTGATCAATGCTATTGGCCCCCAGGAGCATGTATTGCTGGAAATACTATGTTGATTTTTATTTCAGTTGTTCCAGATAATTTCCAGATAGCTAAGTAAAGTCCCTTTTGCGGGTGCTTGGGTCCATCAGTGCTGGTCACTTTTTAAACATCACCTCCTAAGGGCACAGGTGCAAGCAATTCCCAAAAGTCGGAAGTCAAGCCAGAAGGCTGGCTTGGCTGAACAACAATCTTCTCTTGGAAATATAGCAAAAAATATTTGCTATATATTTGCTATATTTGACCAGTGCAAGCAGGGTCAGGTGGCATGGGAGGAATGGGGGAGGCATGGGAGAGATACTGCTTGCCAATGTAGGGAGAAAATTCATATAGCCAAACCTCAAATAGTGTTGAAGCTGCCAGAAATGTGGAGGGCAGTAAAAGGAAGTGTTTTTCAAATATATTAATGGCACTGGGCAGTGTAAAAATAACATCAACCCATTTTAGGACAAGGATGGTCACCTCACAAGCAGCGACAGGGACAAGGCACAGGGGTTTAGCACATTCTTTGCCTCCATCTTCAACATGGATGATGGACCAAGGGAGTGTCAGTGCCCTGAGCCATGACTGCAAGGATCATCAACTCCCAGCTGACTCTGCAGTTGTGTGGGATCTGCTGGTCCAGCTGGATCCCTACAAATCTATGGAGCCTTGGATTCATCCAAGAATCCTCAAAGAACTGGCTGATGTAATCGCAAAATCTCTCTCAATGATTTTTGAGTGATCTTGGGAATCTGGAGAGGTCCCAGCTGACCAGCACTGTCCTGATTTTCAAGAAGGGTAAGGAGGACCCTGGAAACTACAGACCTTTCTGTCTCACTTCAGTGCCTGGTAAAATCATAGAAAAGATTATTCTGTGAGGTATTGAAAAACACCTTGAGGATAATGCACTTACCAGTCACAGCCAGCACAGCTTTTTGTGGGGAAAGTCCTGTTTGTCAAACCTGATTTCCTGCTATGACATGGTAACCCACCTAGCTTACCCAGGAAAGCCAGTTCATGTAATTTTTTTGGATTTCAGTATATCTTTTGATGCTGTCTTTCACAGTGTCCTCCTGGACAAAATGTCCAGCCCACAGCCAGATAAACACATCATGTGGTGGGTGAGCAGCTGGCTCTTAGATCAGGTACAAAGGATTTTGTGAACAGGGTGACATCAGAGTTTTGGTGACCGGTCACTAGTGGGGTTCTGCAGGCTTCATACTCAGCCCTGTGCTCTTCAATATGTTCATTAACAACTTAGACATAGGTTTCAAAGGAATAAGTTTGCCAGTTACACCAAATTGGGAGGAGCTGTCAAATCCCTTGAGGGTGGAGATGCTCTTCAGAGAGACCCAGACAAATCAGAGGGCTGGGCACTCACCAGTTGTATGAGATTTAACAAGGACAAGTGCTGGATTTTCCACCTGCATTGGAGCAACCCTGATTGTGTTGGTTACATACATACACTGGGTAACGAGAGGCTGGAAGGCAGTGCTGCAAGCATAGTGAAGGGCCTTGAGGGGGAAGCCTTGTGGGAAACGGCTGAGGTCATTTGCTTTGTCCAGCCTGGAGCAGACTAAGGACAGATCTCGTTGGAGTCTTCAACATCTTCATGAGGGAAAGAGGAGGGGCAGGTACCTATCTCTTCACTCTTGTGACCAGTGACAGAACCCAAGGAAGTGGCATGAAATGGCATGAGTCAGGGGAGGGATATCAGGAAAAGATTGTGCACCTAGAGGGTAGTTGAACACTAGATGGGCTCCCCAGGGAAGTGGTCACAGCATCAAGCCTAAGTTCAAGAAGCATTTGCACAATGCTCTCATGCACAGGGCGCGATTCTTGGGACATCCTGTGCAGGGCCAGGAGTTGGACCTGATGATCGCTGTTGGTCCCTTCCATTCAGCATATTCTGTGATTACAAGATTCTTAATCTTTCTTTGCCATCTGTACTGAAAACTTGTCTGTACTGAAATGTGCTGTATGTAAGTTCTGATGTCATAATTCAGACTCCTTTTTGAAAGAGTTGCTGATATGGAGAGAAGATTTAGTGAACTTTATTAAGGCATAAATTTAGCTTATGTCTTAGAATTGATTCTTCTTTGTTGTTTGTTTCAGTACTGTTTGTTTAGAACTCATGTTGAATTTAATTTTTTGTCCAACAAATATAAACGGATGAAAGTATACCACTGGGAGGAAGAATAAAAAGCAAAGCAAAATGTTGCTTGTCTAGTAACTTGAAATAACAGCCAAAGTACCACAGTGACCTTATTTTGGTGACATTGCATATTATTTAAGCACTTCGGCTTCTGGTCTGCTTTGGCAACCTTTATAAGTGATTTTTGGTTTATTTGGTTTTTTGGTGGGTTTTTTTGCTTGGTTTTGTTTTTTCTTAACTCTGCCTCATGATCTCAGAAAACATTGTGCTTATGACCTTAATGAAAAAAGTATAATTGATTGTGTACTGTCCATTACCCAGTTTGCCCTAAGTTCTTGTAAGTCTTCAGTCTGCCTGACACCTTACATGCAGTTATTCATCTTTCTGATGACTAGAAGTAGAAGATAAAGCTGAGTTTTACATTAGGCAAACCAAAAAGGTAGTAGGGAATTTTTTCAATAATCACATACAATGCCAATATAAATACATTTAAGAACACTAGAACTGTTCATTGTTTTTCTTAGTGCCTGAAAAATATGTCCTGGGTATTCAATGCATAAATATTTTTAATAATAAAACTGCATTTGGATTCCACTATTCTAGGGTTCTTATAAGCGTCCTGTATGTAACACTATGGTACTGTATTCCACTAGTTCCCTCAATGTAGCAGGGGTCACTTAATTAAAGTATTTTAATCCAAATTTTAAAAAAAAAGTCATTGAAACACCATTGTAGAAGTAAGAACTGCTTGTTTTTTCTTGTAAACAATGTAAAACTATACTAACAACTGAAAAGCATTGAAAAGACCTTCTTGAATCACTTAATTATTTGTTCTGTGGAAAAAAAAAATAAAGTCAAGATAATACTTTAAACTCTTAAGTCTTAATTTTATTCTCTCATATGTAGGATATTTTCCCCTTAATAAATTATGAAAATGTGTATTCTAAGTGCTTATCTTCTGACATGTTTCCCCAAAGACAAGTAAGTCTTTGCTTTGTTTTCCATTCTCTATTTCCTTAGTAATGTCAGCCCTTTTTCCACCTTATTTACACTACAATTACCTTTTTCTTGTTTTCTTCTGCTGTATGAAGGAAATAAATATTGGTGTGTTCCCTATGTATGTACATAGTTTCACTTATATATGTTACAGCCTTTACTGATTTTTCTCTAAACAAGCTGGAATTCTTACAGATTCTTTCTTTAAAATTATTCTAATTTCTTAAGAATTCCAATTATGAAGTGAAGCCTATAGTTTAGCTCAGTTTCCTCTTCCTGCAGTATCTTGCACAGTATTTTTGCTTAAAGATTTAAGAAGGCAAAAGTTATTATTAAGGCATAAATATTATACATATTCCTAGTTTTTTATAGTTTGTTTTGTTCTGTAGGGACTGAAAATCCATCTGGCAGGTTTTCTCAACTCATTCCTCCAGTAAGGAATGAGCTCAGGAAGGAAAATAACAGGATCTTGGATTGCAGTTAATGGTTGCTGGCAGACAGTTCAGAGTTCAAATTTGATAACACTGTGTCTTGTCACAGAGCTTTTAAGAGCTTCTCTGTGTGTTGAATTACCCTAAACTGTAATTCAGTGCCTGATCTTACCAGTCGCATTTCAGGTAAGTGGAGAGGTAAACTTCTGTCTGTTTTCTGAAGGTGTTTGAACCTTTCCCCAGCGGTGTAAAGAGCAGTGCTGAAAACCACTAAATGGTAAAGGGTTACAGCTGCTTCTTTAAGCTGGAGAACACTTTTGCCTACCTGTTTTATGGAGGCGTTAAACCCCTTCAAATGTCTTTATGACAGGCTAATAACTACTTGAAGGATTGGGTGGTGTTTTTTTATGGCTCTTAGGCCTGGATGCCCTTGGCATCACACTTTGGTCTTTTTGTGTTCTGTGTCAAGCAGGAAGCCTTTCCCGCTGAATAATCCAGTAGGTGCAGTAGACAAACGTGTCCTGCTTGGATCTCTTACCTAGCTTCTATCCTCATTGACTACACAAAAAGCCAAGGCTGGGAAAAGAGAATGGCACAATCTCATTAATCAGTTCTAAGATTCCTGTAGAAAAAAAATGTCTCTGGGTATTGCGCCAGAGAAGACTTTGATATCTTTAATTCTTTGGTTTCTGTACTGTTAGGAAAATCTCTAGAATATTTTTAAAATTCAAAATAATTCAGTAACTTAATTTATTAAATGAAGGCTGAATGTTTTGAACTGCTCATCTTCCTGAGTGGTGGTGGACATTTGTTGAAATTAATCTAAAACGTTACTAGTGTGAATTTAGTTTTCACAAAAAGCTATCTTTTGGCTTTATGAAAGCACTTGAGATGTAGGCAGTAATTTTCTTGGGATGTACCTTACTTTCTGTCTTGTCAAGATGTCAAGGTGATATCAGTTTCCCCTGTCCTCCTAGGCTGAAAAATTGCTTTTCATAGTCTATTTTAAACTTTTTTTTTTTTTTTTTTTTAACTGAAGACTTTTTCTACTCACTGGAAATATTGCCTTAAATTCTATTGTATCTTTTACAGTATAACATCATACATTCCCTACACACAGTTAACCTTCAGGTTCTCTCAGCATAATTCTTAATGTAATTATTTATTTCCCCAGCCTTCTTTTAAGGGGAAATATTTAGAGAGAAACATTTTGGAAACCACTTATCCTGATCAACTGCTAGTAAATGTTTTTCTTTATGGTCTTTTTCCTCTAAGAAGCTACATAGTTTTTCAGACTTTAACTTTTTGTATCTATGTTGGAATATAGACAGATGTTTACAATTTAGCTATTCCTCTGAAAGTTACTAGCCCTTAGCTGAAACATGGTAACTGACATTTAAAGGTGGTTAAAGAACTGCAGTTTACTTTTTAATAAACTAAAAGGAGGCAAATTTCAATTGAGGAGGTAATTTCTACCAAGTGGGCATAAACCAGAGACTTTCAGTTTTCTGCTTGTATCATTAGGCGTTGTAGGCACCACTAAACCATATCCCTAAATTCCACTTCTACAGGTCTTTCAAATACTTACAGAGATGGTGGCTCAACCACTTCCCTGGACAGCCTACTCTAAGGCCTGACCAAGGCTCCTGTGAAGACATTTTTCTTTGTATCCAATCTAAACCTCCCCTGGCACAACTTGAAGTGATTTCCTCTTGTCTTACTCCTTTCTTGGCAGAGGAGCCTGGCTCCCACTTTACTACAACCTCCTTCAAGTATCTGTGGAGAGTGATAAAGTCTCCCCTCAGCCTTGTATTTCCAGGCTAAGCGCAACCCCAGCTTCCTCAGCGGCTCCTCATAGGACTTGTCCTCCAGACATTTCACCAGCCCTTTTGCCCTTCTCTGGACATGCTCCAGCACCTCAATGTCTTTCTTGGAATGCAGGGCCCGGAACTGGACAATGCACTCAAGGTGCAGCCTCACCAATGCCCAGTACAGGGCGACAATCACCGCCCTGCTCCTGCTGGCCACACCATTGCTGACACAGGCCAGGATGCCATTGGCCCTCTTGTCCACCTGGGCACAGGCTGGATCATGTTCAGCCACTATCAACCAGCACTCCAGATCCTTTTCCACTGGGCAGCTTCCCAGCCACTCTGCCCCCAGCCTGTGGGGCTGTTGTGACCCGAGTGCAGGACCAGGCACTTGGCCTGGTTGAACCTCTTACAATAGGCCTCAGCCTATTGATCCAGACTGTCCAGGTCCTTTGTAGAGTCCTCCTGTCCTCCAGCAGATCAACACTCCCGCCCAACTCGGTGTCATCTGCAGACTGACTGAGGGTGAACTTGATCCCCTCATCCAGATCATTGATAAGTACATAAAGCAGTACTGAGCCCTGGGGAACACCATTTGTGAGCAGCCACCAACTGTTCTATCCTGTAGGAGTATAAAAAGTTCCTAATGTTTTTAGCTATATTTTTCCCATCATCATCTTTTGAACCTGTTGTAGAACTTGCAGGATGACATGGCCTATTTTTTTAAAGTCATGATTATTAGCTAAAATATAGATGCAATTATGCAAATTTTATTTTAAAATATGAAGCATACAAGGTATAAGTAATATAGAAGTCCTGACTTTCAAGTTAAGATACTCACCTTTTTATGGGGCTGTTCTGTGTTGTCTCATGGGCAGATTCTGTTTCAAGACTTTTTTAAATTGCTGTGTCCTGTATGCAGTTTTGTTTTGGTTTTTAATTAGGTGTTGGTTTATATATATTTCTTTAGAATTTTTCTGTATATTTATGGAAATAAATTTTGCCATGTTTTGCTTTCTAATTTATTTGTGTGCAGTCAGTCATTCACAAATAAATTCACATATGTGTTTTTTTACTAAATATACACCTTGGTGTGGGACTTGGGGGATTCAATTTACAAATTTTATTGTGGGTGAGGTTGTGCATACAGCCTCCTGTTTTCATGTAAAATGTGACCAAAACTCTCTTATTCCCTGTTAAGATTTTGATAGTGATTTTGTGTCTTAACAGGAAAGCATTAGGTAATTTCTCATTACATCACTGACTGTTTTCTTTCTGAAATTTTTGTTGGCAGGATTTTCTGCTTATGTGCTAAAACAGGTTCAGTAATACAGCAAATACTTCACCCTTCCCTCCCTCCCTCCCTTCTATGGACTTGCATGGTTTTTCTCACAAGTGCACTCTGTTCAGAGAAACTGCTGATTTTTTTCCCCGTCTATGCCAGTATTCTTTTTTGCTATAGATTAGGACTGTGTATTACCAGCCTGGCAAAAACGCTTCCAGTTTGTGGCTTTTTTCTGGGTGAATGGAGAAAACCTGATGTATCCATTGGTTCTGTGTTAATTGATATAGAATATCTTACTTTAGTGTATCAACTTTTCTTTTGTAAATTGAAAATAAACCTTTAAATATTTACAGTTTGATATTGATACTACTCAGTGAAGAAGCTTTTCACTGGTGAAAGGGATATGGTCTGAATGGCTTAAATATGTACTCATAAGGACATTTTAAAATTGATTCCTTTTTCCTGTGTTGAGAACACAGTGACAAATTTGCAGGAAAGTACATCTATTTCAACACAAACTGCACAGTAAGAGTTGTGTGTTTATTTGCATGGGTGCCAGAGTGAATGATTGCAAGTATGAATAAACTGTGCAATACCCTTAAGGGGAACCCATAAGTGAGCAATGTGTCTGTGGGATAATCATGCCCCAGGCTTACATTATCCTAGTTTTATTGAAATGTAATCAAAAAATTGTTTATTTAGAAAACAAATGAGTACTTTTTTTCCACAGTTGAAACAATGAAATACAAAAGAAGTCTGATTCCAAGTTACCTGTTGAGTTGCTTTTAGTTGTCAGATTAAGTAGGTAATTATTTTTCTTGCCCATTTATTTTCCATTTCTTGATTTTTTTTCTGAAAAATTACTAATTTTCTGCAGCTTTCTTTCTAATGTTTATTGCTTCACTTGAAACTCAAGATGTGTATGATTTTAGCAGAATAATTTAAAAATTAGCTGTTTTTGAAGATCAAGTTCATTACATTTTCAGGAGAGGAAAAATGAGATAATTCTAATTAAAATTAATAATGTAGATTAAATTTTTCAGGATTACCAAATGATTTTATTATAAATCTAGTATCTTTAATTGATGTGTAATAAGGCATTAGTTGAAAAATTACTGGTCCCGAAAGTACTTTATAGAATTGTACAGAAACTGGCCAAGAAAATGTAAATTTTTCTGAGGTCTGGTTAATAAAAGTCAACAGAAAATATTTTTTATCATTAATTTATTTCAAATGCTAAAGAAAAGACTACTGAGGGAAGGGTCATCTTGAAGTTATTATTTGGAAGACAGGAAAGAGACAGTTATGGGATAGTTCCATGCCACTTAGTTTTACATTCATAGTTAGGAACATATTTGCTTATGGCCCATCTGTGTTAAGTGGAGAAAAACGCATATCGTCATAAGGATAATTTCCTTTTTCTAAGTGTAAATAAGGGAAACAATGGGTGTATGTTTTATTGATTTTCTACCTTTTTTTTTTTTTTTAATGCAGTTACAGCATTTTTAATGGCATTTTAAAAAAAAGTTTGTTGTAATGTGTTCAATAGCTGTTGAAATTGACTGCTTCTACATTAAGGAAAATGGATCTTGGATAAAAGGCTTTGTACAGAGCTTAAAAGTACAATACAGAGTTTTATTTGTATATTACGTCAAAATCTCAGAATTTGAGAAACAGTGAAGGAGAAAGATGTCACTACTATAGTAGATTAAAATATTTTGTAAATGGATAGGGATTATTCTGGCTCCATACAGAATGGCAACAAACAGTAAGTGGGTAATTGCAGCTCAAAATCACAGGAATTTTTTTAGTAAATCATACAATACCATCCAGCAAGTCAATTTCATCCCTTTGAGGACAATTAAATTTTCTAATAGTTGCCATAATACATTTGACATTTCCAATTCTGTCACTGCTGTTTTACCTAATACACTATTTTACCAGGGTGAAGCTAGGGCTAAAACTTCAGCAAAGCTCTTGCTGGTTTAGACATAAAAGTCAAAACAGAGTTACCTGTGGAGGACTATACCTGCAGCATATATGGGTTTATACTCACATGTCTGTACTGATTACCTAATGCTTGAGAAGTCCTACATGCAGAGAGATGCTTATTGGGTCATGAGGTTCAAGTAGGAGAAGAACTTACATATCCTATACCCTGTAGATCCTTTACAATTGCTTATCCTGCATGTTCTTTACAGACAGAAGACAAGGCATTCACAGGGCTAAGAGTTTATATTAATAATCTGATGTCAGTGAGGGGTCAGCTGTATCCAGATCTAGCAGTATAACCTTGAATCCCACTTGCTCCTCTCATCATAATTTAACACAGGAATTTGAATGCCCATAGGCCCAGTCTAATACCCATGTGCTGTGCACTGTGGGGAAAAAAAGTAAGCATCTGCAGAGTTACAGAGATTACTCTGGGAGAAGATTACTCTGTGAAAGGAACTGATATTTTAGGTAAGGAGCCTATCTTGCAAAGAAAATTGATGAAGAACAATATGTTGAATTAATCTGTAATAGACACTTCAAAAAAAGTCAGTGCTTGGTTAAGATCATTGGACAGTCTACATTAGTCATACTTCCTCTTTTACTTAATGTTTAAAAATCTCATTTGATAGTAATTTTTGAAATTATGGCCTAAAGCCACTCTAAATTTGTATAACAAACCTATTTTCCCCCTACAAGATCCTGCTTCATTCTTAGTTATTATGGAGTTCAAAGAATCAATTTATATATTCAGATAAAGAAGAAGTTTCAGAGAACACTGCAGACACTTCAGCAAATTACTTTTTCTTTGCAAATATAGGATATATAATATATTGCTTATAAAACAATTAAAAATAATTACATTTAGCTATTTCTGGGATACTTGTGAATTTCTCAATGTGGCCATAGTATGAGTTTTCTCTGCTTTCTTTTTTTGATTCATGTGGATAATCTTGCAGTCTGTTTTTGATTGATCCAAGCACTGGTAAGTAGAAAATGCAAAAACCAAAACAAGTACTCAAGAAGCTCAACACTGGATGATTAGGCAAAAGAAGCAAAATCTGAGAAAAGAATTTAACCAGTAAAAAAGAAATCACTTGGTGTTTTAACAGCAGGAGACAGCTGTTGCCTGCAGAGTGGGCAGTGCAAAGAGGCAGTAAATCTGGATCTAGAAATGAAATTTGAAATGCACATGAAAGAAAAAGTCATTTTGCAAGGAAGCCAACACTCTCTTTGTACTGAACCAGCAAGTTCCCCATGCATTCAATGTGTGGGTGAAGTTAAAACTACAGCTTAACTGAAACAGAAGTCTGACACTACCTAAATGGAAAATATCTTCTGCTTTCTTTGCCTTCTGTCTCCTCTTTTCCCATGGTCCGTGGCCCCACACTGCTTCTACATGCTGCTTCTTCATGCCTCCCTGCACAGGCTTGGGTGTTCATCCCTTAATAGCCCACTGAGAGCTATAATTGAAAAGCTTCAGCAGAAGGGCCCAGGGAATGGAGCAGAATTTTCTGTCTGTAAGCAGTAATAGACAGAGGTAACTACTTTGTAAGTGGCAAAAGTGCAGGAGCTGATCAGCTGTGACTTGCAACTGCTTCCTAAATATATGTGAGCACAGTGTTCAGCAAAGCTTTTGTGTCAATGCATAACGTTCTGTCTGGTTCTTTACTGTAATCAACCTATTCATTCTCAGAAGTTATGCAGTAAATATTCACTACAAATGACTGTGTTTTTTTTAAAAAAGCTTCTAAACAGTTATTTTGAATGCAGTGAAAGAAGTCTTGCAGTTAAAATTCAGAGAGAAGGCTTTTAATGAAGAATAAATTTCCTCTGCTCTAATAGTAGTATTTGAAGAATAAATTGGTTAGTGAGGTATTTTAAATGTTGGATTTATCACTGTATTCTGCAGCTATGAAATACGTTGAATTTTTTATGTAAAAGCAGGCTGGTGATCACTTGTCTGGTCTGAAGTTACTTACTGATTCAATAAGCTCAGCTGGTCAAATATGGTGATGGTACAAGCTCTTCAGAGTATATGGGTCCAAAATGTTGGCACTGGGTATGCATATGTTCCCATTTTACCCTTGCTTAGTTCTCACTTTTCTTATGAGATGGAAAAAAAATCATCAAAAGTAACAGCAGATTTTTACAGCAAAACTTTGAATGGAAGATGAATTTTCAAATTACTTATCCTTCCCTGTTTGTCCTGTTTTTTTAAAATCCCTAAAGAATGCTGGCATGTTCCATCCTCTCTCTCTTCATTCTAATCTGTTAGTGCAGAAATTTCTTGATGCATTTCATTGTTTGCATTGTGAACCTTTCCTTGCTTTTTCCTATGGATCTGCTAGTTTTTCCTGTCTTTTGCAGTTGTGCTTAGTGCTATCATTTAATCTCAGTGTTCATAGTCTGAGGTGTGCATTGTGTGAGTGCTAACGGGGTCCTGGATCCTGGAATTTTATATAAATAATGAAAAATAAGCTGAATTATGGAGATAATAAAATACATAGGTTTTCAGAGCAGTGTACTAATAAAAAGCCTCAGTTGGTAATAGAAGGAGAATGAAGATGCTCTACGAGAGATTTGTGGTCACCTTTGCTTTATAAAATGCAATCTAGATCTTACATGGATAAGAATAATTTAGAATGAGTCACAAGCAGCTGATAAATTGAAAGCAAGCAGTGAGAAAGATTGATAAAGTAGAGTTGATGCCACAATGTGTGACCTAAGTGCCTGCAGTTATAATGGAAGAAGTATAGACAGACAAAGTTTTTTGGTTGAAGAATAGAAAAAACAAGGAAATGAACATAAGATACACATAGTTTTGCCTACAAAGAGTGCATGCTGTTCCAGAAAATGGCAGGTTTTAGTGTGGGGTGGAGAAATTTTAAAATAAAGTGAGATAAAAGTCCATAAAATGGAATTGTTTCTTTTAAGGTAGTAAGAAATTTCCTTAAAATATAAATAAGGATAAATAGGCTGTTTTGCTTGGTTGAGAGTGAAATCTTAACAGTGTAGGGAGGGTGTCCAGAGGATGAGCCAGCCAGGCTTTCTTGGATATTCGGTCGATAGAACAAGAGGCAATGGGCAGAAACTGATGCATAGGAAGTTACACTTGACTATGAGCAAGAACTTCATTATTGTGCCGGTAACCACGCACTGGAACAGATTGTCCAAAAGGGATGTGGCCTCTTCCTTGCTGGAGATATTCGAGAACTCTCTGGACACAGTCCTGTGCTGTGTGCTCTGGGATGACCCTCCCTGCCTGAGCAGGAGGCTGGACCAGATGACCCCCAGTGGTCCCTTACAACCTTTATCTGTTCTGTGATTCTGTGGAAATAAAATGGCAATAAATGGTGAAAGATCAGCAGTAGTGAATTGAGGGTCAGCGATTAGGTGATGACAGAAAAGAAATTCAGTTACTTGTAAAGTAAGAAATTGTTAATAAAGATATGAGTTGGCAAATTGTTATTTTGGAGAACATTAGATCCTTTTAGGATCAACTGTGAATAGATGAGACCCAAGAAAGGACAATGTGTCTGTCATCTGATGAGAAGATGGCAGAATTCAACAGCACAGTCAATAACTGTGTGTGGAGCCACTGTGCATAGAAAGGAATGAGGGAACACTTGAAAGGTGTTCTGTTACTCATTTGATATTACCATTTGCTGCGTTGCCCACATCCACATTATTCAGAACCTCAAGAAGTGGATGTGGTTTCACATTTCACTCTTGCCTATTGCAGTAAAATTTCTTAATTTGGAATGCAGGCATGTGAAACTTTTCATTCACTGTGTAAGGACAATTACACCAAAATAGAAGTGTGTGAGACAAATACTGGTTTTCATTTGGGTTTTCCTGAGTTCAAAGGATCAACAACACTAACTTTGAGATTTGATGAAGATTTGCTGCTGTAGAAATTTACTCTGATGTGCTTACCCTCAGAAAGAGGTTGGCTATTACAGTTGAGATGCTATACACTATACACTGAACTATTTAATTTCTGTGCTATTTTCAGCTATTCATGTTTCTAGGAGTATACTGAAAGAGCTAAAGATATTTAGACCACTCCAGGCATTTAGCTTACTTTTTAACATTTACTGCTAGTGCAGCTTGCATTGTCAGTGATGGGAGATGATCTCATATACTAAGTTGAGTGTTTATACTAGGACTAGCAATATTGCAAACTGTGTGGACTTCTGTGTTAGACATCTAGTACTCTATTGATTTTTTTTTTCGGATGATCTGTGTCTCTGAACCTCTTTATATGAGGGGATTTGTAGTACTACAGGTGGTAAAAGAAGTACACTGAGAAAGGTTTTATGACAGAACTCTGTTTCCTGGCCTTCAGCTACAGTGAAACCAAGAGATATAAATCAATTATGCTGTATTCAGTGCTGAAAATCTGTTTTCTTCCACAGTTGTTTCAGGCTCTCTGTAGTAATGCTTAATCTGGAAATATAGCTGTGAGCACAGATGTGCCCTGTAAATAGGAGACCTTACCATGAGGAATTTGGTTGTTTGTAAATGTTGCTTTAAAAATGTGTGTTTATTGATGTGTATGCTAATTCAGAAAGAGAGGTTTCTTGAGTAAGATCTCACTTTTCACAACAGAAAGAAACTTAAGCTGTAGGTTTTCCTTTCTGTTGCTTAAAGTGAAATATTTTACTGCTTTGATTTGCCTAATCTCTTATGTGCATGCTGCACTCTGACAGTTCCGGGGTGTTGGAATCATTGATGAACTCGTAATGAATCATTCAATGTTCTTGCTTTGTGTTGCTTTATGTTTCTATGTTGTGACTAAAAGGGATTGAGAATTATATATCCAGAACTTTCTCCCAAAAGCAAATTTCTTCCAGCAAGCTCTCACTGGACCTGGTGTCTGCTACAGTATAAAGAAATTAAAGAAATGAAATCAAACCTGTTTTTCTGAGACAGCATTTGACAATCAATTCTCAGGAGCTTTTTTATTTTTTCAGCCTGTAATTTTTTCCTTGATATAAACTCTTACACTCTTAAAATTTTTCTCTCTCTTCAATGTGTACCACATTCAGATATTCCACTAGATGAACATTTTTCTATTTGATATTTCTTGACCAAAATAAATATGTAGTTATTTTAATCTTTGTAAATCACTCTCCAGTGTCTTGATTATTTTAAAATTTATTCTTTTTTCACCTCTGAATTCTATATACTTTGTGAATATCTTTCTGGTATGAAGATGCCTCAGAGTGACTGAATATTGCAAATACGTTTACCTCCCCTCCCATTATTAAGAGGATATATTTATTATTGCTGCACACAGAAAATACATCTCTAAATTGTTCACTTTACTTGTAGGCTTTTTTTCATTATTACTTCATCATAGATTTTTATCTGGTATTTCAATTGTGTATATTTAGCATGCCTATTTCCAAATGCCATTCCTTGTAGTTCTATTTCCTAATTATTTTATTTCATTCCACACACATTTGTGAGCTCCTGAAAGCTGATATTTCTCTTGCTCTGGCAGGTTATTGAGGTTACCTTGCTTCTTCACTTTGTTGCCTGTATGCCCCTTGGAAAATAATTTTTATTTAATGCATATGATTTTTTTTTCTTTCCTGCAAATGTTTAATAACTTCTGTTGCCCTGGAGATTGAGTTTTGAGATTTGCCAGCTTGATTTTGTTAGCTTTCCTAGGTTTGAAAAGCCCACTCCCATGCCTCACTTATTTTCTTAAGTGGTCATCAGCACAGAAGCAGCAGTTGCTATGTGTGCATGGATTCACCTTTCCATGTGTATGTCTGTATGTGGTGTATGTGTGCATAAACCAGTTCATGGATAAGGCATTTTCCACCTCTTTCATTTAAAACTATGCTGTTTACCTGCAGGAGGAGGAGGAAGAAACATATGAGCAAACTCTAGAATTCCGCAGAGGAGGTGATGGTCAGCCACGGCGGTCCACACGACCCACTCAACAATTTTATCAACCCCCCCGAGCTAGAAACTGATTAATAAGGAAAGAAAGGTAAATACAAGCTACTGGTGCTTTATGTATTGGTTAAGATTTGAAGATAAACAAATCTGGATTGTTCTGTACTTTTCTTGGGGATATTGGTATATTTATGATAGAAGTTGGATATCTCTGTTTCTCTGAACTTTGTGGCTTAGGCAGACTTAATATTATCTGTGAGAGGAGGGAAAGCAATAAAAACACTTCAACAAATAGCTTTTGACTTTTGTTTTATGTCAAAACTCATGTCATCTCAGAAAGCTTTTTCCTGATGCTTTTTCACCTGACAGCAGCAGCAAGATTTTCTGATTCATATACATTAGACCAGCTGATTTGAAACAAGCAACTGCAGTCCCTGCTGAACTCAGGACTGTCTAGCTCTATCCAAGGTCCCATATTCTACTTTTTATAAGCCATTTATGTGAATAAATATAATTTCTGTTTTTTGCTTGCATGAGAAGGAGAAATATAAAATTAGTGAGTTCACCACTAAATAGGGAGGTGCAAAGACAAATAATATTTATGATACTCTGAATCTTGAGGATATACTTGCCTCTATGCTTTATTAATTACCAGAAGTTAAGGGATTATATATCACCCTTAGAATAGATACATGCTACATACATTCATAAATTTAAAAAGGCCAGCCAGATAAAACAGTTGCAGTTCATTCACTGAACAAATCTCATAAGCTCTGATGCTTTCATTTCACTGGTTGATCTTCTAAATTCTTAATTTAAAGATGGTCAAAAGTCTATCCTAACTAAAGAAAGCTTTGTTAAGTCACGTAATATTTGATGTACAGCCACAGTGTGTCTTCATCTTGAATCTGATTTTTTTTTTTACTAGCCAGTTTATTTTTACCAATCCCTTTTGTTCTTTTCATTACTCCAGTCCTCCACGTTTTGTTGGCTTAACATGTGCTGCTGGTCTCTATACCTTTTGATATTTCTGACATGCAATAACATACCATTCTACTTTTTAGAATATATGTTAAAATATATTTTTCATGTATGGCAGTACTGGCACTGTAAGAGAGGTGATAATTGCTCTATTTTTGCCGATACAATTTGAACTTCTATTTTAAGCACATGTATCAATCACTATTAATAAACATGTCCTGAAACAGTTCATGCAGAAGTTATTCTGGAATATGCACTGAGCAGAGTTTTAACAAGCACAGTTGGTCCTGAGCAGTGTCAGGGTGATCAGTTGAATGAGAGATGTGAAGTATACACAGCAGTAAGAGCCAGGGAATTTTTTTGTTTCTTAGGTAATATTTTTTGTATTTCTCCAATTTTACAGTATAGATCTGGAAAACTCTTCTTAGCTTTGGTCAGCTATGAGGCACCAGGGAGAGTGGTAGTAACTCCCATATCTGATAGGGATGTATCAAAGATGAAGCATGAGGTCCATACAGTGAAAGTATCAACTCATACCCAACACCTTTTAGATCTAGCTGTATAATCTTATATAACTTAACAAAGAGGACTTAGTAATGGTGCAGTGCAGCAATACAGAAATGAGGCTGTACTGCTTCCTGGATTAGTGTGCAGCATTCATTCAAATGTTGAATTTGGGCATGCAGATCTGGAAATTGTATTACCAAATAATCAATTCAAAATCTTTGTCTATACTGCAAAGGGTCTTAAGTAGGAGAAGGTTCAAGATTTTAAAATTCTGAGTTGTTTTTTAGAAGTGGAATTTGGATCAATGGAGCTGTTCAGCCTGGGGAAGAGGAGCCTCTGAAGGGATCTTATTGCAGTATTTCAGCATTTGAAAAGAGGATATCTGAAAAAGATGGAGAGGGACAAACACTGCAGACTTACAGGAAGTCTTGACCTGGTGATTTTTATCAGAAGGCAGAGAGATAAATTGGAAGTATGGGATAGTCAGTATCTCATTGTGTTTGCAATTGACCTAGGAATTAGCATTTATTAATGCTAATATTAATGTGAGGTGGAGAACACTAAGTCAGCATTTTATCAGAGGGAATTTTATGTGGGTATGAGTCAAATACTAGGTTTAACTGGTCTGTAAAATAAGATACTCCTCCTAGAGAGTCAAGATACAGGAATTAGAATCTAACAATAATAAAAATACATCCTGAGGTTACATTTTCTGTATAGAATGTCTTAATAGTCTGAAATGGAAGGGGAGCAAATAGTCAGAAATGATGTTTTGAAGGGTCAGACCTTTTGGAGGAGATTAAAAGAACCTATGAGTGTGAACCTTTAAGAGCTTGGTCCTTATATACTTTTTTCGGTCTTCCTTTTCTCCATGACAGAACTAATCTACACCTTGTCCTATTTGCTATAAAATCTGTATTGCAGTCCTTAACAATGGAGAAAATGTGGTTTTCTGAGAGAGAAGTCTTTACCAGAAAGTGTTCTTTGTATTAGACTGATGATATTTATTGCATTGAAGTGCAGCCTTCTGATTTATTCTTTTAAGGTCTCCGTAAGTACTGAAAAGCAGATATCGACTCTTTTAGAGGAAGAAAATGAAGTGACAGTGAAGTCTATGTTGCACAAAGAGCCCAGGGATGGGGAGTACTTGTGGTTTCTTGAGTGCCAATATTTTTTGTCCTTATCTGTTGTATTTTAGTTTTTTTCATTTAGAAGCCTTCTTGGAGTCGGGGGGAATTCGCTGGCAGCTCCCAACTTGCTGAACACTTCTTCTAGAAGAAATTCTGGGGTTTTCCAAGCAGCAGGATGGAACAAAGAAAGCTCATGTGAGCAGAAGGAATTTGGACCTGACACCACAAAAGACTTTTTTAAAGTTCTTAGTTAAATGAAGCTGAATACTTTTTACATATGAAAGAGGCAAATTGTCATTGCTGCCATCAATAAAACCACAGTGCACTATTCTATTCTTTGCCTTGTATTCTTTTTACTGAGCCTCCATTGTTAGTTAACATAATAATGTATCATGATTTTTTCTTAATTTTGAACTGATTTTACTTCTAATATTGCCTCTAGTAAAATAAAATTAAAAGATATTTTCTTAAAAGCTGACAGGGTTGGGCATTTAATTTAGATTTTTGGTTAGCATTAGTGAAACATGTTAAAAAAGTTTCAGCTAATTGTACAGTAAAATTCTGAATAGGTTTTTGACTATGTTTTCTGTGTTTATTTTCCAAAGTTGCTGAAGGATAAATTACAGATTTGCTTATTATGTTTTTCATGATCTGTGACCAGAGGTCAAAGGGGAGAAAGAAAGAAAAATCATCCGTTTCAATAGTAATTTTCTAAATAATTTTAGGTAAATATTTTCTTTATAGGAATATTTATATTAAAGAAATAGAAACATTTCTAAAAGGTACAGAAAAGTCATTTAAACAAAAATACTGAAAGATGCACATTGGTATTTTAAGCATAAATATGTGTATACATGCACACGTCCGAGCTGTTGGATAGTAGGTACTAACTTTCTTGTAGTTTTAAACTATGCTGTTATTGCTTCATATTACTAGAATTTTTTCAATTGTCATTGATGTTTGAACGAATCTTGTGTCAAACTACTTTTCATTCTAAGCTGTATCTTTGAATCTCATCTGATTATGACAAATAGTTGAAATTTCATTATTTCTTTAGCTGAGAAGCACTCAAAATCTAGGTAACATTGAAATCTCTTCTAAGCTTTATGCTGATCCTTTAAGACTGAAATAGCACACGTGTTTTGAGGTAGTTTTGTAAAGATAGAATTATACCTGAGAGATGTATTGATGGTATAAATTGTACAGTTAATTCTGCTGAATTTCTCTCTGAGTGCTCATACAAAACTGAATAGAGCCTTGTTTATTTGGATGATATGAAGTTTTATATTGATGATGTAATTGAATGTATCTGCAGTACAGCTGGTGGATTATTGTTTGAATGCAGTCAAATCTTACCAATCACAAAAATTTTTGCAGAATAGTAAGGAACCAAATGTTTTGCTGTCTTAATGGATCCTAGGCAGCTTCTTCAGAATTACGATGGTCCTTACTAATAATTCTAAAGAATTTTGGAAGTTTTAAACATGAGCTGTACAATGTTGAAGTTCTTCACTATCAACTAATACACAACCAATTTTATGAAGTTTGTTAGATTTACGTTAGGAACCACTTTCCAAATAGTATGAAACATCCTCATCAGTTCTGCGAAATTGTACCAGCAAATAAATAAACTGTAGATCTAATACATTGCATGTTGGATGCTTTACTTTCAGAATTATTGCTAAGACCACTGACAGCAGCTATTCAGCTTCATTAAGAAATGCAGCTATAGCATTGTTTTAAAAAACAGTTTTGACTTTTCTTTGCGAATAGGATGTGCATTAAATGAGCCCTACAGTCAGTGTACCAAAGCAACTTCTGAAATGAAAATAACTTTTATGTTCTTTTGAGCTTTCATTCTTGCTGTGAACTAAATCATAAAATAAAGAAAACTACAGTCTGATTTAGTCTGAACTTTAAAAAAGTAATGCCTAGTTATGAAATTTTAAGACTCTACAAATACAAAGCAACATTCCTCTGTAGTGGCTGTGGCATTCTGAGATTATGACATGTATGAGCAGCTGTAGGCAAATGAAATATCCTTGAGAATGTTGTTTTTATTTGTGAAACAGTAAAGACCATTTCCTGATCTTTTCACTGGGGCTGTGGATCTGGAAAACCAGACTAAGCAAACAGCTCCAGAGTCTTCTTGAAAAGTCATGAAGTCTTTGTATGTTTTATGATTATTTTGTGCTTTGGCTTCAGTTGAAATAATATATGCTGAAAGCTCTGCCTTTCAGGATCTGAAGAACTGTTATTTGAATAGTTAAAAACTTACTGCATCAACCTGTTTTAAAAAGCAAGAATTCATATATTCATGCTTGTTGATGCCTGTATCTGGAAATAACAGGACGATAAATTAGGTAGGTATATAAATTATGTTCTTGATTTGCATGGTCCCTTAAAACCAAAAATACAAAAATTTGCTGGTCATACTGTAGTAAAGTTTGCATGCACAAAAACAATAATTTATTTAGCTTTTGTGTTCAGAAGAAATTACTGTATCTAGATAGGTCTTCAAAACTGATGTGGAAGTTAACTTCTAGTTTGTCAAAAGCAACAGCAAAAGCAAGCTTCTGAATTGGTGTGGCCACATCTGTGTGGTTAAAGGAAAAAAGCTGATAAGGAGCACTGGATCCTGGTCATGCACACTATTTATTTACTAGCTTGCTTTGTGGTGGCCCTGTATTGGACTGTACTTGGCTAGGTGTTGCTAAGACAAACCTGTCACAGAAGAAGTTTTGCAAGGTGGATATGAGACAACCTGTGCTTCTTGACCTGTGAACTAGTAGGTTCATGGCTTTCCTTTGCTAGGATTATAGATATAGCTTTTGAGAATTTCTGTGTTGAAATTAGGAGTGCAATTTGAATGAGATGTTTTTCTTGCCTTGGACTTGTGTATAACATTTTTATTGAATGAAAAAAAATATCAGAATTTCTTGTTTAAATTATTCTAAGAGTTATATGCCAAGTTGATATTACTATCATTGACTAGGATTTTTTTCCTGCTTTATATTCTTGAGAGATAAAATCATTTTGAAACAAAAAGTGGAAATGTCTTGGGTTTATCTTACAGGTTTTTCGAATTTTGTATTAAAATCTGATTGAAATTGTCATGTTTGCATTTAAAATTCTTCCTTGGTCTAACATCTTCTGATAGATATTCACATATATATTTTAATATAGCTTTTCTTTTTGTTGCTAGCAGGTACTTTCTTTCCAAGTCTTTGGCAACAGCTGTGCAAAGCATTTTGAGGATTACTTGTCAAGGTCACTCTTCCAAGAAACACTGCTGGAATTTTTGCTGCAGAATCTCTTGGCTTGAGCCTTATGCAGATGAAACTTGTTTGGAATATGGCTTTCCAAGGCAGTATTAACAACACATATTTTCATTGGGATGTAAAATGTTGATATCACAGGAAAGACGAATCTTATCCCTAAGACGTACTTGGCTTACATGAAGATTTAGCTTGAGGTAAATCTGAAGGGATATTTGCAAGAGAATTCCCAAACAGCCAAAGTAGCTAATGAGCATTGGTAGGTGAAATAATCTGGTAGTGTAGGGTGCACAGTCCATTTTTAGCATTATGGTTGGAAGGAACCTCATACAGAAGAATCTCCAGTGCTTTTATGGAAACACAGGAATATATCATTTGGAGTGATTCTCTATAGGTGTTTTCTTGAAGAACAATTCTATTTCAGCTATCTTTTCATCACATGACTTGATCGATCTCTAGTAAAATGCTGTAACTTTCTTGAGAGGAGTGTTAGCCTGAAGAATGACCAACTGCACACTTAAGTTCAGTTTAGCTTTCTGCTTGCTATACAACTCTTGGGATATTTTCTTGGGTTTTTTTTTCTTTATGGCATGTTTCTGAGCAACTTACTGTAGGAGAGCAGCTAAACCATAGAAGGTACTCCAAACTTGTAGGCACTGAGCTTCTTATAGCATGGTATGCATATGAAAAGCTTTGTGGTGCTATCCTTAAAAACAATAGTAAAGACTCATAATTACTCTTGTTTTCAGTATTTACTTAATATAATTTGTTTATGTTGGCCTATTCTGGGTTTAAATTGCAATTTTGTTCTAAGAATGATTCAAAATAATGTAAAGGGATATAAATTATATCAATACTTAATTTTTCCACAAGATTGTGACGTCATAAAAAGTCAGTTTCCACGCAAGCACATGGGCTGTTAATGGACATAACTATATCCTGGAAATTATGATAGGAGTGAAACCAATATCTAGTATATATTGAAAAAAAATCTTACATGTATTCAAATAAACAGAAACTGTGGGGAGGCAAATTATTAGATGTATAAATGTATAAGACCAACAGAGAACTATAGATTGTCTAAAAAAAATTCGGCAGCTGCTTCTATGGAAAATGTTTATAGTCATTTCAGAGTGCCTTGCAATTTTTCATACAAGTTGACTATTTCTATAATAAAATGAGTGCATAGGTAAGTTTTGTGCAGAACATAATGATGTAATTTTCAGACAATTTAGTTTGTCATGGGATCTTGAATGCTTTGCATTTATACCATGTGTTTCTAAACTGCAAAGGTTAAAGAAAATAAATAATATTTTATATTTGTTTTATAGTCAAAATAATCCCCAGCATATTTTATTAGTCATTTGATGAATAGCTGTGCCTCTGCTAAAACAGCTATATTCTAAATTGACTGTGCACAGATTTAAGTCTCAATCTAACTGTATTTCTGCTGAATATTTTTCTGTAGCTATTTAGCAAAGGAACTTGTTTACAATAATAATAAAAGTGAAAAACAGAATAAAGAGGAATGCTTATCATTTTGATAGACCATGCAGGAAACCATGGGGATTTTTTCACTGGGGGACTGAAATAGCATATACAAAGTCCATGTTCTGTGTGCTATTTGAATGCGAAATAGCTTCCTTCAAAATTTATATTTTTTTGGTCCAGTCTGCTAATTAAAAAAATATTTTAGCCTAGTGTAATTCATGGGATAAGACAGGTGATCTACTCTGGCATTTCTCTGCTCTTGCCATATCTGTCTTGTGACCAAATGCTGATATTCTTGATGGCCAGGTACTAAGTGTGGGTTTTTTTTCCAATTTATTGCATTAAAATGTTTACCAAAACTTGATTTAACTTCGTACATTGCAAAGATGAGACATGTTATACTGATTTTCATCACAAGTAGAAACTACAACTCGGTTTCAGTGTTCTCCAACTGCAGAAATGACAATAGAATTCAGTTGTGCTGCTCCATTTTGCTTAGTTGCTTTAACCTTGATCTCTCATTTTCAAAAAGAAAATAAATTCTTACAGCTGTACATAAACCACTGAAAATGGACTGATTCCCATTAAGTCTTTAGAAAGAAACAGAAAATTGCAAGAGTTATGAAATGTGAAAACTTGCCACGCATATCAGCCAAGAACCTGTATGCTCTGTGTAAGTGGAATTGAGCAGTTTTTTCCAGAATAATGAAGGTCTGAACAATTCCTATATAGAATAATTGTATTTGAAAACAATTTATTCCTGTATTTTATTCAGTCTCTGTACCCTGTGAGGAATCTGGCTTTCATTGCCTCTGGCACTGTAGCTTTCTCACAGCACTTTGCAAGAAGCCTGACAATGATTGAGAGTATCAGGTGAATATTGATAGACAAGTTAAGATACTGATGTTGGTGTGTGAGCTCCTCCAAACCTGATGTGAGAAGCTGTGCTCTGGAAGATGTGAAAGAATCTGTGACACTGTGGTTAAATAGCTGCAGAAGGTGAGTGGTATATCTTTAATACATCATTAATGTGTTGCAAAGTGCAGTTGTGCATACTGGAACAAGGACAGGTGGATAAGTAACTTTAAGTGATGATATGGTAACAATTTTTTCCAAATAGAATTTGCCATCTGAAAAGTACTTAGCATCTTGAAATGCAGATACTAATAGGCAGAATGTACAGTATTTATAGAAAGGACCTCAGATTTAAGATGCTTTGAATCTGTGATCCATATCAGCACGATTTTTTTTTTTACTTCCCTGTTTTGCAGTAATGTGATTTTTGAGGCATGTGTTAAGAAGTTAAGAATACTATTTGCCTGAGGTGTAGGTGAGATGCTGTTGCTGTCTAGCAGGCCAATAACACCAGTCTGCCACTACATTATTTATTTTCTCTTTTCCTTGGTGGTTAGAGATAGCAGTAGCTATATATTATTATCGACGCCTTAATGAAGGGATGGGACCACTGTCAGGCTAAACACGATTTATTACCCAAATAAGCATCAGCCTCAAAGGCCTTGAGATTTTAGAGGAGAAAGAAGTCAGCCATAGCTCAATGTAGTCACAAGTGTCTTCGTTAGGAGGCAATATATAACATTCTAATCTGATAGAAAGTTGCCACAGAGTTTATTTTGGTTTTTTGACCTATCACCTTTGCTTAATTTTGCTACACTGCGTATACTTTTATCCAATGGGCTCTACTGCACGTACACACATATGCTTCTATTTTACATCTAAAGTCTTAGCTTACTCTATAAAATTACATTACTACACTATAAAATTCTTCACCATCTTACCTAATACAGTTTCTTACTTAACGTGTATTTTTACTTAAAACTATAGAAAGATAAGTTTATAATTTTTCTGCTTAATGTCTGTGTACATTTATTTTNTACAGTTTCTTACTTACTTAAGGTGTATTTTTACTTACAACTATAGAAAGATAAGTTTATA